>LR778284.1:6154481-6516981 GCA_902810595.1 Coregonus sp. 'balchen'
TCCAACCATAACGAAGCTGCTAAAAGAAAATATACGTTCCAATACATGTTACAGTCATCAACGGGTGACCATGCCTGGCTGCAGATAGCGCTCTGTCATTCTTCAACAAGACCCCTTTCAACAACACCCATCCAATGTGTCCAATTCTCTCAATTATGCAAATAGATTTCAAACAGAGCAGTAGGGGGTGTGACACATACTCCACAATAAAACATTCATTTTGTAACACGACTTTTTAAATATGTTTTTCTGGTTATTAGAACTTCCTCTTTCTTTCTCTTTCCTTCTTCGTCTCTGCGACCATTTACATTATTACTGTGGATTGCAACACCAGGAGAGAGTTGGAGAGAAGAACATTGTCTAACAGAGTGAGAGTTAGAGAGATTAGTGAGGAAGGAGAGGGGGGGGGGGGGGGGGGGGGGGTGTTGGTTCTTTCTGGTTCTCATTCCAGCCCAGGATGAAAATGCCCTGTGAGCAAGGAGGGGAACAGGGAGCGAGACGGGTCATGGGACTCCCAAAAGGATTACCTTGAACTGAAGTCATGAGACCAAGGCTTGAACAAAGAGCCGGCTCACATGCTCATCATATGAGCCCCGCTTCATAAAGTCATGTCGTTTCATATCTGCTGGGCTTCAGTAGGTGCTAGGAGGACCCGGGTGAGAGCAGCTAGAGAGCCGGAGCTGAGATGGGCCGCTGGGAAGTTTCTTGAGAGTTCTTAGAGTTCTTGAGTTCTTAGAGTTCTTCAGTTCTTTGAGTTCTTCAGTTCTTTGAGTTCTTCAGTTCTTAGAGTTCTTGAGTTCTTTGAGTTCTTCAGTTCTTTGAGTTCTTCAGTTCTTTGAGTTCTTGAGTCTTCTCAACTAGTAGTTGGGTGTTAAGAGTGTTGAGTTGCTCTTGTGCTCCTCTTGAAGTTTCTACTGGTTGCTCTTCAACTGAGGGTAAGTGGTTCTTGATTTATCTGATTTATCAAGGAAACTGAATCTTTCTTTGGTGTAGAAACTGTTTATGGTCAACTTTGTTCATTTATTCTAGGCAGGGATTAGTTTGAGGTGCCATAGAGTGGAACTGAGTTTATGTTCCACCAACTTATTTAGGGAGACCAACATATAGAGGAAATGGAGTAGAAATCTGTTGAAATGATCCGGGGAAAAAAAAGCAATTTAGAGACAGTTCCACCAATGAACAAATAACCTCTAAAGCCTCTTAGCCTCCAAAAAGCTCCACATGAGGAATGGGATCTCTGAACAAAATGCTGATTTTGGAGGCACCCTGATTAAAAGTTAATAATTTAATTGTTGTAAAGTAAATTAGTATCAAAACATTGGTCAACCTAAAACTTTGGTCAATCTGTGGTCAATCTAACTAAGCTGCAGTGTACTCAGTACACAGTGTGTGGGGCATTTGGGAGTTATCATGGCAGAGTTTTGGCCAACTTCCTCTCTTCTCTGTTAGTTACAGCGTTTACTGTTCTCTTTGTTGTCTTTCACCTTTCTTTCCCAGAAACGTGTCGAAACTAGATTTTAAACAAGTTGAAATTGATTCCGCTCTGAGTTGTAGTATGTAGTTTATTAACTATACTGATGACCAGGGTGATGATGATAATAACCACGAGTTGTGGAATGTGGTCTGGTGACTCTCAACTCTGTCGAGTCGTTGACTAGATGAGTTCGATATTATCCACAGATAAACGAGGCCTATATTTACCAATTGTTTTACTCTTTTAACCATTTGCAAAGAATAAACTTTTACATAAAAATCTATTTTTTATTTTATTTTATTTATTTTATTTTTTAAAGCTTGACTAAAGCTATGTTGAGGTTAGTTACCGTTTTAGAAAATATAAATACTAACTATATGTCATGTGCAGTATAGATGTGAAACTGCCCATGCACTCTTTGCTGGGACTTGGGTTTAATCCACCATTATCCAGAGTGAATGTATTTCCCAAAGTGCTGTGCTATAGACAGGACCCCTGGCCATGGCTTCTGCTATAGACAGGACCCCTGCCCATGGCTTCTGCTGCAGACAGGACCCCTGGCCATGGCTTCTGCTATAGACAGGACCCCTGCCCATGGCTTCTGCTATAGACAGGACCCCTGCCCATGGCTTCTGCTGCAGACAGGACCCCTGGCCATGGCTTCTGCTGCAGACAGGACCCCTGCCCATGGCTTCTGCTATAGACAGGACCCCTGCCCATGGCTTCTGCTATAGACAGGACCCCTGCCCATGGCTTCTGCTATAGACAGGACCCCTGGCCATGGCTTCTGCTATAGACAGGACCCCTGCCCATGGCTTCTGCTATAGACAGGACCCCTGCCCATGGCTTCTGCTGCAGACAGGACCCCTGCCCATGGCTTCTGCTATAGACAGGACCCCTGCCCATGGCTTCTGCTATAGACAGGACCCCTGCCCATGGCTTCTGCTATAGACAGGACCCCTGGCCATGGCTTCTGCTATAGACAGGACCCCTGCCCATGGCTTCTGCTGCAGACAGGACCCCTGGCCATGGCTTCTGCTGCAGACAGGACCCCTGCCCATGGCTTCTGCTATAGACAGGACCCCTGGCCATGGCTTCTGCTATAGACAGGACCCCTGCCCATGGCTTCTGCTGCAGACAGGACCCCTGCCCATGGCTTCTGCTGCAGACAGGACCCCTGGCCATGGCTTCTGCTGCAGACAGGACCCCTGCCCATGGCTTCTGCTGCAGACAGGACCCCTGCCCATGGCTTCTGCTGCAGACAGGACCCCTGCCCATGGCTTCTGCTGCAGACAGGACCCCTGCCCATGGCTTCTGCTGCAGACAGGACCCCTGGCCATGGCTTCTGCTATAGACAGGACCCCTGCCCATGGCTTCTGCTGCAGACAGGACCCCTGCCCATGGCTTCTGCTGCAGACAGGACCCCTGGCCATGGCTTCTGCTATAGACAGGACCCCTGCCCATGGCTTCTGCTATAGACAGGACCCCTGCCCATGGCTTCTGCTGCAGACAGGACCCCTGGCCATGGCTTCTGCTATAGACAGGACCCCTGCCCATGGCTTCTGCTATAGACAGGACCCCTGGCCATGGCTTCTGCTATAGACAGGACCCCTGCCCATGGCTTCTGCTATAGACAGGACCCCTGCCCATGGCTTCTGCTATAGACAGGACCCCTGCCCATGGCTTCTGCTGCAGACAGGACCCCTGGCCATGGCTTCTGCTATAGACAGGACCCCTGCCCATGGCTTCTGCTATAGACAGGACCCCTGCCCATGGCTTCTGCTATAGACAGGACCCCTGGCCATGGCTTCTGCTATAGACAGGACCCTTGGCCATGGCTTCTGCTATAGACAGGACCCCTGCCCATGGCTTCTGCTATAGACAGGACCCCTGCCCATGGCTTCTGCTATAGACAGGACCCCTGCCCATGGCTTCTGCTATAGACAGGACCCCTGCCCATGGCTTCTGCTATAGACAGGACCCCTGCCCATGGCTTCTGCTATAGACAGGACCCCTGGCCATGGCTTCTGCTGCAGACAGGACCCCTGGCCATGGCTTCTGCTGTAGACAGGACCCCTGCCCATGGCTTCTGCTGTAGACAGGACCCCTGCCCATGGCTTCTGCTGCAGACAGGACCCCTGCCCATGGCTTCTGCTGCAGACAGGACCCCTGCCCATGGCTTCTGCTATAGACAGGACCCCTGCCCATGGCTTCTGCTATAGACAGGACCCCTGCCCATGGCTTCTGCTATAGACAGGACCCCTGGCCATGGCTTCTGCTGTAGACAGGACCCCTGCCCATGGCTTCTGCTATAGACAGGACCCCTGCCCATGGCTTCTGCTATAGACAGGACCCCTGCCCATGGCTTCTGCTGCAGACAGGACCCCTGCCCATGGCTTCTGCTGTAGAGGGAACGGTTAATCACTATGGCGTAATCACAACACAAAGTCATTAGGACTGTTTGGCTTCACATACACGCTTCAATGCACACATGCACAAGCACAAAATCACACACACACACACACACACGCACACACACACACACACACACACAAACACTCACTCACTCTCTCTCTCACACACACACACACACACACACACACACACACACACACACACACACACACACACACACACACACACACACACACACACACACACACACACACACACACACACACACACTTACACTCACTCACTCACTCACTCACTCACTCACTCACTCTCTCTCTCTCACACACACACACACACACACACACACACACACTTACTGCCTGGTTTTACTCCTTCCCTGTTCTTTGCTGGAGCATTTAGGCAGGATTAGGTGACCAGCGCTGTAGGCAGGATTAGGTGACCAGCGCTGCAGGCAGGATTAGGTGACCAGCGCTGTAGGCAGGATTAGGTGACCAGCGCTGTAGGCAGGATTAGGTGACCAGCGCTGTAGGCAGGATTAGGTGACCAGCGCTGCAGGCAGGATTAGGTGACCAGCGCTGTAGGCAGGATTAGGTGACCAGCGCTGTAGGTAGTTAAGTGGATTTGTTCCACCAAGAACAGAGAGGTTCTGGTGCCTGGCTGTTGCAATAGAAAGCAGCATTCTACCAGTAATTAGCTAGACCCATTGGGCTCCGGTCCAAAGTAGTGCACTGTTAATAGAATAGGGGGGTCACATGGGACAGAGCCACAGTGTGAAGGCAGGGAGAGTAACTGTTGTTATTTCAATGTATCCGAGCTATTTAAAGTATTTAATTATTGAGATGGATCCCAATGGTGGCCTTTTCTTTACGACATTGATATTTATCTGAGTTGAGAGATTTGAAGTCTAAACCATGAACCTCTCTCTTGCAGGCCCAAAAAGCTTGGATTGAGAAGACGTTTCAGAAAAGAGAATGCATCCAAATATTTCCCAGCAAAGAACCCAACAGGTACCGTTCATGCCACTGTTTTCACGGAACCCAACAGGTACCGTTCATGCCACTGTTTTCACGGAACCCAACAGGTACCGTTCATGCCACTGTTTTCACGGAACCCAACAGGTACCGTTCATGCCACTGTTTTCACGGAACCCAACAGGTACCGTTCATGCCACTGTTTTCACGGAACCCAACAGGTACCGTTCATGCCACTGTTTTCACGGAACCCAACAGGTACCGTTCATGCCACTGTTTTCACAGAACCCAACAGGTACCGTTCATGCCACTGTTTTCACGGAACCCAACAGGTACCGTTCATGCCACTGTTTTCACGGAACCCAACAGGTACCGTTCATGCCACTGTTTTCACAGAACCCAACAGGTACCGTTCATGCCACTGTTTTCACGGAACCCAACAGGTACCGTTCATGCCACTGTTTTCACGGAACCCAACAGGTACCGTTCATGCCACTGTTTTCACAGAACCCAACAGGTACCGTTCATGCCACTGTTTTCACAGAACCCAACAGGTACCGTTCATGCCACTGTTTTCACAGAACCCAACAGGTACCGTTCATGCCACTATTTTCACAGAACCCAACAGGTACCGTTCATGCCACTGTTTTCACAGAACCCAACAGGTACCGTTCATGCCACTGTTTTCACAGAACCCACTTTCCTTGCTCCTCACTGCTCTCATATGCTTCCATGTTAAGCACCAGATCATCTGTTGAGGCTGAGAGAGTGCTTTCACTGACCCAGTTTAAAAAAAAAAAACTCTGTGTTTTTAGAGTGCTGGATAACGTAGTGTACGTCCCAAATGGCACCCTATTCCATACATAGTGCCCTGCCCTATTGGGCTCTGGTCAAAAGTAGCGCACTATAAAGGGAACGTGGTGCTATTTGGGACGTGGGCTTAATGAATTCTCCACTCGTACAGAAACGCTCTCAGTAAGAAATTGGATCAACAACAACCGGCCATTACGTGGCCCAAATCCCTTACGATGGTGGTGATTTTTGTGGCTCTTAACGTGACAGCCCCCCTCAGCTATCTCTGAGCAAACAGAGATGCAACTGAAATTGGACAGCACACAACAGCTAACAGCTGTTAGTACCGCGGTGAAGTAGCTCGATGCTGCGTTGTGAAAGCAATACTAGCCATCTTTCATAGCTATTTACATGATTTGTCTGTTTTTTGTCTTTCAACATTCCGTCACGGCACGCTTCTATTAACACTTTATAAACCAACATGTAGAAAGCATTATGAAGTGGTTATAATGCATTATAACGCCCGCAGTAAGCATGTATAACCCCTTCTATGTCCTCCCTTTCTACCTCCAGGTGCAGTTGTGGTCAGGTAGTGAACCAGCATGTGGCTATCATCCCGGGAGCGACCACCAGGGCGGCGGAAGAGGCAGGTCAGATCGCGCAGGTGGCAGCGCCCAAGGAACGCTGGTCCGTGCTTAAACACACACAGGCCACGCCCACAGACGCATACGGCATCATGGAGCTCCAGGGAGGAGGACATGTCAACAAGGCCATGGTTACGTAACATTCTCTTTCTCTCTCTCTCCTTTTCCTCTCCTCCTCAATCATTCCTTCTCTCTCTCCTTTTCCTCTCCTCCTCAATCATTCCTTCTCTCTCTCCTTTTCCTCTCCTCCTCAATCATTCCTTGTCTCTCTCATCTCTCCTCAACATAAACAATAGTTTAAATAAAATATGTCCTCATAAACCATGAAGACATGAACCATGAAGACGTGAAAACATGAACCATGAAGACATGAACCATGAAGACGTGAAGACATGAACCATGAAGACGTGAAAACATGAACCATGAAGACATGAAGACATGAACCATGAACCATGAAGACATGAAGACATGAACCATGAAGACATGAAGACATGAAGACATGAACCATGAAGACATGAAGACATGAAGACATGAAGACATGAACCATGAAGACATGAACCATGAAGACATGAACCATGAAGACATGAAGACATGAAGACATGAAGACATGAAGACATGAAGACATGAAGACATGAACCATGAAGACATGAACCATAAAGACATGAAGACATGAACCATGAAGACATGAAGAATGAAGACATGAAGACATGAACCATGAAGACATGAAGACATGAACCATGAAGACATGAACCATGAAGACATGAACCATGAAGACATGAACCATGAAGACATAAAGACATGAACCATGAACATGAACCATGAAGACATGAACCATGAAGAGATGAACCATGAAGACATGAACCATGAAGACATGAACCATGAAGACATAAAGACATGAACCATGAAGACATGAAGACATGAACCATGAAGACATGAAGACATGAACCATGAACATGAACCATGAAGACATGAACCATGAAGACATGAACCATGAAGACATGAACCATGAAGACATGAACCATGAAGACATGAACCATGCCACCATCATCTATGTCTCTAGACTGTTTGTTTGTTCCCTCTCTCTCTCCATCTCTCCCCTACAGTACATCCATGTGGCGTTTCTATTAAATATCCTCTCTCTCTCTCAATTCAATTTCAATTCAATTTAAGGGCTTTATCGGCATGGGAAACGTGTGTTAACATTGCCAAAGCAAGTGAAGTAGATAGTAAACAAAAGTGAAATAAACAATAAATATTAACAGTAAACTCTCTCTCTCTCTCTCTCTCTCTCTCTCCATCTCTCTTTCTCTCCATCTCTCCCCCTCAGTACATCCGTGTGGCGTACGACTCCAAGCCAGACAACCTGCTCCACATGATGGTGAAAGACTGGCAGCTGGATCTCCCCACCCTGCTCATCTCTGTCCACGGGGGGCTGCAGAACTTTGACCTGCAGCCCAAACTAAAACAGGTGTTTGGAAAGGGTCTGATCCAGGCTGCAGTCACCACCGGAGCATGGATACTCACTGGCGGAGTCAGCACTGGTACGTACTGTAGTTGTTAACAATGTGTTACATTCACTGAAATGGTCACTGTGGTATCTATAAAACAACATTAATGTAGGCAAGTCCCTAAATCTTGAGTCCAAGTCGAGTACCAAGTCCCTAGTGTTCAAGTCTGAGTCCAAGTCCCTAGTGTTCAAGTCTGAGTCCAAGTCCCTAGTGTTCAAGTCTGAGTCCAAGTCCCTAGTGTTCAAGTCTGAGTCCAAGTCCCTAGTGTTCAAGTCTGAGTCCAAGTCCCTGGTGTTCAAGTATAGTCCAAGTCCCTAGTGTTCAAGTCTGAGTCCAAGTCCCTAGTGTTCAAGTCTGAGTCCAAGTCCCTAGTGTTCAAGTCTGAGTCCAAGTCCCTAGTGTTCAAGTCTGAGTCCAAGTCCCTAGTGTTCAAGTCTGAGTCCAAGTCCAAATCCATTCTACTAAATGTCTGAATGGAGTCCACGTCCCTTATTGGTGCTAAACGGGCTCCATGTGTATCCTAGGAGTGATCCGGCATGTTGGAGATGCGTTGAAGGACCACTCCTCTAAGTCCAGAGGGAAAGTATGTGCCATCGGGATCGCTCCATGGGGCATCGTGGAGAACAGGGAGGATCTGATAGGAAGAGATGTAAGTCACAGAGAACTGCACCTTGTTCATTTAAATTCAATTCAACTGAACTGAACTCCTCACCTCAACGCAACTCCTCAACTCAACTCGACTCGACTCCTCAACTCGACTCGACTCAACTCCTCAACTCACCTCACCTCAACGCAACTCCTCAACTCGACTCGACTCAACTCCTCAACTCAACTCCTCAACTCACCTCAACTCAACTCCTCAACTCAACTCACCTCAACTCAACTCCTCAACTCAACTCCTCAACTCACCTCAACTCAACTCCTCAACTCGACTCCTCAACTCGACTCGACTCGACTCCTCACCTCCACCCAGATGACTGTGCTGTGACATGTTAACACGTGTTATGATATGTCTCCCTCCCAGGTGACTCGTCCGTACCAGACCATGTCCAACCCCATGTCCAAGCTGTCTGTCCTCAACAACAGCCACTCCCACTTCATCCTAGCAGATAACGGGACCCACGGAAAGTACGGAGCAGAGGTCCGCCTCCGCCGTCAGCTGGAGAAACACATCTCCCTGCAGAAGATCAACACACGTAAGTCTGACAGATCGGGGGGGATCGTCTGTGCGACACGAGGCAGTGGAAGCCCGCTGAGCTAAAGCCCAAGGCATTCGCTCAGGGAGCTAACTAACACAAGTCTTCGGGTCTCGGGCGAGAACAATTTCTTATTTACCATGACCATCTAATGTGAATGCTAATGTTGGTACTGTACACGGTGTTAGTGTCTTGGATACAGCATATACACCCTCATGTTGTCATAGCGCAGGCTTCTTCAGGTGTGTTGTTCAGAGAGAGAGAGAGAGAGAGCCTGTCCTGCCCTGCTGTACCCTGAGGAGCAGCTGATATCTGTGACCTGTGGGTCAGAGAGAGAGAGCCTGTCCTGCCCCGCTGTACCCTGAGGAGCAGCTGATATCTGTGACCTGTGGGTCAGAGAGAGAGAGCCTGTCCTGCCCTGCTGTACCCTGAGGAGCAGCTGATCTCTGTGACCTGTGGGTTTCCCTTTGTCATCCTATGCCTGGAGCTCATGATAAGGCAGGGACAGCAAAGGGATGCTCAGCTGTCACCTCTGTCTTCAACTACACTGACATTAATACTGTGGGGCCCACATGCTAGCTGCAGGCAGCACTGCTGTGTCTGAGGCCTACCAACATGAATAGCAACGAATTAGTAGGCATTTTGAAAGTATTCAAGGTTCAAGTTTATTGCCATTTAAAAAACAAAAACAAACAAAAAGGTCTTTATCGTCATCTAACATGTTGTTGTGTCTGTCTCTGCCAGGTCAGGGGTCAGGGGTCATGTTGTTGTGTCTGTCTCTGCCAGGTCAGGGGGTCAGGGGTCATGTTGTTGTGTCTGTCTCTGCCAGGTCAGGGGGGTCAGGGGTCATGTTGTTGTGTCTGTCTCTGCCAGGTCAGGGGGTCAGGGGTCATGTTGTTGTGTCTGTCTCTGCCAGGTCAGGGGGTCAGGGGTCATGTTGTTGTGTCTGTCTCTGCCAGGTCAGGGGTCAGGGTTTGCCAGGTCAGGGGTCAGGGGTCATGTTGTTGTGTCTGTCTCTGCCAGGTCAGGGGTCAGGGGTCATGTTGTTGTGTCTGTCTCTGCCAGGTCAGGGGTCAGGGGTCATGTTGTTGTGTCTGTCTCTGCCAGGTCAGGGGGTCAGGGGTCATGTTGTTGTGTCTGTCTCTGCCAGGTCAGGGGTCAGGGGTCATGTTGTTGTGTCTGTCTCTGCCAGGTCTGGGCCAGGGGGTACCTCTGGTCTGTCTGATCCTGGAGGGGGGTCCCAACGTCATCTCCATAGTCCTGGAGAGCCTGAGGGAAGACCCCCCTGTCCCGGTGGTGGTCTGTGATGGCAGTGGAAGGGCCTCTGACATCATCTCTTTCGCACACAGATACTCCGAGGACGACGGGTGAGAAACAGACCTGGGTCAAATACATGTAAAAAATGATATGTTTGATACATATCAAATATATGTCAGATATATGTCAAATATATGTCAAATACATGTCAGATACATGTCAGATACATACAGTAAATAGGACTGGGTGAGAAAAAGTACTAGAACAGGTCTGTGTTCTAATATCCACACTAGCAGAAACAGACTATGGTCAAATACTTTCACATACTTGATCTGTGCTTGATTTAGTTTACCGGTACAATGGAACCAATTGGATAACACTAAGTGTGAACTCCAAGCTAAAGCACATCAAAAAAATACCTTCGAATGGAAGACTTCAGAGGTACATTTTGTAAATAGAAAATAAATAAAGTTTAGAGCATTTTCTAACCCTAAAGAGTAGACTGGTAGACGTGGTTTTATACCGTCTCTCTGTCTCCCCTCAGGTTGGTGAGTGATAACGTGAAGGACCAGCTCCTGGTCACCATACAGAAGACGTTCAACTACAACCGCGGTCAGGCCCAGCAGATCTTCCTCATGGTGATGGAATGCATGAAGAAACGATCTCTGGTGAGTAGGGAAGACATTTATTATTCAGGCTATGTTCCCCGTATATCACAAGTGACGGTTTTAGTATCTAGACAATTTGGTGGTTAAAATGTAATTTTCGAAGCCTTGCTTACATTTTAGAAACACTTTACCACGTAAGTAAAACCTAATGTATTCAAATGTATTCAACATTAAAGATTATAATTTGTGATGAAAGTAAAGTGACATTTGAATAATTGTATTGTTTTTATGTTATTTGATGCATCAATAAAACTGTCCCAATCATTTGTGTCGTCCTGCATTTTCATTCATGTGTCATGTGTCCAATCATTTGACCCTGTACATTAAATAAGTAAACACATCCAATATCCATCATCATTGAAGAGTGTCTCCATAAACTATAGTTGAAGAATATGTCCTCATAAACAACGATAACATGAACTACATCTTCTTCAACTACACCACCATCATCCCTGTCTCACATCTTCTTCAACTACACCACCCTCATCCCTCCCATCCTAACATCCTGTTGATGTATCTGACCTCCCATCCTGTTGATGAATCTGACCTCCCATCCTGTTGATGTATCTGACCTCCCATCCTGTTGATGAATCTGACCTCCCATCCTAACATCCTGTTGATGTATCTGACCTCCCATCTACTCGTTGATGTATCTGACCTCCTCCATCCTGTTGATGTATCTGACCTCCCATCCTAACATCCTGTTGATGTATCTGACCTCCCATCCTAACATCCTGTTGATGTATCTGACCTCCCATCCTAACATCCTGTTGATGAATCTGACCTCCCATCCTGTTGATGAATCTGACCTCCCATCCTAACATCCTGTTGATGTATCTGACCTCCCATCCTAACATCCTGTTGATGTATCTGACCTCCCATCCTGTTGATGTATCTGACCTCCCATCCTGTTGATGTATCTGACCTCCCATCCTGTTGATGTATCTGACCTCCCATCCTAACATCCTGTTGATGAATCTGACCTCCCATCCTGTTGATGTATCTGACCTCCCATCCTAACATCCTGTTGATGTATCTGACCTCCCATCCTGTTGATGTATCTGACCTCCCATCCTAACATCCTGTTGATGTATCTGACCTCCCATCCTAACATCCTGTTGATGTATCTGACCTCCCATCCTGTTGATGTATCTGACCTCCCATCCTAACATCCTGTTGATGTATCTGACCTCCCATCCTAACATCCTGTTGATGTATCTGACCTCCCATCCTAACGATGTATCTGACCTCCCATCCTAACGATGTATCTGACCTCCCATCCTAACATCCTGTTGATGTATCTGACCTCCCATCCTCCCATCCTGTTGATGTATCTGACCTCCCATCCTAACGATGTATCTGACCTCCCATCCTACGATGTATCTGACCTCCCATCCTATGATGTATCTGACCTCCCATCCTAACATCCTGTTGATGTATCTGACCTCCCATCCTAACCGTGATGTATCTGACCTCCCATCCTGTGATGTATCTGACCTCCCATCCTAACATCCTGTTGATGTATCTGACCTCCCATCCTGTTGATGTATCTGACCTCCCATCGTTGATGTATGACCCCATCCTGTTGATGTATCTGACCTCCCATCCTGTTGATGTATCTGACCTCCCATCCTGTTGATGTATCTGACCTCCCATCCTGTTGATGTATCTGACCTCCCATCCTGTTGATGTATCTGACCTCCCATCCTGTTGATGTATCTGACCTCCCATCCTGTTGATGTATCTGACCTCCCATCCTAACATCCTGTTGATGTATCTGACCTCCCATCCTGTTGATGTATCTGACCTCCCATCCTGTTGATGTATCTGACCTCCCATCCTGTTGATGTATCTGACCTCCCATCCTGTTGATGTATCTGACCTCCCATCCTGTTGATGTATCTGACCTCCCATCCTGTTGATGTATCTGACCTCCCATCCTGTTGATGTATCTGACCTCCCATCCTGTTGATGTATCTGACCTCCCATCCTAACATCCTGTTGATGTATGACAGCAGTATCTAGCCAGGTATTGGCACATAGAATAATACTGACAGCTGAAAGGGGATTGGCCATTGTTCTGCCCACCACTATGTCTGAATCATCTGCACTAGTATTAGCCAACAGCTGGAAGCCAGCCAGCCACAAGTCCCTGCCTACCTAACGCTACATCGGTTAACATTCATACTGTGGACTAGGCCCCTTTCATTAATCAATCTATCAATTTCACTGAGTCTGAATGACAGTCCATTACATTACAGTATATAACAGTCTGAATGACAGTCCATTACATTACATTATATAACAGTCTGAATGACAGTCCATTACATTACATAACAGTCTGAATGACAGTCCATTACAGTATATAACAGTCTGAATGACAGTCCATTACATTACATAACAGTCTGAATGACAGTCCATAACAGTCTGAATGACAGCCGGATTACCAGTCCATTAAGTATATACCAGTTCTGAATGACAGTCCATTACAGTTCATAACAGTTGAATGACATTTACAATTTACATTTTAGGTCATTTAGCAGACGCTCTTATCCAAGAGCGAACTTACAGTGGCCATTAGGGTTAAGTGCCTTGCTTAAGGGGCACATCGACAGATTTTTCACCTAGTCGGCTCGGGGATTAGAACCAGCGACCTTTCGGTTACTGGCACAAGGCTCTTACCCACTAAGCTACCTGCCGCCTTATACTGACAGTATATAGATTCATATCTAGACTGGGGGATGCATGGGAAGTTAGTCTGTTTTATAAGGCAGATACAGCTAGATGTCATGGAGATGGATGGTTCAGATTGTTACACTACAAACAGAGAATTGTAACCACGGAGGCCTGGGTCATGTAGCTATCACGAGGGCCTGGTGGTGGAGCTATCCCGAGGGCCTGGTGGGTGGAGCAATCCTGATGTTCAGAAGGTGCTTTGTGTTACGATTGTGGTGCAGGAAATCACGCGGCAGGGACGCAGAAGCTCAGTCCAACAGACTTTAGTGATCCAACACTCCAACCGATCCAAAAGAGCCTTAAGGCAAGCGATTCGCCACACAGGCGTAAACCACACATGAAAAATAAATAACGCGCACAACAAGTGCGAAAAACCTCTCCAACACAGAGGAAGGAACGAAGCCACAGTCTAGTAAGACAGTAAGAAGCAATCACACATGCCATTATGACTAACAAACGGAGGAACTTATAGGAACACCTTAATGAACGCAACGATAACAGGGGTACAACATAAAGACAAAACCAAACGAACATCGAAAACATACAACGGTGGCAGCTAGGTACTCCGGGGCCGACGACCGCCGAAGCCTGCCCGAGCAGGAAGAGAGGCAGGCCTCGGCAACCGGACACCTGAGGGGCCTGGTGGTGGGATATCCCGGAGGGCCTGGTGGTGGGCTATCACGAGGGCTGGTGGGTGGAGCTATCACGAGGGCCTGGTGGTGGAGCTATCACGAGGGCCTGGTGGTGGAGCTATCACGAGGGCCTGGTGGTGGAGCTATCCTGAGGGCCTGGTGGTGGAGCTATCACGAGGGCCTGGTGGTGGAGCTATCACGAGGGGCCAGCCATGGAGCTGCAACACGTAGCTCATTATCAGTGAATCTTTGGATTGGTTCAGTTCTGAAAAGTTTCAACAGACATAATTGTGTTATTAGCAGTGCATTCCTTGCTGGCATGTGACAGGCCTGCAGTCTTATTGCATTTGGGATGGTCTGGGCAACAACAAGGATGATACTGTCATCTTATTAGGAGGTTGTTAACCCTGAAGTGCTTGTTATGTTCTGCAGGGTGTCCCATGGTTTATAAAGACAGTGCCTGTTGTTAACTCTAAAGGGCTTGGTACACTACATGACCAAAAGTATGTGGACACCTGCTCGTCCAACATCTCATTCCAAAATCATGGGCATTAACATGGAGTTGGTCCCCCATTTGCTGCTATAACAGCTTCCACTCGATGTTGGAACATTGCTGCAGGGATTTATTTCCATTCAGGCCACAAGAGCATTAGTGAGGTCAGGCACTGATTTTGGCCGATGAGGCCTGGCTCGCAGTCGGCGGTCCAATTCATCCCAAAGGTGTTCGATGGGGTTGAGGTCAGGGCTTTGTGCTGGCCAGTCAAGTTCTTCCACACCGATCTCGACAAACCATTTCTGTATGGACTTCGCTTCATGCATGGGGGCATTGTCATGCTGAAACAGGAAAGGGCCTTCCCAAACTGTTGCCACAAAGTTGGAAGCACAAAATCTTCTAGAATGTCATTGTATGCTGTAGCGTTAAGATTTCCCTTCACTGGAACTAAGGGGCCTAGCCCGAACCATGAAAAACAGCCCCAGACCATTATTCCTCCTCCACCGAACTTTACAGTTGGCACTATGCATTCGGGCAGGTAGCGTTCTCCTGGCATCTGCCAAACCCAGATTCGTCCGTTTGAATGCCAGATGGTGAAGCGTGATTCATCACTCCATAGAACGCGTTTCCACTGCTCCAGAGTCCAATGGCGGCGAGCTTTACACCACTCCAGCTGATGCTAGGCATTGCGCATGGTGATCTTAGGCTTGTGTGCGGCTGCTCGGCCATGGGAACCCATTTCATGAAGCTCCCGACAAATAGTTATTGTGTTGACATTGCTTCCAGAGGCAGTTTGGAACTTGGTAGTGAGTGTTGCAACCGAGGGCAGAAGATTTTTACGCTCCACGCGCTTCAGCACTCGGTGGTTCCGTTCTGTGATCTTGTGTGGCCTACCACTTCGCGGCTGAGCCGTTGTTGCTCCTAGACATTTCCACTTCACAATAACAGCACTTACAGTTGACCGGGGCAGCTCTAGTAGGGCAGACATTTTAATTATTAATTATTACTAATGATTATTATTTAATTATTATTATTTATTATTATTATAATATTATTATATTATAAATTTGACGAACTGACTTTTTGGAAAGGTGGCATCCTATGACGGTGCCACGTTGAAGGTCACTGAGCCCTTCAGTAAGGCCATTCTACTGCCAATGTTTGTCTATGGAGACTGCATGGCTGTGTGCTCGATTTTATACACCTGTCAGCAACGGGTGTGGCTGAAATAGCCGAATCCACTCATTTGAAGGGGTGTCCACATTACTTTTGTATATATAGTGTTTATATGCACTGCAGGGCGTGTCCCTGGTTTATAAGGAAACTTCCTGTTATTCAGAGACACAATTCACAATGAGAGGCTGCTGACTTTACTTAACATTCACATGCTCATGCACACACACACACACACACACACACACACACACACACACACACACACACACACACACACACACACACACACACACACACACACACACACACACACACACACACACACACACACACACACACACACACACATTACACACACACACACACACACACACACATTACACACACCACACACACACACACACACACACACACACACACACACACACACACACACACACACACACACACACACACACACACACACACACACACACACACACACACATTACACACACACACACACACACACACACACACACACACACACACACACACACACACACACACACACACACACACACTGCTGACTGTCTCCCCAACATGAGTTGTAAACACGCTCCCCAGTAATACCATTAAAGGCCCACTCCTTAATTTAACATAGAAGAAATGCCTGAAGAGATGTGCCATATGTCCTCAAAACAAATTCGCTATCATTAATTGAGCGTTTGTTGTCACATGATACAAGAGATAAAAAAAACAGAGCCGTGTTCGGAAGAAGGCAAAAAAAAAATCAAAGTACAGTGTGGGCTTTTCAAGGCCCCTCCAAAACTACACACTCCAAAGTATACACTTAAAAAAAAGTATGCACTGATTCCCCTGAAAAGAGAGTTGACCGTTGACCCTTACAAGCGTCTCTGTGTTTTTGTTGTTTCATGGAGCTGCAGATCACTGTGTTCCGTATGGGCGCAGAGGGACCGCGGGACATAGAGATGGCCATACTGACGGCCTTGCTCAAAGGTAACCTGGGAAGGACCGATTTTTAACCTCACTCTTTAACAGCACTGTCTTTGCAAATAGAGGCTATTTCTCACGTAGGGCTGGGACTGAATGAAACATTTGATTGAATCCCCATAGCCTTTAGAAGAGCTGTGAAACAACAAAGCCTTGTTGGTGTTTTTGATTGCAGGCACCAACGCCTCCGCCCCCGACCAGCTAAGTTTAGCCCTGGCCTGGAACAGAGTGGACATCGCTAGGAGCCAGATCTTCGTCTACGGTCACCACTGGCCCATGAGCGGCAGCGTGAGTGGATCCACAACTTGGGAAAACACGTGGAAACACAATTTGTAATGAAAACATCCCCGTGATCTTACGTCTTACAGGGCCCTGGTTCAGAGTTCAGATGAGCGCGCGTGCAACCTTGACCTTTCACGTAAATCAACTCGTTGACATCAATGTGGGTTAGAATATATCGTTGCAGAATACGGCTTAAATCATCAAGTCAGAAAACTGCCCATATTCCAAAGGAAGTATTTTTACCTGTCCCAAATGGCATCCTATTCTCTACACAGTGCACTACTTGTGTCCAGAGCCCTGTGGGACTTGGTCAAATCTAGTGCACAATATAGGGAATAGGGTGCCATTTGGGACACAGACGGAAACGCTAACCAACAGTAAAGGTGAGACAGCAACAACCATTTCAGGGACTGTAACAGACGGAAACTCTAACCAACAGTAATGGTGAGACAGCAACAACCATTTCAGGTACTGTAACAGCTCCGTGTACACCGGGTCAACAAGGTCTTTCCTCCTCCCTGTGTTACCTCCCAGGCGGCCAACACCACAGCATCCCAGGATAAGCCTAAGAGCCCGGTCCCAGCCCGCGGTGGAGGAGGCGGGGCACGGAAGGGGAAGGCTAGGGTCAACAAGGTCAAAGGGGGCAGGGCCAAACCTGAACCTCCGGAGGAGACGGACCCCAGGAAGCTGGAGCTACGCAACTGGGTGAATAAATAGCCAGTATTGATTGTTGATCGGCATTCATACAATACACTATATTCAACCCTCAAACGTATCAATACACAATCCATTTAATCTGAAGCAGTTATGTAGAGGGTCATACAAGTCAACTATTTTATGTCATGTTTTAATGGTTCATGAGGACTTATTCTTCCTGAACCATGGTGTCAGGGTTTATCCACGTTTCATTACCATTACATCCCTGATCTATAAGGTGTTTTATATATATTTACACACTTTGAGGTCGGAATAATACTGTGAAATTTAGGAAATTATGATAATGCACTTTTAGTGTAAGAGCTGTTTGAAAAGGCCGCCTGAAAATTCAGTCTGTTTTGGTGTGATGGAGTTTTGGCCTGCCTGGTGACATCATCAGGCGGTAAATGAGTTCATAGACCAATAAGAAAGAGAGTTCCAAACCTCTCTGCCAATAACAGCTAGTTTTCAGTTTTCCCCTCCCTACTCAGACCACTCCCAGACAGTCCTTGCAAAATTATTGCTTGAGAAATTGCTCTTTGCTAAGAAGCTACATTAGTTTATTTTTGATCATTTTAATTTACAGTTTTTCTCCATTGGTTTGGCTCATTTCTTGAAACAGAAATTACATTCTCAAAACTCTAAGATCATTTGGCAAAACAGTCTTACAGTTCAGCACAACACTATAGCTCACTTGCAAAAGCTCATATCTCTCCTAAAACTGTTCACTCATGCTTCAAAACTAAATTCCTTTCCCATATAAGGAGTCAGTGCCACGAAAATGGCAAAGATCCTTCTCAATTGCTTTGGCTCATTTCTTGAAACAGACCGGACGTTCTCAACACTCTTGGTGCTTTAGCCAAAATAACGTGGATGGTTCGGCACAACACCATGGTTCACCTGCAAAAGCTCATACCTCTCCCAAAACAGTTCACGCATGTGTCAAAACTAAATTTCCTTCTCATTTAAACAGTCAGTGCCCCCAAAATGCTTCGTCCCTTTGGCATTGTGTAAGCACTGCAAGTCAAAATGTTTAGATGTTTTGTCACTATGGCAGAGGACCATTGAAATATCCCTCATGTCCACCTTTCAGTCTTAGCCCAGTCCTTCATTGACAATGGTTACTGTACTGTTTTTTGTCTAGCTAACAGAATACAATTGTGTATAAAACTGAAAAAAATAAATAGGATTTTAGGGTAAGAGTAGCCTCCAAGGTTTGACATCACACATTGCACTCATACTGCCAAGGAAATTGTAACCATTATCATTCACACACATAAAGTAACTTCCATACATCAGAGTAAAAAGAAAATGTATACAGCATAATATACTGTAATATAAACACACAAACAAAAAACAATGAAAATTATATGCAGCCTACAGTGCTGTAAATAAAGCTGGAGTTTCACAACTAACAGTTCTTCACTGGTCGCTGTCCTCACCCTCCTGGCCATCCACACGCTGCTGTCTGTCTGGCCACAGATTCTCGTCCACATCACAGCGTATATTCTCCCTTGCGATGCAACGAGGGAAGAAACGGCGTGCATGTCGCAACCATCCCCTACACTGATCTCCTGTAATATCCTCACACGCAGCGTCCATTGCATGGAGCAGGGACCTCTGATCTTGAGCCCGATGCTCATACACTCTCCACCTCCAAGCGGAGAAATACTCCTCAATAGGATTGAGGAAAGGAGAGTAAGGTGGTAGGAACACCATGACCATCCTTGGATGAGTAGTGAACCAGGCCCTGATGAGCGGGCCACGGTGGAAATTCACATTGTCCCATACAATGACATATTGTGGTAGGTGAGGCCCTACGAGACCGCTCTCATTTTCAGGGATCAAATCAACATGAAGGCGGTCCAAGAAGATGAGGAGCTTCTGTGTATTGTATGGGCCAAGACTGGGGATGTGAGTGGCCACATCATTCTCCGATATGGCAGCACACATAGTTATATTGCCCCCTCGCTGGCCTGGGACATCCACCATGGCCCGGTGGCCAATAATATTACGGCCACGTCTTCGGCCCTTGGCCAGGTTGAAGCCAGCTTCATCCACAAACACGAGGATGTGATGGGTCTCGTTTCCTTCCAATGCCATTATTCTCTACAATAGCGTAAAAAAAGAAAACATCAAATCAGTCATACAGAAGAGTCATACACTACAGTTACAGACAATTACATAGGAATGTTCTATGTTCTCCACAAGTTCAATATACTACTGGCCACTACTCCAGTGGTTCCAAACCTGGGGTACATGTACCCCTATGCAGAGGTACTACAGGGGGTATTTGACAGAAAGGGGAGGGGGGAAATCATCAATGACTAGACTTACTGAAATGTTACAGTAAAACCCACAGTATTAGATAGATTTACATGGGAGGCACTAATTGCAGCTCTTTGACCCCTTTTCTTATTGTATGTTATATTCTTCAAAATAAGGATTATAATGATAATTGCATCATACAGTAAGCTGCAGTTTTTAGGCGAAATGTTGAAGTCAGATAAATCAAATACTTCCATACCTGGATTACCTGGATACACAAATCAGGTAAAGTGGGTACTGAAGCCAAAAAAGTTTGGGAACCACTGCTTAATTGTAAAAATGTTATAATGATGGACAACCAGTAACTGACTTACATGTACATACTGGTACCGCAGCTCTTTCACTCTATCAGAGTTCCTCTCAAATGGTACCCTGTAAATTTGCTTCATTGTCATCTGATGCTTCTTCAATATCCGGTCTATTGTGGAGATGCTTATAGAGTTGACATTTTGGAATATGGCATTGTCTTGTAGGATTGCAGCGCGGATCTGTCTCAATGTGATGGCATTATTTGCCATCACCATGTTACAGATCTCTTGTTCTTGTTGTTCATTGAGAAGTTTTCCTCTGCCACCTGTGCAAGGTTGTCGTCCAATCCTAGATATAGAAGTCAAAGGACAACACTCCATTCGTAATGTATACCTTATGTATTCCTTACAGAATGAGTTACCTATGTAATTGTATTGTTGTTTTACTTACAGTAACTTTACCACAATTCTAATGCATCACTGCACAGTGACTGGAATACTACTGTAAACTGTATCATCAATACTGTAGAAAATAAACTATTCCATAGTTTATTTTCTCCAATGTTTTTCTTGTCATTTTTAGTATCATAACATCCCATTGAGGTAAGATATTACTGTAGGCCTATCACACACACACACTAAATGAATAGGTAAATATGTAAATAAATATATTTCTTGCTCTATGCACAGTGTCCTGTCCTATACAACATATAATTCCATCATTGACTGACTACATACCTGTTTTCCCTGCGAAAGGTTTGGATGATGGAGGAGACTGTTGAGCGAGGCACATTAGGCTGCACTCGGCGACCTGCCTCCGCCATTGTGAGGCCATGGTTGATGACATGGTCTATAATTGTGGCCCGAATTTCATCCGGGACAGCATGGTGTCTTCGTGCTCCTCGGCCTCTTCCCCCTATTCCACCACCACGCACCCTTACTCCTCCTCCTCCTCTTCTTCTTCCTCTTCCTCGAGCAGGCAGTTGCCCTTGTTCATTTACTTGGCCAGGTGCCTCCATGTTCAGAAATTGTACTGGTCCTGCATGGTCAAGCTCTTTACATACATGTTTGGCAGCATTCACAGTCATGGACAGCACCTGTCAGGTAACTAAACATACTGTTTGATTGGTCATCTGAGATGTGTGAAACTCCTCCTTCGTTAGTCAAGTTCTAGTTTCACCTGACTGTCAATTGCTGTAATAAATTTATCAAATGTTCCAAGGGATTCATATATGGTATTCATGGTATTATGTTCTTGACTAATTTTGACAATTGAACAGACTATTGTGCATGTGATGACTTATACAATGAAATGACGCTGACACGTTTTGGAGCGAACAACCATTAGACTGAGAATCAACAATCAGTTTAGATCAACAAGATCTATTCACTTGGAAATTGTGCTAAATGTAGGCTACCTGTACTTAATCATTTGCAAAGATGTACTGAGACATTGAGACATGTACTTAGACATTTGCAATTTGATGAAATGAATGAGAAATTCAATTCTGTTGTGAACAATTGCCAAGTGGTTTGGAGGTTTGTCCATGTAGTTTTGAGAATGTAATTTCTGTTTCAAGAAATGAGCCAAACCAATGGAGAAAAACTGTAAAACAATCACAGAGAGTAACTTAATTGTTACCCAGAAATTATTTGACATTGAGATAAAAACGTCTGCATTGGACCTTTAACATTCTGTAATGTTGCACCCTCCGGAACAGGCCCCACTTGTCAGTGATGGTCATCCATAGCCTTACTTTCTCCTCTACCGTCTTCCTGGTTCTTCCAAAACTGGAGGTGAACTCTCTGGAGCAGGCCATGATGGATCCCCTGGTGCTGGACAGGGTTATGGTTAATGTGTCTCTCCACTGTAGGTGAACTCCCCCTGGAGCAGGCCATGATAGATGCCCTGGTGCTGGACAGGGTTATGGTTAATGTGTGTCTCTCCACTGTAGGTGAACTCTCTGGAGCAGGCCATGATGGACGCCCTGGTGCTGGACAGGGTTATGGTTAATGTGTCTCTCCACTGTAGGTGAACTCTCTGGAGCAGGCCATGATGGACGCCCTGGTGCTGGACAGGGTTATGGTTAATGTGTCTCTCCACTGTAGGTGAACTCCCCCTGGAGCAGGCCATGATAGATGCCCTGGTGCTGGACAGGGTTATGGTTAATGTGTCTCTCCACTGTAGGTGAACTCTCTGGAGCAGGCCATGATGGACGCCCTGGTGCTGGACAGGGTTATGGTTAATGTGTCTCTCCACTGTAGGTGAACTGTCTGGAGCAGGCCATGATGGACGCCCTGGTGCTGGACAGGGTTATGGTTAATGTGTCTCTCCACTGTAGGTGAACTCTCTGGAGCAGGCCATGATGGACGCCCTGGTGCTGGACAGGGTGGACTTCGTCAAGCTGCTGATAGAGAACGGCGTCAACATACACCACTTCCTCACCATCACCCGTCTGGAGGAACTATACAACACGGTAAGACAGATGTAATTTTTCCAACAATTGTTTACAGACAGATTATTTCACTTATAATTCACTGTATCACAATTCCAGTGGGTCAGAAGTTTACATACACTAAGTTGACTGTGCCTTTAAACAGCTTGGAAAATTCCAGAAAATGATGTCATGGCTTTAGAAGCTTCTGATAGGCTAATTGACACCATTTGAGTCAATTGGAGGTGTACCTGTGGATGTATTTCAAGGCCTACCTTCAAACTCAGTGCCTCCTTGCTTGACACCATGGGAAAATCAAAAGAAATCAGCCAATTAATTGTAGACCTCCACAAGTCTGGTTCATCTTTGGGAGCAATTTCCAAACGCCTGAAGGTACCACGTTCATCTGTACAAACAATAGTACGCAAGTATAAACCCCATGGGACCACGCTGCTGTCATACCGCTCAGGAAGGAGACGCGTTCTGTCTCCTAGAGATGAAAGTACTTTGGTGAGAAAAGTGCAAATCAATCCCAGAACAACAGCAAAGGACCTTGTGAAGATGCTGGAGGAAACAGGTACAAAAGTATCTATATCCACAGTAAAACAAGTCCTATATTTTATTTTTATTTTATTTTACCTTTATGTAACTAGGCAAGTCAGTTAAGAACAAATTCTTATTTACAATGACGGCCTACATCGACATAACCTGAAAGGCAGCTCAGCAAGGAAGAAGCCACTGCTCCAAAACCGCCATAAAAATGCCAGACTACGGTTTGCAATGATCGTACTTTTTGGAGAAATGTCCTCTGGTCTGATGAAACAAAAATAGAACTGTTTGGCTATAATGACCATCGTTATGTTTGGAGGAAAAAGGGGGTCCCCTGCAACCCGAAGAACACCATCCCAACCGTGAAGCACGGGGGTGGCAGCATCATGCTGTGGGGGTGCTTTGCTGCAGGAGGGAATGGTGCACTTCACAAAATAGATGGCATTATGAGGAAGGAAAATTATGTGGATATATTGAAGCAACATCTCAAGACATCAGTCAGGAAGTTAAAGCTTGGTCGCAAATGGGTCTTCCAAATGGACAATGACCCCAAGCAAAGAATCGATACTTCTTAACAGGTTTGGGGTCAATTCCGGAACTACTGGAATTGATTTAAATTGACTTTGTCCCCAACCTTGCTTCTAAATGCTAAAGCTGGAACATTGCCTTTAAAAATCAATTGCGCTGTAAAGCTGAACATCTACGATGCTGATTGAATAGAGACCAGAGTGTTTATTGTTTCTGTTTTTAAAAGTATTTCATTATTTGTTTTCCTGTTTGTTTTTACAGAGGCTGGGCCCTACAAATACACTCCACTTTGTAGTTAGAGATGTTAAAAAGGTAACGTTTTCTTTGATTATTCAACCTTTATTTTGACAGGGAGTCAATGCTGTGTTTACAACGTCAAGCAACAATATAAAGGTGTATTAACTGGTTTTATAAAGGTGTTATGACTGGTTTCATAAAGGTGTTATGACTGGTTTCATAAAGGTGTTACGTATACCCCTGATAGTGAAGTGTTACCTAATATTTACCCCCCTATAGTGAAGTGTTACCTAATATTTACCCCCCTATAGTGAAGTGTTACCTAATATTTACCCCTGATAGTGAAGTGTTACCTAATATTTACCCCCCTATAGTGAAGTGTTACCTAATATTTACCCCCCTATAGTAAAGTGTTACCTGATATTTACCCCTGATAGTGAAGTGTTACCTAATATTTACCCCCTATAGTAAAGTGTTACCTGATATTTACCCCCTATAGTAAAGTGTTACCTAATATTTACCCCCCTATAGTGAAGTGTTACCTAATATTTACCCCCCTATAGTGAAGTGTTACCTAATATTTACCCCCCTATAGTGAAGTGTTACCTAATATTTACCCCCCTATAGTGAAGTGTTACCTAATATTTACCCCCTATAGTGAAGTGTTACCTAATATTTACCCCCTATAGTAAAGTGTTACCTGATATTTACCCCTGATAGTGAAGTGTTACCTAATATTTACCCCCTATAGTAAAGTGTTACCTGATATTTACCCCCTATAGTAAAGTGTTACCTAATATTTACCCCCTATAGTAAAGTGTTACCTGATATTTACCCCCTATAGTAAAGTGTTACCTAATATTTACCCCCTATAGTAAAGTGTTACCTAATATTTACCCCCTTATAGTAAAGTGTTACCTGATATTTACCCCCTATAGTGAAGTGTTACCTAATATTTACCCCCCTATAGTAAAGTGTTACCTAATATTTACCCCCCTATAGTAAAGTGTTACCTAATATTTACCCCCTATAGTAAAGTGTTACCTAATATTTACCCCCCTATAGTAAAAAGTGTTACCTAATATTTACCCCCTATAGTAAAGTGTTACCTGATATTTACCCCCTATAGTAAAGTGTTACCTAATATATAGAGTAATAATATTAGCCATAACATAGTAGCTGCAATGTAATATAAAGCTAAAAACAGTAACAGTATAATGATGATGGTTGGTTGGTGTTTCAGGGAAATCTTCCACCGGATTACCAGATCACCTTGATCGATATCGGATTGGTCCTGGAGTTCCTGATGGGTGGGGCTTATCGCTGCAACTACACCAGAAAGCAGTTCCGCACCCTCTACAACAACCTCTATGGTGTTAAAAAGGGTGAGGAGAAATCCACACTCTACAGATAGGAATATAATATTACTATTATTACTTATTATTATTAATATGCTCCCATTTTTCATCAGCTGAAATAAAAGATCCCAGAAATGTTCCAGACGCACAGAAAAGCTTATTTCTCTAACATTATGTGCACACATTTCTTTACATCCCTGTTAGTGAGCATTTCTCCTTTGCCAAGATAATCCATCCACCTGACAGCTGTGGCATATCAAGAAGCCGATTAAACCCTATGATCATTACACAGGTGCACCTTGTGCTGGGGACAATAAAAGGGTCACTCTAAAATGGGCAGTTTTGTCAAACAACACAATGCCACAGAGTGTGCAATTGGCATGCTGACTGCAGGAATGTCCACCAGAGCTCTTGCCAGAGAATTGAATGTTCATTTCTCTACCATAAGCCGCCTCCAATGTCATTTTAGAGAATTTGGTGGTACGTCCAACCAGCCTCACAACCGCAGACCATGTGTAACCACGCCAGCCCAGGACCTCCACAGCCGGCTTCTTCACCTGCGGGATCGTCTGAGACCAGCCACCCAGACAGGTGATGAAACTGTGGGTTTGCACAACCAAAGAATTTCTGCACAAACTGTCAGAAACCGTCTCAGGGAAGCTCATCTGCGTGCTCGTTGTCCTCACCAGGGTCTTGACCTGACTGCAGTTCGGCGTCATAACCGACTTCAGTGGGCAAATGCTCACCTTCGATGGCCACTGGCACGCTAGAGAAGTGTGCTTTTCACAGATGAATCCCGGTTTCAACTGGCAGATGTCAGACAGCGTGTATGGCGTTGTGTGGACAAGCGGTTTGCTGATGTCAATGTTGTGAATAGAGTACCCCGTGGTGGCGGTGGGGTTATGGTATGGGCAGGCGTAAGCTACGGACAACGAACACAATTGAATTTTATCGATGGCAATTTGAATGCACAGAGATACTGTGACGAGATCCTAAGGCTCATTGTCGTGCCATTCATCCGCCACCATCACCTCATGTTTCAGCATGATAATGTACTGCCCCATTCACAAGGAGCTGTACACAATTCCTGGAAGTTGAAAATGTCCCAGTTCTTCCATGGCCTGCACACTCACCAGACATGTCAACCATTGAGCATGTTTGGGATGCTCTGGATCGACGTGTACAACAGCTTGTTCCAGTTCGCACAGCCATTGAAGAGGAGTGTGACAACATTTCACAGGCCATAATCAACAGCCTGATCAACTCTATGCGAAGGACATGTGTCGCGCTGCATGAGGCAAATTATGGTCACACCAGATACTGACCAATGCATATCTGTATTCACAGTCATGTGAAATCCATAGATTAGGGCCTCATTAATTGACTGATTTCCTTAAATGAACTGTAACTCGCATGCTGCATTTATATTTTTGTTCAGCGTAATAATAACTGTAATAATATAATATAATAATATTAATATTAATGATAATATGAATGCTAACGTTAATCATGCTAATTCATGCTGTCCCCTCCCTTGTTTTGATTCACAGCCGAAAGCTCTAAAAATGTTAGGACTGGAGGTGAGTCTCTCATTTGTCTTTTAAATTAGCACCATTATTCTATTTAGCGGGATTTCATATTTACACATCCATATCAATACAATCACCACTTGAATTCATTTTCTGTGTACAAGGGGAGAATCCTAAATTCACTTAGTTTCCCATTGGCATCAATGCATGTCTAAGTACAAATGTGACTGAAGTGAAGAGTGACGTTAAGATTCGCCCTACACCACAATACTTGATATTTGTAATGTCCATCTGATTCCTACCAGGACGACGAACCACGAGGAAAGGGCAAGAGCAAAGGGAAGAAGAAGAAGAAGGAGGAAGAGACGGACATTGATGTGGACGACCCAGAGGTCTGCCGCTTCCAGTTCCCGTTCCATGAGCTGATGGTGTGGGCCGTCCTCATGAAGCGCCAGAAGATGGCGCTGTTCCTGTGGAAGCGGGGGGAAGAGGCCATGGCCAAAGCTCTGGTGGCCTGTAAGCTGTACAAGGCCATGGCCCACGAGTCGTCTCAGAGTGATCTGGTGGACGACATCTTCCAGGACCTGGAAAACAACTCCAAGTTAGTGATTGACTAGCTAGCAGAAAGGTTTCAATCTAACAGTGTCGGGGTCAAGTTAGTGAGGAAATTCAGGAAGCAAACTCAAATTCCAAATAGGAAAATTGGAATTGTAAATGGAATTGACTCCAAACTTGGAATAGTCCTTTAGGGTGCTGGCTTTTCTATTCACAATTCAACCCTCAGAAACTAAGCTTGTGTATCCCTGGTCCAACCCATTACTGTATCATTGTTCTGGTCCAACCCATTACTGTATCACTGTTCTGGTCCAACCCATTACTGTATCACTGTTCTGGTCCAACCCATTACTGTATCATTGTTCTGGTCCAACCCATTACTGTATCACTGTTCTGGTCCAACCCATTACTGTATCATTGTTCTGGTCCAACCCATTACTGTATCATTGTACTGGTCCAACCCATTATTGTACTGTATCATTGTTCTGGTCCAACCCATTACTGTATCATTGTTCTGGTCCAACCCATTACTGTATCATTGTACCGGTCCAACCCATTACTGTATCACTGTACTGGTCCAACCCATTACTGTATAATTGTTCTGGATGTCTGCTGCTCTCTCTTGTTTCTTCTCTCAGTCTGTTTTTCTGTAAAGTACATTGAGGCTTTTGTTAAATGCACTTTAAATAAATAGTGATTTGATTTGATACATACACTACCAGTCAGAAGTTTGGACACACCTACTCATTCAAGGGTTTTTCTTAATTTTTTACTATTTTCTACATTGTAGAATAATAGTGAAGACATCAAAACTATGAAATAACACATATGGAATCATGTAGTAACCAATAAAGTGTTAAACAAATCAAAATATAGAAATTTGAGATTCTTCAAATTGCCACCCTTTTCCTTGATGACAGCTTTGCACACTCTTGGCATTCTCTCAACCAGCGTCACCTGGAATGCTTTTCCAACAGTCTTGAAGGAGTTCCCACATATGCTGAGCACTTGTTGGCTGCTTTTCGTTCACTCTGCGGTCCGACTCATCCCAAACCATCTCAATTGGGTTGAGGTCGAGGGATTGTGGAGGTCAGGTCATCTGATGCAACACTCCATCACTCTCCTTCTTGGTCAATAGCCCTTACACAGCCTGGAGGTGTGTTGGGTAATTGTCCTGTTGAAAAACAAATGATAGTCCCACTAAGCCCAAACCAGATGGGATGGCGTATCACTGCAGAATGCTGTGGTAGCCATGCTTGTTAAGTGTGCCTTGAATTCTAAATAAATCACAGCAAAGCACCCCCCACACCATAACAACTCCTCCTCCATGCTTTACGGTGGGAAATATACATACAGAGATCATCCGTTCCCCCACACCGCGTCTCACAAAGACACGGCGGTTGGAACCAAAAATCTCCAATTTGGAGTCCAGACCAAAGGACACATTTCCACCGGTCTAATGTCCATTGCTCGTGTTTCTTGGCCAAAGCAAAGTCTCTTCTTCTTATTGGTGTCCTTTAGTAGTGGTTTCTTGCAGCAATTCAACCATGAAGGCCTGATTCACACAGTCTCCTCTGAACAGTTGATGTTGAGATGTGTCTGTTACTTGAACTCTGTGAAGCAGTTATTTGGGCTGCAATTTCTGAGGCTGGTAACTCTAATGAACTTATCCTCTGCAGCAGAGGTAACTCTGGGTCTTCCATTCCTGTGGCAGTCTTCATGAGAGCCAGTTTCATCATAGCGCTTGATGGTTTTTGCGACTGCACTTGAAGAAGCTTTCAAAGTTCTTGAAATCTTCCGTATTGACTGACCTTCATGTCTTGAAGTATTGCTTATTTGAGCTGTTCTTGCCATAATATGGACTTGGTCTTTTACCAAATAAGGCTATCTTCTGTATACCCCCCCTACCTTATCACAACACAACTGATTGGCTCAAACGCATTAAGAAGGAAAGAAATTCCACAAATTAACTTTTAAGAAGGCACACCTGTTAATTGAAATGCATTCCAGGTGACTACCTCATGAAGCTGGTTGAGAGAATGCCAAGAGTGTGCAAAGCTGTCATCAAGGCGAAGGTTGGCTACTTGAAGAATCTCAAATATAAAATATATTTTGAATTGTTTAACACTTTTTTGATTACTACATGATTCCACATGTGTTATTTCATAGGTTTGATGTATTCACTATTATTCTGCAATGTAAAAAATATTAAAAATAAAGAAAAACCCTTGAATGAGTAGGTGTGTCCAAACTTTTTACTGGTAGGGTCCCCTGTAGCTCAGTTGGTAGAGCATGGCGCTTGCAACGCCATGGTTGTGGGTTCGTTTCCCACGGGGGGCCAGTATGAAAATGTATGCACTCACTAACTGTAAGTCGCTCTGGATAAGAGCGTCTGCTAAATGACTACAATTTAAAAATGTAATGAAAACCACAACTGACCATCTGAGCACAGCGTCTTCCTTCTTCCCTCCTCAGGGAGTTTGGCCAGCTGGCCTACGAGCTCCTGGACCAGTCCTATAAGCACGTCTTCCTTCTTCCCTCCTCAGGGAGTTTGGCCAGCTGGCCTACGAGCTCCTGGACCAGTCCTATAAGCACGTCTTCCTTCTTCCCTCCTCAGGGAGTTTGGCCAGCTGGCCTACGAGCTCCTGGACCAGTCCTATAAGCACGACGAGCAGGTGGCCATGAAGCTGCTGACGTACCAGCTGAAGAACTGGAGCAACTCCACCTGCCTGAAGCTGGCCGTAGCCGCCAAGCACAGAGACTTCATCGCCCACACCTGCAGCCAGATGCTGCTCTCTGACATGTGGATGGGACGTCTGAGAATGGGCAAGAGTAACGGGTTCAAGGTGGGGTTAAAGTCCTGAACATGGCCACGCCACAGCGGAGAGCCAGTCAACCCATTTAACTCTGACTGTATTCATGACACAGCACTGCCTCCCGTGCCATATTGCTTTTAGAAAACTGTTTTCCAACATACTAAAATAACAATGAATTCCATATTTTCACAAATGTTTTATTTTGAAAAGTCAATTCATACAATCTCATTCTTCCACCAGAAGATATAGTCAAGACAAAAAATCTGGTTGTTAGTTCTTTTGGTCCTGTTGCTACAGACGCCACCTAGTCGTTCATTATTTTTTGCATAATAGTTGCTATGCAAAAGGACTGGTCGTCCGTTCTAAACAAAATGGTTGCTATGCAGGCTGGATAATGTTCTTGTCACTTGCTAGCTAGCTAGCCAACTTCAGCTAACTCAGTCACGTCAAACATTGAACCTGGAATCAAATCAAATGTTATTTATCAAAGGCACCGAATACAACTTGTGTAGACTTTACAGTGAAATGCTTGCTTACGAACCTTTCCCAAAGATGCAGAATTTAAAAAGTTATAATAATAACAAAATAAAATAGTAACTAACACAAGAGGAATAAAATTAAATACACAAGAATGGAGCCATCCAGGAGTACCTACAGATCAGGGAGCTATATAGAAGTACCAGTACCAGATCACTGTGGAGCTAAGGAGTACCAGTACAGATCAATGTGAGCATAACGGCAGTACCAGATCACTGTGGAGCTATATACAGGGAGTACCAGTACCAGATCACTGTGGAGCTATATACAGGGAGTACCAGTACCAGATCAATGTGGAGCTATATACAGGAAGTACCAGTACCAGATCACTGTGGAGCTATTACAGGAGTACCAGTACCAGATCAATGTGGAGCTATATACAGGAGACCAGTACCAGATCAATGTGGAGCTATATACAGGGAGTACCAGTACCAGATCACTGTGGAGCTATATACAGGAATACCAGTACCAGATCACTGTGGAGCTATATACAGGGAATACCAGTACCAGATCAATGTGCAGGGGTACAAGGTATTTGAGGTAGATTTGTACATGAAGACAGGGTAAAGTGACTAGGCATCAGGATAGATAATAATAAGGTATTTGAGGTAGATATGTACATGAAGGCAGGGTAAAGTGACTAGGGGGCTCCATGCAAGATCTCACCTCGTGGAGTTGCAATGATCATGAGAACGGCGAGGAATCAGCCCAGAATTACACGGGAGGATCTTGTCAATGATCTCAAGGCAGCTGGGACCATAGTCACTAAGAACAAAATTGGTAACACACTACGCTGTGAAGGACTGAAATCCTGCAGTGCCCGCAAGGTCCCCCTGCTCAAGAAAGCACATATACAGGGCCGTCTGAAGTTTGCCAATGAACATCTGAATGATTCAGAGCAGAACTGGGTGAAAGTGTTGTGGTCAGATGAGACCAAAATCGAGCTCTTTGGCATCAACTCAACTCGCCGTGTTTGGAGGAGGAGGAATGCTGCCTATGACCCCAAGAACACCATCCCCACCGTCAAACATGGAGGTGGAAACATTATGCTTTGGGGGTGTTTTTCTGCTAAGGGGACAGGACAACTTCACCGCATCAAAGGGACGATGGACGAGGCCATGTACCATCAAATCTTGGGTGAGAACCTCCTTCCCTCAGCCAGGGCATTGAAAATGGGTCATGGATGGGTATTCCAGCATGACAATGACCCAAAACACACAGCCAAGTCAACAAAGGAGTGGCTCCAGAAGAAGCACATTAAGGTCCTGGAGTGGCCTAGCTAGTCTCCAGACCTTAATCCCATAGAAAATCTGTGGAGGGAGCTGAAGGTTCGAGTTGCCAAATGTCAGCCTCGAAACCTTAATGACTTGCAGAAGATCTGCAAAGAGGAGTGGGACAAAATCCCTCCTGAGATGTGTGCAAGCCTGGTGGCCAACTACAAGAAACATCTGACCTCTGTGATTGCCAACAAGGGTTTTGCCACCAAGTACTAAGCCATGTTTTGCAGAGGGGTCAAATACTTATTTCCCTCATTAAAATGCAAATCAATTTATAACATTTTTGACATGCGTTTTTCTGGATTTTTTTGTTGTTATTCTGTCTCTCACTGTTCAAATAAACCTACCATTAAAATGATAGACTGATCATGTCTTTGTCAGTGGGCAAACGTACAAAATCAGCAGGGGATCAAATACTTTTTCCCCCTCACTGTATAGCTCTAGGACGTCCACAGGCCTCACAAGGCTCATCTGAAGGTCCCCCGGTACCAGTTGAAAAAATGAATGGAAGTTTACATGGAGACTGTTTAGTTCCAAAAATAAGGGGTTAAATAGATGTACAAAAAAATAACAAATATCTCTCTTCAGATCAAACTTTCTTTAGATTTCTTTGTGGGTACTATCTGTTGTTCCATGTAGTGAATCATAGGCCAAATACACATTCTCATCAAATAATTGTTTTATATTTTTTTGTGGGGGGGGACACTTCAAGAGGTCTTCAAATTCAAAATCAAATAGCAAAATGATCCTTGGTATGACCTTCTTCAAACAATTCCATATAGCTTAGTAGAACCCCCCCCCCAGCATCCAGGATTCAAACAACCAGTTTTATAATTTACATTAGGCCAACACACTGATAACACTTTACATTAAGCTAACACATTGGTAACATTTTACATTAAGCTAACACATTGGTAACATTTTACATTAAGCTAACACATTGGTAACATTTTACATTAAGCTAACACATTGGTAACATTTTACATTAAGCTAACATATTGGTAACACTTTACATTAAGCTAAGACATTGGTAACATTTTACATTAAGCTAACACATTGGTAACACTTTACATTAAGCTAAGACATTGGTAACATTTTACATTAAGCTAACACATTGGTAACACTTTACATTAAGCTAAGACATTGGTAACATTTTACATTAAGCTAACACATTGGTAACACTTTACATTAAGCTAAGACATTGGTAACATTTTACATTAAGCTAACACATTGGTAACACTTTACATTAAGCTAAGACATTGGTAACATTTTACATTAAGCTAAGACATTGGTAACACTTTACATTAAGCTAAGACATTGGTAACACTTTACATTAAGCTAACACATTGGTAACACTTTACATTAAGCAAACACATTGGTAACACTACATTAAGATAACACATTGGTAACACTTTACATTAAGCTAACACACTGGTAACACTATAAAGTCAATTAATGAACATGTTAACGCTCAACATTAAGGTGTACTTAATGTAAAGTATATTAGTCAACATGGTAACACTTTGCTTGAGATATACTTTATATCACTTTACATTAAGCTAACACTTAAAGGTGCACGATGCAGAAATCGCTCCACCATTTCCTGGTTGCTAAAATTCTAACAGTTAGCCAAATTTCAGTTTATGTGACAAAACAAGCACTCAAGTGTGTAGAAAATCAGTGTACCATCTAAACTGCTGTCAAATATATTTTCCACAACCAAAAATATTGTATTTTCAGGTGTTTTGAAGCTGGTGTACAAAACTGAAAGTAAAAGACACAAAAACTAAACTTAAGAACAGGAAGCATAGAAATAGTAGAACATAGAACAGATCTACAGTTTATTAGACTTGCTTTCAATGAGGATGACAGATCTATAATCACCTTTCTATGTGAATTTGGTCGGGTCCCCAAAAAGTTACATTTTGCAGCTTTAACATTAAGGTATTAAGCATTTGAGTATACATGGTAAGACTTTACATAAAGGTATACTTTATACGGGGTTTGCAAATTATTTCTAAGTAGTTTATAGCCCGTTAATAATTAGTTTATAGATAGTTTATAAATATGTAATAAACTAATAACTGGTTGAGATTGAGTGGTTTTGTGTCATTTTGGTGCTTCTATACAAAATAGTTGTTCAACTGAACTCCTTCTTCTCATCTCATACCACAGGTGATATTTGGCATAATCTTTCCACCTTCGATTCTCCTCATGGATTTTCGACTCGGGGAAGAAGTGACACATCAAGCCCCGGTGGAGAGCGACGAAGAAAAGGGCAAAGACGATGACAATAAATCCAGCAAGGTGAACACTGACAGTCAAGCGTCTGATTGGTTGATTGATTGATTGATTGATTGGTTGATTGGTCGGTCGTCGGTGGATTGGTTTGCTTGCTTGCTTGATTGGTTGGTTGATTGGTTGACCTGTTTTTTTAATCATACTTAATACTGCATTTAATACTACATTCAAATGTACTGTAAGTCCTGTATGTGAGTTCATGACAGTTGTTTCCACGCTTCCAGGAAATGAATGCTGATGCAGTGTCCAAAACTGGGGATGAAGTAGAAACCGTGGTGACAAAGAGAAGAGTTCCGATCAGAAAGAAGATCTATGAATTCTACAATACTCCTTTCACCAAATTCTGGTTCAACACTGCAAGTAGACTTTTGATACAACTAAAAACAAACGTTATTTAGAAAAGCATTTCTCAACACCCCACACTTTGAAATGTTACATTGTGAAAACCTTGATTTGTTGTTTTGAAATGAATATCAGCACAGAGGTGACAAATAGACCTTGTCGAACAGATAATATAATACTATTTAATATTATAATAATACAGTATAATATCAGCTAAAGATTATCTAAAGACGTGTGATTATTATTATTATTACTATATATCGATCGACTGCACTTTGTTTTGTGGCCTAAAACGGCACCGCTGCCCCATCTCCGTTCTCCTAAAAGCTCAGAGCTGTTTCCATGTCTCCTCAGATCTCCTACCTGGCCTACCTGTGTTTATACAACTACATCATCCTGGTCAAGATGGAGCGCTGGCCGTCCCTACAGGAGTGGATAGTCATCTCTTACATCATCACTCTGGGAATGGAGAAAGTCAGACAGGTAACGTCTCACATCATCACAGTCAGACAGGTAACGTCTCACATCATCACGGTCAGACAGGTAACGTCTCACATCATCACGGTCAGACAGGTAACGTCTCACATCATCGGTCAACGGTAACGTCTCCACATCACACGGTCAACGGGTACGTCTCACATCATCACGGTCAGACGTAACGTCACACATCCACGGTCGACAGGTAACGTCTCACATCATCACGGTCAACGGTAACTCTCACTCATCACGTCAGACAGTAACGTCTCACATCATCACGGTCAGAGGGTAACGTCTCACATCATCACGGTCAGACGGGTAACGTCTCACATCATCACGGTCAGACAGTAGGTCAGACGGGTAACGTCCCTCATCACGGTCAGACGGTACGTCTCAAGTCTCTCTCACATCTCACGGTCAGACAGTAACGTCTCACCATCATCACGGTCAGGCGGGTAACGTCTCACATCATCACGGTCAGACAGGTAACGTCTCACATCATCACGGTCAGACGGGTAACGTCTCACATCATCACGGTCAGACGGTAACGTCTCACATCATCACGGTCAGACAGGTAACGTCTCACATCATCACGGTCAGACGGGTAACGTCTCACATCATCACGGTCAGACGGGTAACGTCACTCATCCGGTCAGACGGGTAATGTCTCACATCATCACGGCAGACGTGGTAACGTCTACATCATCACGGTCAGACGGGAACGTCTCACTCATCACGGTCAGACGGGTAACGTCTCACATCATCACGGTCAGACAGGTAACGTCTCACATCATCACGGTCAGACGGGTAACGTCTCACATCATCACGGTCAGACAGGTAACGTCTCACATCATCACGGTCAGACGGGTAACGTCTCATATCATCACGGTCGGGAGGTAACGTCTCACATCATCACGGTCAGACAGGTAACGTCTCACATCATCACGGTCAGACAGGTAACGTCTCACATCATCACGGTCAGACAGGTAACGTCTCACATCATCACGGTCAGACGGGTAACGTCTCACATCATCACGGTCAGACGGGTAACGTCTCACATCATCACGGTCAGACAGGTAACGTCTCACATCATCACGGTCAGACGGGTAACGTCTCACATCATCACGGTCAGACAGGTAACGTCTCACATCATCACCCCGCGACTGGAGGAAATTAGAAAGGTAATGTCTAAAACATTCAAGAAAATGTATGTGGGGTCCTCAAGTGAAAAAAGGTCCGGCGTGGGGGCCTCCAGGGAAGAAATGGGTCGATGTGGGGGCTTCCAGGGACATAATTGGCTGGTGTAGGGGTCTTATGCACAGGCCGATTTCTCAGTCCTGATCCAAGTCCGTCCCTGCTGTTGCTCCCCCATACAGATCCTGATGTCAGAGCCGGGGAAGCTGAAGCAGAAGATCAACGTTTGGGCCGAAGAGTACTGGAACATCACAGACGCGGCGGCCATCTTTACCTTCCTCCTGGGCCTGATGCTGAGGCTGCAGAACGAGCCCCTGATGAGCATCGGACGGGTCATCTACTGCGTGGATATCATCTTCTGGTACATCAGGGTGCTCGACATCTTCGGGGTCAACAAGTACCTGGGTCCATACGTCATGATGATCGGGAAAATGGTGAAGCTTTGGTTTGGTTGGCTATTGTAATATGAAATGTGTATATATATATATAAAGGAAACACCTACATAAAGTGTCTTAATAGGGCGTTGGGTCACTGCGAGCCAGAACAGCTTCAATGCACCTTGATATATATTCTATAAGTGTCTGGAACTCTATTGGAGGGATGCGGCACCATTCTTCCACGAGAAATTCCATCATGTGGTGTTTTATTGGTGGTGGTGGTAAACGCTGTCTCAGGCACCGCTCCAGAATCATAAGTGTTCAATTGGGTTGAGATCTGGTGACTGAGACGGCCATGGCATATGGTTTACATCGTTTTCATGCTCATCAAACCATTCAGTGACCACTCGTGCCCTGTGGATGGGGGGCATTGCCATGGTAGCCAAAATAATGGCCTGCCCAGCATTTTTATACATAACCCTAAGCATGATGGGATGTTAACTGATTAATTCACTCAGGAACCACACCTGTGTGGAAGTACCAGAACATAGGTGTTATGTCGATGTCGTGGCTAGAGTAGATCACGCTTGATCTAAAGTTAGAATGATCAGAAAAGTGGGCAGTACCTTCTAATAATCTAGCTCTTGATTGACAAGTCAAATCAGTCCCATGTTAAGTCATTACGTGTCCTTTGCATTACCAATGATTGACCATGCATGACATTTTCTCTACCAGTCAAAAGTTTGGACACGCCTACTCATTCAAGGGATTGTCTTTATTATTACTATTTTCTACATTGTAGGATAATAGTGAAGACATCAAAACTATGAAATAACACATATGGAATCATGTAGTAACCAAAAAAGTGTTAAACAAATCAAAATATATGTTATATTTGAGATTCTTCAAAGTAGCCACCCTTTGCCTTGATGACAGCTTTGCACACTCTTGGCATTCTCTCAACCAGCTTCATGAGGAATTATTTTCCCCAAAAAATGTGAAACCAGTCAAATGGCAGCAAACTGAAGCACAGTGAAATGCTGGCCTTGTAACTTGCCGAAGTGAAGACCCAAGCTATGGGCTTCTGTAACCAAGGTGACAGTGTAGCGGCAAACCTACCGACTCGATTTATCATTTCTAGAATGTTTTACTTATGTGTCTAGACTTTTTCACAGTATTTTTTAAAAATAATTTATATCGTGTTAAATATTAGCCACTATCGGTATCCACCGTCGGTTATACCCACATACATTTATAACTGTCGCTGACTTTAGTGTTAGTTTCCTTAAATTTTGCATCATTCCATTACGTCGTTAGTTTACCGTTCTTTCCTCTGTCACGTTAGTGTGGTTGTTCCTGAGGATCGTTAGCAATAGTGGATCATGTTAGGCTAACGGATTACAGGTTACGTAATCATTTGGGACATGTAGCCTATTTGAATCATTATGGAATGCAGACCATACGTAGCAGTTTAAACCTGGAGCCTGGCGCACGGTTCACGAAGACTGGACCGTTGTCATCACAGTTCCATGATTAGTGAGGATTATTAAGGGTAGATTTATAGGACTACAGTTCAACCCCTGTTGTACACTTTTCTCACCTTCCAATATTTCATGGTTTGAACAATTGAATTTGGCAACTTTCAGGAAGAATCAAACCACTGTATTTTTGATTCACCAATATATTTACTGCGTAAAGGCTCTCCAAACCAGATTTATATTCATAAATACTTTTTAATCTGCTGATTGGTGCTGAAAAGGTGCCGAATATGCATGTATTTAGATGGTTTTCTTTCATTGATCATTATTCTGAACCAGATATATATTCTAGTGAGTCTGTAGAGAAAATTCTAATTAAAGATACATTGTATTTAAAGGGATGGCTTTAGATAAATGTAATGAAAACCCTATTGAATGAAAACTCTACAAGGAAATCTGTTGAGCCAGCAAGTGGGAGGGTTTTCAGCAGTTGAATTCAATTTATTCAGTGTGTGCAAGGGAACCATGCCTGCAAAGCCCGGTAAGCACCTGCATATGGTAAGTCTGAATAGCGACTACTGAGAAGTGCTTAAATCAACAGGAGTAAAATAGGAATAGAATCGGCCCTACATGATTGACATGTTGTGTTCTATGTCACCTACATGATTGACATGTTGTGTTCTATGTCACCTACATGATTGACATGTTGTGTTCTATGTCACCTACATGATTGACATGTTGTGTTCTATGTCACCTACATGATTGACATGTTGTGTTCTATGTCACCTACATGATTGACATGTTGTGTTCTATGTCACCTATATGATTGACATGTTGTGTTCTATGTCACCTATATGATTGACATGTTGTGTTCTATGTCACCTACATGATTGACATGGTGTGTTCTATGTCACCTACATGATTGACATGGTGTGTTCTATGTCACCTACATGATTGACATGGTGTGTTCTATGTCACCTACATGATTGACATGTTGTGTTCTATGTCACCTATATGATTGACATGTTGTGTTCTATGTCACCTACATGATTGACATGTTGTGTTCTATGTCACCTACATGATTGACATGGTGTGTTCTATGTCACCTACATGATTGACATGGTGTGTTCTATGTCACCTACATGATTGACATGTTGTGTTCTATGTCACCTACATGATTGACATGTTGTGTTCTATGTCCCCTACATGATTGACATGTTGTGTTCTATGTCACCTGCATGATTTACATGTTGTGTTCTATGTCACCTACATGATTGACATGTTGTGTTCTATGTCACCTACATGATTGACGTGTTGTGTTCTATGTCACCTACATGATTGACGTGTTGTGTTCTATGTCACCTACATGATTGACATGTTGTGTTCTATGTCACCTACATGATTGACGTGTTGTGTTCTATGTCACCTACATGATTGACATGTTGTGTTCTATGTCACCTACATGATTGACATGTTGTGTTCTATGTCACCTACATGATTGACATGTTGTGTTCTATGTCACCTACATGATTGACATGTTGTGTTCTATGTCACCTACATGATTGACATGTTGTGTTCTATGTCACCTACATGATTGACATGTTGTGTTCTATGTCACCTACATGATTGACATGTTGTGTTCTATGTCACCTATATGATTGACATGTTGTGTTCTATGTCCCCTACATGATTGACATGTTGTGTTCTATGTCACCTACATGATTGACATGTTGTGTTCTATGTCACCTACATGATTGACATGTTGTGTTCTATGTCCCCTCCAGATGATTGACATGTTGTACTTTGTGGTGATCATGCTGGTGGTGTTGATGAGTTTCGGCGTGGCGCGGCAGGCCATCCTGCACCCTGATGAGATCCCAACATGGCGTCTGGCCAGGAACATCTTCTACATGCCCTACTGGATGATCTATGGGGAAGTGTTTGCTGACTCCATAGACCGTAAGAGTGACATTAATAGTAAGATGATGTTTCCTGTTTCATGGGCGGATGATCAATTCAATCCTAATCCCATGATGGTTGTGAATAGTGGTCGTAGTCTCAATCCCAGTCGAACAAATCCTATGTTCTGGTCCTAATCTCTGTAGTCTCAATCCCAGTGGAACAAATCCTATGTTCTGGTCCTAATCTCTGGAGTCTCAATCTCAGTGGAACAAATCATATGTTCTGGTCCTAATCTCTGGAGTCTCAATCTCAGTGGAACAAATCCTATGTTCTGGTCCTAATCTCTGTAGTCTCAATCTCAGTGGAACAAATCCTATGTTCTGGTCCTAATCTCTGTAGTCTCATTCCCAGTGGAACAAATCCTATGTTCTGGTCCTAATCTCTGTAGTCTCAATCCCAGTGGAACAAACCCTGTGTTCTGGTCCCATTCTCTGTAGTCTCTGATGCATCTCCCTCTGTTCTCCTTCCCCCCGCCCTGCTCCTCTCCCCCTCGTGTCTCTTCCCTTCCTCCTCGTCCTCTCCCCATCCCTCTCTGCTCCTCCTCCCCCACCCTCTCTCTCCCCTCCTGCTCCTCTCCCCTCCTGTCTCTCCCCCCGCTCTCCCACCCATATCTCCTATATAGCGTGTGTTGTCCAGGTGACATTGTAAGATTCTGTCCTAACGTGTGTTGTTCAGTCAGTTGTTGTAAAGTCCTAGTTTGGTCTAGTTCGTGTTCAGTTCAGTGACAGTCTGTTGGTGTCTGTGACGTGTATTGTGTCAGGGGAACATCTGTGTTTGACGGTTTGGTGTCGTGACAGTGTTGTTCAGTTGACAGGTTGGACAAATCCTATGTTAAGGGATCATAGACTGTGTGGTGTCAGTGACATGGTGGATCATTGACAGTGTTGTGTCAGTTGACAGTGTGTTGGTGTCAGGTGACAGTGTGTAAGGGACTCATATAGACAGTCGTTGGTGTCAGTACAGTCGTTGGTGTCAGTGACAGGTGTTGTGCAGTCAGTGTGTTGTGTCAGTGTGCTTCATTGTTGTGCAAGTGTGTGAAACATATAGACAGGTGTGGTGTAGGTGACAGTGTGTAGGGACGGTCAGATGGACAGTGTGTTGGTGTCAGGTTGACAGTGTGGTGGTGGTCACGTGTGGGTGGTCAGTGTGGTCAGGTGACAGTGTGTAAGGGCCTCATACATTTGATTGGTCACATGCATCTACTGAGTTTAATCAATTAGACTTTAGGGACAGGTTTATTTAAAATGAATTATTACTAACAATAAAATGAACTCTCCATGTATTGCTTGTGTAAGTAAATTACCAATGATACATATTGAATTATCCGTATAAGTGATCCCACTAACGAAAGTGTGTTTTTTTCTTAACAAATGGAAAATGATTGGTCCTCCTTTTCCAATGATCATCTGCCTGCTAGAGATACTGTGTGCATCCCAAAGGGCCCCCTATTCCCTATATAGTGCACTATTTCTGACCAGAGGGAATGAGGGAATAAGGTGCCCTTTTGGGATGACGTCACTGCGTCACATGATAGAGGTGGAGGGGTTTTAGTCTCTGCCCAGAGGAAGACAGACCAGACGGCATGGAAGCATCTAATCACATTTCATAACTGTACAATCCAAGCAATTATAAAACTCTATACAGTATACACAAAACATCATCCAGAGATAAAAAACCAATCCATTTAACTACTGATCTGAAATATTGGATGGATCCAAACATTCTATGGCAATGGAACTTTTATATTATTAAAGATTTGATTGGTGAACAAACAATGGATCAAATAAATCTTACAAAAGTGAAAAATGAAGGGATGATTGAAATGATTTTGTATTACATTGCATAAAATTGAATCAAATGATTTTAATCAAATCATACTCAATAGAGATGCAAAGTCCTCCTCTTGGCAGACTCATGTTGATTATTGGTTTTGGTTGTTGTACTGTTGTTCTCCTCTGTTTCTCTGCTCTCTTCTCTCTCTCTCTCTCTCTCTCTCTCTCTCTCTCTCTCTCTCTCTCTCTATCTTCTCTCTCTCTCTCCTCTCTCTCTCTCTCTCTCTCTCTCTCTCTCTCTCTCTCTCTCTCTCTCTCTCTCTCTCTCTCTGTCCCTCTGTCTGTCTCTCTGTCCCTCTGTCTGTCTCTCTGTCTGTCTGTCTGTCTGTCTCTCTGTCTCCCTGTCTCTCTGTCTCCCTGTCTCTCTGTCTCTCTCTCTCTGTCTCTCGGCCTCCCTGTCCCTCTGTCTCTCTCTGTCTGTCTCTCTGTCTGTCTCTCTGTCTGTTTGTCTCTCTGTCTCTCTCTGTCTCTTTCTTCCTCTCTCTCTCTCAATTTTTCCACTTCCGTCGCATCGTTGATTGGTAGTCTATGCAATGGAAATCAATCGTAAGTATCTAACTGTACTATGCCCTCATACAATCCTACAGTACATATACCTGTTTCAGTATGTACTACTGCAGCACAAAATATACTTGACAAATCACCTTGCTGAAAAATACAGCAAATGTAAAAGTTGTTTTACCCATCCTTGCTGTTGTTGCTAGTGCCCTGCTGGAAGGGCACTTTGGCTTTTTGAAAAGCGTGTTACAAAGAAATTGTTAAAGAAAAACTGCCCCTCCCTCCAAAGTAATAAGGTTGACATGGTAGTCTATCAAAGTAATCAGACCAGATATTTTAATATATTTAACTTTGACTATATTTCACTGCTTCGCTTAAGTAAAACTATAAAAAAAGTTTTACTTGCCGAAGCAAGTCACAATGTTCTTCATGGAAAAGTACTTATCTAGTTATTAGTAGCAGTAGTAGTAGCAGTAGTAGTAGTAGCAGCAGTAGCAGTAGCAGTAGCAGTAGTAGTAGTAGTAGTAGTAGTAGTAGTAGTAGTAGCAGTAGTAGCAGTAGTAGTAGCAGTAGCAGTAGCAGCAGCAGCAGTAGTAGCAGTAGTCAGTAGTAGTAGTAGAGTAGTCAGTAGTTAGAGTAGCAGGTAGTAGAGTAGTAGTAGTAGTAGTAGTAGTAGTAGTAGTAGTGAGTAGTAGTAGCAGTAGAGTAGCAGCAGTAGTAGTAGTAGTAGTAGTAGTAGTAGTAGTAGCAAGTAGTAAGTAGCAGTAGTAGTATAGTATAGTAGTTAGTTAGTAGCAGTAGTAGTAGTAGTAGTAGTAGTAGTAGTAGTAGTAGTAGTAGTAGTAGTAGTAGTATAGTAGTAGTAGTAGTAGTAGTTAGTAGTAGTAGTAGTAGTAGTAGTAGCAGTAGTAGTAGCAGTAGTAAGAGTAGTAGCAGTAGTAGTGTAGCAGTAGTAGCTATAGTTAGAGTAGTAGTAGTAGTAGTAGCAGTAGTAGCAGCAGTAGTAGCAGTAGTATTAGTATTAGTATTAGTATTAGTAGTAGCAGTAGTATTACTGTAGCCTGACGTTGAGCCTGTGTTTCCAGCGCCATGCGGTGATAACATGTACGATGAAGATGGGAGGAAGCTGCCGCCTTGTATCCCTGGAGCGTGGCTCACTCCAGCCATCATGGCCTGCTACCTGCTGGTGGCCAACATCCTCCTGGTCAACTTACTCATCGCTGTCTTCAAGTAAGTCATGGATCCCACTTCTGACTACCAGTGTAACCAAGCGGTGGGGAGCAGCACGAGGTCTGAAGTGAGGAGCGAACTCACAACTCCGTGGCCTTCCGCAGTCGGGCGCATTACCAACTGGTCCACGAACACTCTCTCCCTTAGGCCGTGGTAATCACGGTCACCACATTACATGATGCATTATGCGTACGTATAGTTGACTGTGTTGTGGTGTTGTGCAGGAGACCTGGTTGGTAAAAGCAGCGCACTGATTGAGCCTCTCGTCCGTCCTTACCTCTGACCAACAGCAACACCTTCTTAGAGGTCAAGTCCGTCTCCAACCAGATCTGGAAGTTCCAGCGCTACCAGCTGATCATGAAGTTCCACGACCGGCCCCTCCTCCCTCCGCCCCTCATCATCTTCAGCCACGTCTTCATCATTCTGAAGCACGTCTGCCGCCGCTGCAAGAGGAGGACAGAGGGCGAGCAGGACGACAGGGACAACAAAGGACTACGTCAGTGGGGTTTTTGGGTGATATCGGTTGACTGATTGATTGGTTGAGTGAGTGATTGAATGATTGGTTGATTGATTAGCTGGCTGGTTGGCTGGCCGAATGGGTTTTCTGGCTGGCCAGCCGGTTGGTTTGGCTGTCTGGTTGGCTGGCTTTGGTCCTTCAAGACGGATTTCAGTGCGTTCTACCGGGTTTCCGAAGCAGTTTAATTCCACCGACCCAGCTCCAGCGTGTGACGTGTGTTTCTCTGTCTGACAGAGCTGCTGCTGAATGCTGAGGAGCTGAAGGCTCTGTATGAGTTCGAGGAGCAGTGTGTGGAGGAGTACTTCAGAGAGAAAGAGGAAGAGGAGCAGTCGTCTAACGACGAGCGCATCAGGGTCACATCTGAGAGGTCTGCATGCTCTATGAGAGACCGGCAAGCTATATGGTCTTTCCTCTTTGGTGGACTGCTTACGTTGCAATAAGCAACTGTCTCAGTATGAAAAATTGATGCACTCACTAAATATAAGTCGCTCTGGATAAGAGCGTTTGCTAAATGACTAAAAATGTAAAAATGTAAATATTCGCTACAGTTGTTCATATTTATCAGTAAATCCCCACCAATACATTTGGTGTAGTCGGGCAGGGTGCGTAAAAAAACCAACAACAGTTGTGGTACTATTGACTCTCGTTCCTCTCAGGGTGGAGAACATGTCGATGCGCCTGGAGGAGGTGAACGAGAGGGAGACCTCCATGAAGGCTTCCCTGCAGACGGTGGACCTCCGGCTGGGTCAGCTGGAGGAGTTCTCCGGACGTATGATGAACGCCCTGGAGAAGCTGGCCGGGGTGGACCACAACGACCTGGTCAGGGCCCACTCTGGGGTCTCCTCAGTCTGCGACCCATCCTCCCTGCTCCGCCACAGCTCCGTCAACAGGTTTAATAACTTATTTAAAGGACTCTAGATGAGAAAGACAATGGTCTGGTGATTCATGGACAGCGCAGTAGTCTAGTGTTTATGGATGATGTGAGGATGATATTTACTGATTATCAGCACAGTAGTCTAGTGTTTATGGATGATGTGAGGATGATATTTACTGATTATCAGTACCAGTAGTCTAGTGTTTATGGATGATGTGAGGATGATATTACTGATTATCAGCACAGTAGTCTAGTGTTTATGGATGATGTGAGGATGATATTTACTGATTATCAGCACAGTAGTCTAGTGTTTATGGATGATGTGAGGATGATATTTACTGATTATCAGCACAGTAGTCTAGTGTTTATGGATGATGTGAGGATGATATTTACTGATTATCAGCACAGTAGTCTAGTGTGTATGGATGATGTGAGGATGATATTTACTGATTATCAGCACAGTAGTCTAGTGTTTATGGATGATGTGAGGATGATATTTACTGATTATCTATTTGTCTGTCTGTCTGTCTGTCTGTCTGTCTGTCTGTCTGTCTGTCTGTCTGTCTGTCTGTCTGTCTGTCTGTCTGTCTGCCTGCCTGCCTGCCTGTCTGTCTGTCTGTCTGTCTGTCTGTCTGTCTGTCTGTCTGTCTGTCTGTCTGTCTGTCAGCTCTGACGGCTACAGCCTGTACCGGTACCACCTGGAGATGGGAGATGACACCCGCTCCGAGGCCGGGGACATCAAGAGCCCTGAGAGGATGGGGAGCCAGAGGAAAGGGAGCCAGAGGTTGGCGGTTGAGAGGAAAGGGAGTATGAGAGAAACCACGACCAGCACCACGGCCCCTGTGAAGGAGTACGGGGCCACGTTAGATGTGGTGGGGCCCAGAGAGAGGAAGCATTACAGCTCCAGTGTGGATAGACTGATCTCTGGGCAGAAGGAAACCCAGAGGCCTGAGCCTCCTACAGGGTCTTCTCCACAGCCCAACCCTGTAGCCTCCCTGGACGCAGCCCTGGAGAAGGCAGGGGTGACCATGGAGAAGATCAAGTTAGAAGCAGCCGTCTCATACCCCCTGGGGAGGGTCAGGTCCCTGCAGTACCACCCACCAGAGACCCACAGTGACTGTCCGACCTCCAGGCCCAGATCCAGGAGCGCTATGGTGTACAACCCAGCCGATGGGGGAGATGAGGGGGAAACTTGGGCCACAGACGTCAACAACCCCCTCACAGGGGAGCAGGAAATGGGTACCTCCAGATCTCCGACCATGGGTCGCTGGGCAGCCCGCTTCGAGTACAAAGTCCACCCCTGCCCGTTCGGCCACACGCCCAAAGTCTCCATGGAGAAGCTAGTCCCCCCCCACCACCGATACGAATTACGAGGCAGAGGTCAAGGAGACAACGACAGACGGTGAACAACAGGAGCCAGGGAAGAGCAACAAAGATGGCGGTGAGGAGAAGCAGGAAGCGGAGGACAAAGATACTGGTGGAGGCCTTCTGCTTGTGGCAGAGGACAGGATGTATCCATCACTGAGGTCTAAGAGCCTGAACACCAACCCCAGGAAGGTGAAGACCAGAGGCGACTACGTGCAGAGACCCAAGTCATTCAGTAGTGTAAAAGACTTAACAGCTATGTTTGGAGGGACTGGGGAGACAGAGACAGAGGTAGAGACTGACAGACAGTGTTAAAGACCTAACAGCTATGTTTGGAGGGACTGGGGAGACAGAGACAGAGGTAGAGACTGACAGAAAGACAGAACACATGAGACCGACTTCTGACGATGGCTGACTGGTATCACTCACTGTGGAATGGGATAAACTAGCCAATGATGTGTGGCAGAGCGGAGCAGCATAGAACTGATGTCTGAGACCCAGGAACGTTGCCATATCTTGGTTCCACCAATTCATTCCAGTTCATGGGGGACAGCTTTGCTCGCGAGCGAATGGCGAAAAGTACAGCGATTGTTGAGTTGTTGTTGAATGTTTTTTCTTCTTCTTTTTATTGTATTAAATGTATTTCGTGTTGATAATCAAGCAAATAACATTGCAGATACAGACCAGCAATCTTATAAAGACAAGGGATATTTGTATTTATCTAAAATGGTACTCATTGTACAAACAAGGTAAGAGCTTTTCCGAACATTTCCTTGATCCTTCAAAACGGGTTAAAAAGGGAGAATTATAACTACCTCTGTGTAACACAGATCGAATAACACTGAATTCTGAAATAAAAAATATGATTATTTGAATCACCCTTGTATGTGGTCAGTATCAGCGTGTCTGTCTGAGTTAAAATGCTGTAACAGCGCCCTCTATAGCTCAGCTGAGGGAAATAAAGGAACTTATCCATTACAGCAACAATTCCCCTGAGAGGAACATACAGCAGGGACGGTCAGCTCCAGTCCTCGGGGCCTGAAAAAACCCCAACAATGCAATAATCCATAACAATGTACCACTAGAAGAAGAAAAAACACGAGAAATAAGAAGAAATATGAAGAACGCAATAAGTGAGTAAGCATACTATATACAGGGTCAGTTCCAATACCATATTAACAATGTGCAGGGATACTGGAGTGATGGAGGTAGATATGTATAGGGGTCAGGTGACTATATACAGGGTCAGTTCCAATACCATATTAACAATGTGCAGGGATACTGGAGTGATAGAGGTAGATATGTATATGGGTCAGGTGACTATATACAGGGTCAGTTCCAATACCATATTAACAATGTGCAGGGATACTGGAGTGATAGAGGTAGATATGTATAGGGGTCAGGTGACTATATACAGGGTCAGTTCCAGTACCATATTAACAATGTGCAGGGATACTGGAGTGATGGAGGTAGATATGTATAGGGGTCAGGTGACTATATACAGGGTCAGTTCCAATACCATATTAACAATGTGCAGGGATACTGGAGTGATGGAGGTAGATATGTATAGGGGTCAGGTGACTATATACAGGGTCAGTTCCAATACCATATTAACACTGTGCAGGGATACTGGAGTGATGGAGGTAGATATGTATAGGGGTCAGGTGACTATATACAGGGTCAGTTCCAGTACCATATTAACAATGTGCAGGGATACTGGAGTGATGGAGGTAGATATGTATAGGGGTCAGGTGACTATATACAGGGTCAGTACCATATTTACAATGTGCAGGGATACTGGAGTGATAGAGGTAGATATGTATAGGGGTCAGGTGACTATATACAGGGTCAGTTCCAATACCATATTAACAATGTGCAGGGATACTGGAGAGATGGTGGTAGATATGTATAGGGGTAAGGGGACAGGGATACTGGAGAGATGGAGGTAGATATGTATAGGGGTCAGGGGACAGGGATACTGGAGTGATAGAGGTAGATATATATATATGGGTAAGGTGACTAGGCAACAGGATATATGATAAACAGAGTAGCAGCTGCTTGTACAGTGCATTCGGAAAGTATTCAGACCCCTTCCCTTTTTCCACATTGTGTTACGTTACAGCCTTATTCTAAAATGGATTAAATAAAAAAAATTCCTCATTAATCTACACACAATACCCCATAACGACAAAGCACAAAAATGTTTATAGAAATTTAGGCAAATTTATTACAAATAGAGAACAAAAATACCTCTTACATAAGTATTCAGACCCTTTTCTATGAGACTCGAAAGTTGAGCTCAGGTGCATCATGTTTCCATTGATCATCCTTGAGATGTTTCTACAACATGATTGCAGTCCACCTGTGGTAAATTCAATTGATTGGACATGATTTGGAAAGGCACACAACTGTCTATATAAGGTCCCACAGTTGACAGTGCATGTCAGAGCAAAAACCAAGGCATGAGGTCGAAGGAATTGTCCGTAGAGCTCAGAGACAGGATTGTGTCGAGGCACAGATGTGGGGAAGGGTACCAAAACATTTCTGTAGCATTGAAGGTCCCCAAGAACACAGTGGCCTCCATCATTCTTAAATGGAAGAAGTTTGGAACAACCAAGACTCTTCCTAGAGCAGGCCTCGCGGCCAAACTGAGCAATTGGGGGAGAAGGGCCTTGGACAGGGAGGTGACCAAGAATCCAATGGTCACTCAGGACCTCAGACTTGGGCGAAGGTTCACCTTCCAACAGGACAACGACCCTAAGCACACAGCCAAGACAACGCAGGAGTGGCTTCGGGACAAGTCTCTGAATGTCCTTGAGTGGCCCAGCCAGAGCCCGGACTTGAACCCGATCCAACATCTCTGGAGAGACCTGAAAATAACTGTGCAGCAACGCTCCCCATCCAACCTGACAGAGCTTGAGAGGATTTGCAGAGAAGAATGGGAGAAACTCCCCAAATACAGGTGTGCCAAGCTTGTAGCGTCATACCCAATAAGACTCAAGGCTGTAATCGCTGCCAAAGGTGCTTCAACAAAGTACTGAGTAAAGGGTCTGAATACTTATGTAAATGTGTAATTTCAGTTGTTTATTTTTTAAGAAATTTGCTTTGTCATTATGGGGTATTGTGTGTAGATTGACGAGGGAAAAAAAACTATTTAATCAATTTTAGAATAAAGGCTGTAACGTAACAAAATGTGGAAAAAGTAAAGGGGTCTGAATACTTTCTGAATGCACTGTATGTGAGTGTGTGTGCGTGTGTGTAGAGTCAGCATAAATGTATGTGCGTGTTATATGTGAGTGGGGAAATGACGGAGCGAGTGTTTTTGTGTTGGAGCGACAGCGCGTGGGAGTGTGTGAGCATAGAGACTGTGCAAATACTGAAATAAAAGGTCAATAAAGATACAAGGTTAACTCAGACAGTCTGTGTACAGTGGCTTGCGAAAATATTCACCTCCCTTGGCATTTTTCCTATTTTGTTGCCTTACAACCTGGAATTAAAATGGATTTTTTTGGGGGGGTTTGTATCATTTGATTTACACAACATGCCTACCACTTTGAAAATGCAAAATATTTTTTATTGTGAAACAAACAAGAAATAAGACAAAAAAACAGAAAGCTTGAGCGTGCATAACTATTCACCCCCCCAAAGTCAATACTTTGTAGAGTCACCTTTTGCAGCAATTACAGCTGCATGTCTCTTGGGGTATGTCTCTATAAGCTTGGCACATCTAGCCACTGGGATTTTGCCCATTCTTCAAGGCAAAACTGCTCCAGCTCCTTCAAGTTGGATGGGTTCCGCTGGTGTACAGCAATCTTTAAGTCATACCACAGATTCTCAATTGGATTGAGGTCTGGGCTTTGACTAGGCCATTCCAAGACAGTTAAATGTTTCCCCTTAAACCACTCGAGTGTTGCTTTAGCAGTATGCTTAGGGTCATTGTCCTGCTGGAAGGTGAACCTCCATCCCAGTCTCAAATCTCTGGAAGACTGAAACAGGTTTCCCTCAAGAATGTCCCTGTATTTAGCGCCATCCATCATTCCTTCAATTCTGACCAGTTTCCCAGTCCCTGCCGATGAAAAACATCCCCACAGCATGATGCTGCCACCACCATGCTTCACTGTGGGGATGGTGTTCTTGGGGTGATGAGAGGTGTTGGGTTTGCGCAGACATAGCGTTTTCCTTGATGGCCAAAAAACTCAATTTTAGTCTCATCTGACCAGAGTACCTTCTTCCATATGTTTGGGGAGTCTCCCACATGCCTTTTGGCGAACACCAAACGTGTTTGCTTATTTTTTTCTTTAAACAATGGCTTTTTTCTGGCCACTCTTCCATAAAGCCCAGCTCTGTGGAGTGTATGGCTTAAAGTGGTCCTATGGACAGATACTCCAATCTGTGGAGCTTTGCAGCTCCTTCAGGGTTATCTTTGGTCTCTTTGTTGCCTCTCTGATTAATGCCCTCCTTGCCTGGTCAGTGAGTTTTGGTGGGCGGCCCTCTCTTGGCAGGTTTGTTGTGGTGCCATATTCTTTCCATTTTTTAATAATGGAATTAATGGTGCACCGTGGGATGTTCAAAGTTTCGTATATTTTTTTATAACCCAACCCTGAACTGTACTTCTCCACAACTTTGTCCCTGACCTGTTTGGAGAGCTCCTTGGTCTTCATGGTGCCGCTTGCTTGGTGGTACCCCTTGCATAGTGGTGTTGCAGACTCTGGGGCCTTTCAGAACAGGTGTATATATACTGAGATCATGTGACAGATCATGTGACACTTAAATAAAGTCCACCTGTGTGCAATCTAACTAATTATGTGACTTCTGAAGGTAATTGGTTGCACCAGATCTTATTTAGGGTCTTCATAGCAAAGGGGGTGAATACATATGCACGCACCACTTTTCCGTTGTTTATTTTTTAGAATTCTTTGAAACAAATTATTTTTTTCATTTTGTGTATGTCCATTACATGAAATACAAATCAATTTAAATTACAGGTTGTAATGCAACAATATAGGAAAAACGCCAAGGGGGATGAATACTTTTGCAAGGCACAGTAGCTCTTTAGTTAGCTATTTATCAGTCTTATTGCTTGGGGATAGAAGCTGTTCAAGACTTTATGCGTCGGTACCGCCTGCCGTGCAGATGCAGAGAGAACAGTCTATGCCTTGGGTGGTTGGAGACTTTAATGATTTTCAGGGCCTTCCTACCACACCGTCTGATATAGATGTCCTGGATGGCAGGGAGCTCTGATATAGCTGTCCTGGATGGCAGGGAGCTCTGATATAGAGGTCCTGGATGGCAGGGAGCTCTGATATAGATGTCCTGGATGGCAGGGAGCTCTGATATAGATGTCCTGGATGGCAGGGAGCTCGGCCCCAGTGAAGTACTGGGCTGTCCGCACCACCCTCTGTAGCGCCATTGCAATCAAGGGCGGTGCTATTGCCATACCAGGCAGTGATGCAGCCCGTCAAAATGCTCTCAACGGTACAGCTGTAGAACCTTTTGAGGATTTGAGGGCCCATGCTAAACTTTTTCAACCTCCTGTTGTAATGGTAAAACGTTTGATATAACTTTTCCCCGACACGATCACTTTGACTAGTCTTAATTATTGCTTAATATGTTGCATAACCTTTTTATTATTTATATATATATATATATATATTTGACAAATTCTGATGGTTCTTAAGAGTGGAATTTTGACAATATTACCATTATATCAACAAAGCCGTCACTCCCGTATAACAACACTGAATGGCTTTGGCACAGTAGGCATCAAGTCACTTAATCTTACATACAGTTGAAGTCGGAAGTTTACATACACCTTAGCCAAATACATTTCAAATCCGTTTTTCACAATTCCTGACATTTAATCCTAGTAAAAATTCCCTGTCTTAGGTCAATTAGGATCACCACTTTATTTTAAGAATGTGAAATATCAGAATAATAGTAGAGAGAATTATTTATTTCAGCTTTTATTTCCTTCATCACATTCCCAGTGGGTCAGAGGTTTACATACACTCAATTAGTATTTGGTAGCATTGCCTTTAAATTGTTTAACTTGGGTCAAATGTTTCGGGTAGCCTTCCACAAGCTTCCCACAATAAGTTGGGTGAATTTTGGCCCATTCCTCCTGACAGAGCTGGTGTAACTGAGTCAGGTTTGTAGGCCTCCTTGCTCGCACATGCTTTTTCAGTTCTGCCCACAAATCTTCTATAAGATTGAGGTCAGGGCTTTGTGATGGCCACTCCAATACCTTGACTTTGTTGTCCTTAAGCCATTTTGCCACAACTTTGGAAGTATGCTTGGGGTCATTGTCCATTTGGAAGACCCATTTGCGACCAAGTTTAACTTCCTGACTGATGTCTTGAGATGTTGCTTCAATATATCCACATAATTTTCCTTCCTCATGATCCCATCTATTTTGTGAAGTGCACCAGTCCCTCCTGCAGCAAAGCACCCCCACAGCATGATGCTGCCACCCCTGTGCTTCACGGTTGGGATGGTGTTCTTCGGCTTGCAAGCGTCCCCCTTTTTCCTCCAAACATAACGATGGTCATTATGGCCAAACAGTTCTATTTTTGTTTCATCAGACCAGAGGACATTTCTCCAAAAAATATCATATTTGTCCCCATGTGCAGTTGCAAACCGTAGTCTGTCTTTTTTATGGTGGTTTTGGAGCAGTGGCTTCTTCCTTGCTGAGCGGCCTTTCAGGATATGTCGATATAGGACTCATTTTACTGTGGATATAGATACTTTTTTACCTGTTTCCTCCAGCATCTTCACAAGGTCCTTTGCTGTTGTTCTGGGATTGATTTGCACTTTTCGCACCAAAATACGTTCATCTCTAGGAGACAGAACACGTCTCCTTCCTGAGCGGTATGACGGCTGCGTGGTCCCATGGGGTTTATACTTGCGTACTATTGTTTGTACAGATGAACGTGGTACCTTCAGGCATTTGGAAATTACTCCCAAGGATGAACCAGACTTGTGGAGGTCTACAATTTTTTCTGAGGTCTTGGCTGATTTCTTTAGATTTTCCCATGATGTCAAGCAAAGAGGCACTGAGTTTGAAGGTAGGCCTTGAAATACATCCACAGGTACACCTCCAATTGACTCAAATGATGTCAGTTAGCCTATCAGAAGCTTCTAAAGCCATGACATTTTCTGGAATTTTCCAAGCTGTTTAAAGGCACAGTCAACTTAGTGTATGTAAACTTCTGACCCACTGGAATTGTGATACAGTGAATTATAAGTGAAATAATCTGTCTGTAAACAATTGTTGGAAAAATGACTTGTGTCATGCACAAAGTAGACGTCCTATCAGACTTGCCAAAACTATAGTTTGTTAACAAGAAATTTGCGGAGTGGTTGAAAAACGAGTTTTAATGACTCCAACCTAAGTGTATGTAAACTTCCGACTTCAACTGTATAACGTTGTATACAACATTGTACTCCTGAGTGGCGCAGTGGTCTAAGGCACTGCATCGCAGTGCTAACTGTGCCACTAGAGATCCTGGTTCGAATCCAGGCTCTGTCGCAGCCGGCCGCGACCGGGAGACTCATGGGCGGCGCACAATTGGCCCAGCGTCGTCCAGGGTAGGGGAGGGAATGGCCGGCAGGGATGTAGCTCAGTTGATAGAGCATGGCGTTTGCAACGCCAGGGTTGTGGGTTCGATTCCCACGGGGGGCCAGTATAAAAATAAAAAAAGATATGTAAGTCGCTCTGGATAAGAGCGTCTGCTAAATGACTAAAATGTAAATGTAAAATGTACAACATTTGAAAGGTCTATCATTTTCATCGAACGCAATCAACGTTAACATTTGCCCTTAAATGTCTTAAAAATTTACACCGATTTATAGGCATGCCCAATTTAGACATATTTTTGAACGATGCGACGTTGCGCTCCAAATGGATAACTTGAAATAACAGTTCCACTTCCGACAGCGCCAAAACAACCACTATGGCTAAAGCAGATCTGATGGAACAGAGCACTGAGTGTCAGCAGAAGTTGTTTCAGGTCTCAGCAGTGTAGAGGAGGCTGTCCACCTCATTCAGAAGTTGTTTCAGGTCTCAGCGGTGTAGAGCAGGCTGTCCACCTCATTCAGAAGTTGTTTTCGGTCTCAGCCCCAGTGTTCAGGTCAGCAGCAGTGTAGAGCAGGCTGTCCACCTCATTCAGAAGTTGTTTCAGGTCTCAGCAGTGTAGAGCAGGCTGTCCACCTCATTCAGAAGTTGTTTCAGGTCTCAGCAGTGTGGAGCAGGCTGTCCACCTCATTCAGAAGTTGTTTCAGGTCTCAGCAGTGTAGAGCAGGCTGTCCACCTCATTCAGAAGTTGTTTCAGGTCTCAGCAGTGTAGAGCAGGCTGTCCACCTCATTCAGAAGTTGTTTCAGGTCTCAGCAGTGTAGAGCGGGCTGTCCACCTCATTCAGAAGTTGTTTCAGGTCTCAGCAGTGTGGAGCAGGCTGTCCACCTCATTCAGAAGTTGTTTCGGGTCTCAGCAGTGTAGAGCATGCTGTCCACCTCATTCAGAAGTTGTTTCAGGTCTCAGCAGTGTAGAGCATGCTGTCCACCTCATTCAGAAGTTGTTTCGGGTCTCAGCAGTGTAGAGCAGGCTGTCCACCTCATTCCATGGAGGGCAGACTGGCTGCTGCTTTTAGTCATTTATTTTACATTTGTGTTCAATTAAGACCAAGACAACCAGGTGAGGGGAGTTCCTAGTAAAAGCCTGCAGACACTCTGCCCTCCAATGAAAGGAGTTTGACACCTGTGCCTTAGGAGGTATGTCTGGTAAGGAAGGAAATAAATCACCCACACCCGGATTAAAAAACAAAAGTTATTTAATTTTTATACAATATCAGTTCACACTGATCAGATCGATATGTTACAGAGTTGACAAAAGTAGCGGAAGACAAGTTAACAAGCTGCTTGTACAAAGTATGTTTATAAGGAGAAAGGCCGAACTGAAAACACGTCTTTCGGATCTTAGAGAAAGAATGCCAAAAACAATGGAGGAATGCTTTCATTGTTACACCGACGTGATAGGAAGTATTCTAGAATGTCTGCATATATCTGTATTTCCATACATGATGCTACATGATGGTCGCATGAGAATTCATGTTACTCACCATCACTGCAGTACAAGAACTGCTCTATCAAAACATATCGACTACATGTAACTCAAGCCATCACGCATCGTTCGACAAAACAAGTGTGATTATTAAAACGGTCAGTCTCTGCCCCATCATCTCAATACACAGGTCACGCCGTATGACTGTCAATTAAAATTCTTCATCATTTTAAAGTAACTGTCCAGTGTTTCCAGATTTCTATGAAATATAATTAATTACAATATGAGTGAAATAGTTTTCCTTCCAAAAAAGGGTAATAAAGTATGTTAAAAAGCAGCTTTTCTGTGTTGGAATGGTGTGGGCGTACTCCTACAACAGAATGGTGTGGGCGTACCCCAACAACAGAATGGTGTGGGCGTTCCCCAACAACAGAATGGTGTGGGCGTACCCCAACAACAGAATGGTGTGGGCGTTCCCCTACAACAGAATGGTGTGGGCGTACCCCTACAACAGAATGGTGTGGGCGTACCCCAACAACAGAATGGTGTGGGCGTTCCCCTACAACAGAATGGTGTGGGCGTACCCCTACAACAGAATGGTGTGGGCGTACCCCAACAACAGAATGGTGTGGGCGTACCCCAACAACAGAATGGTGTGGGCGTTCCCCAACAACAGAATGGTGTGAGCGTACCCCAACAACAGAATGGTGTGGGCGTACCCCTACAACAGAATGGTGTGAGCGTACCCCAACAACAGAATGGTGTGGGCGTACCCCTACAACAGAATGGTGTGGGCGTACCCCAACAACAGAATGGTGTGGGCGTTCCCCTACAACAGAATGGTGTGGGCGTACCCCAACAACAGAATGGTGTGGGCGTTCCCAAACAACAGAATGGTGTGGGCGTACCCCAACAACAGAATGGTGTGGGCGTATACCAGTCGTTCAAAATATTCATGTGAGTCGACCGCTGATTCCTCTATGGGGAAATAGCAAGCATGTTTGAAAAGGTCTGTTTGAGATACAAGTTTGAGGTTGCGTTTAACAAGTCAACATTATTTGGATACGAGTTAACAGAATATGAACTTTTAAAAAGTGAGATTTTCACTGGACAATTACTTTAAATAAAGAATGGTTTGACTTTGAATACTTAAGATATTAAAACACGTTATGACAATCAAATCATGACCATTACACACAACAGTTCTATGTTGCAAATGGATTGGAGTTGCTTTCTTCAGTCTTTACAATCTTGGTATGGAGTGGTTCAGACGTCGATTTACCTTCGATACACACAATCACTATCAGCTACTGACCCGTCACATGACACGTTGTTAGAAGCACCTTTTATCAGAACACACACACGCACGCAAGCGCGCAGACACACACAGACGCCCACACACACACACACACACACACACACACACACACACACACACTAAGAGAAGACAAAGTGCAGCAGGAGATCTGCATAATACTAGTGGTTTTGTAAACACATTGTTTAACACTAACATTTGTAAAAAAGAACAAGATTTAACAACAGCGAGCATATTATAAGGATATTAATATCAACTGTAAAAAGTGTCATAATCAACCAGTTTTATAATATAATGAAGCATGCAGAAAGCGGTTTACCTTATGGTTTCACAAGCATGTTGAGAGTAATGCCAGTGTCCAATGTCTTATAGGAGACCATACAAAAATATATAATTACCATAACATTTGCATGAACGCACCGACGACAGAACCCAGAGGTTTCCTGCTTGTCGCTACTTTTCAAAAGCACTTGTATGAGTCAGTATCTGCTACCGGGGTGGTCGACGTTGTTTCTTCAGGAAGGACTGTCAACTCAAACTGAGGGCAAGGCCGTTTTCAGTGAATGGAAATTGCAAGAAAGTCTGAACTTTCAAACACACAACAACAACAACAACAACGTTCAAGGCTTTAAAAAGACACTTAAAGCAGTAAAAAAAAAGTTACGTTGAGTAGCGCGCTACTCGGTGGTTTTAAGTTGGAGTAATTGAGAAACCTTCTCTAAGTGCATGACTAAGTGACAACAGAAAAACGAGTCATTCGTTACGTTCGATTGAGTGAAGCCAATTCTGAGATCGTCATCTTCTCAGTTGAAGTGCCAAGCAATGAGCATCATTTAACTCTTTAGAATGGTTCTGAAGAGTGGTTCTGAAGAGTGGTTCTGAAGAGTGGTTCTGAAGAGTGGTTCTGAAGAGTGGTTCTGAGGTTCTGAAGAGTTCTGAGGTTCTGAAGAGTGGTTCTGAGGTTCTGAAGAGTGGTTCTGAAGAGTGGTTCTGAAGTTCTGAAGAGTGGTTCTGAGGTTCTGAAGAGTGGTTCTGAGGTTCTGAAGAGTGGTTCTGAGGTTCTGAAGAGTGGTTCTGAAGAGTGGTTCTGAAGAGTGGTTCTGAAGAGTGGTTCTGAAGAGTGGTTCCGAAGAGTGGTTCTGAATCTAGCCTTTAGTGCTCTGGACAAGTGATGCACCGTCGACTGATTGCAGTTTCCTTTTTGACAGAGGCGGTGTTTTAACAATCATTGAAACATCCATAATGATCTCCAGTGCGATTACATAAAGTTGATATAAAACTAAAGACATTTGTGAAACAACCACCACAATGAAGCCATCAGCTTTGGTTGAATATTAAACAGTTCCTTTTTGCTTTTTAGTCTGGCCAGTATATGCAGCCAATCCCCCATCTCTCCCTCCAGTCATGCTCATTCATGACTTTAAAAGAGAACGTGATGATGACTTACAATTCTCAGCAGACTATTTTCTTCTCTAGTAGCAAACCGAAATCCACGCAAAACAACTCTTCCAATCCTTCAGGTGTCAATCTCTTCGCAGAAAGACGTAGGTACAAAGACAAGACACTCAACAAAATAAAAAGTTGCGCATAAAGTGAATACAGAGAAAAAGGCAGCTTCAGCTGAATATTAATCAAAACAAACAAACAAAGAGTTTCCATGGGAACTAGAGAACACAGAAGACAGGGTTCAACTGTCAATCAGAGCTGTTGGGGGAGAATTGCGATTGTGTCCAAAATGGCACTCAATTCCCTATATAGTGCACTACTTTTCACCAGGGCCCGCATAGGGCTCTTGTGAAAAATAGTGCACTATATAGTGAATAGGGTGCCATTTGGGGTGCAGTCATAGACAAACTCCTTTGGGGAAGGGAGAGGGGGGGGGGGGCAGTTAAGACAACAATTGGGGGAATTCCTTCTTTTCATAATGGTTTTGGTTCTCTAATGTGTCATTGTTTAATGGGACGGCGAGTCGCTTTCCTCTGTAGCTTACAGAATAGCCAGCCAGCTCAGCAGCAATAAGTAGCCTAGTCGGGCCAAGCCCCGGGCCAAGCCCCAGTTTAGGGTGTGGAGGTGTGCTAGGTAGGTAGCCTGGTACTCAGGCCTGGTGAGGGGTTGGAGGTGTGCTAGGTAGGTAGCCTGGTACTCAGGCCTGGTGAGGGGTTGGAGGTGTGCTAGGTAGGTAGCCTGGTACTCAGGCCTGGTGAGGGGTTGGAGGTGTGCTAGGTATGTAGCCTGGTAGCCAGGCCTGGTGAGGGGTTGGAGGTGTGCTAGGTATGTAGCCTGGTAGCCAGGCCTGGTGAGGGGTTGGAGGTGTGCTAGGTAGGTAGCCTGGTACTCAGGCCTGGTGAGGGGTTGGGGGTGTGCTAGGTAGGTAGCCTGGTAGCCAGGCCTGGTGAGGGGTTGGAGGTGTGCTAGGTAGGTAGCCTGGTACTCAGGCCTGGTGAGGGGTTGGAGGTGTGCTAGGTAGGTAGCCTGGTACTCAGCCTGGTGAGGGGTTGGAGGTGTGCTAGGTAGGTAGCCTGGTACTCAGGCCTGGTGAGGGGTTGGAGGTGTGCTAGGTAGGTAGCCTGGTACTCAGGCCTGGTGAGGGGTTGGAGGTGTGCTAGGTAGGTAGCCTGGTACTCAGGCCTGGTGAGGGGTTGGAGGTGTGCTAGGTAGGTAGCCTGGTAGCCAGGCCTGGTGAGGGGTTGGAGGTGTGCTAGGTAGGTAGCCTGGTACCTCAGGCCCTGGTGAGGGGTTGGAGGTGTGCTGGAAAAAAAGGGTTGTGCTAGGTAGGTAGCCTGGTACTCAGGCCTGGTGAGGGGTTGGAGGTGTGCTAGGTAGGTAGCCTGGTAGCCAGGCCTGGTGAGGGGGTTGGAGGTGTGCTAGGTATGTAGCCTGGTACCCAGGCCTGGTGAGGGGTTGGAGGTGTGGCTAGGTAGGTAGCCTGGTACTCAGGCCTGGTGAGGGGTTTGGAGGTGTGCTAGGTAGGTAGCCTGGTACTCAGGCCTGGTGAGGGGTTGGAGGTGTGCTAGGTAGGTAGCCTGGTAGCCAGGCCTGGTGAGGGGTTGGAGGTGTGCAGGTAGGTAGCCTGGTACTCAGGCCTGGTGAGGGGTTGGAGGGTGGCTAGGTAGGTAGCCTGGTACCAGGCCTGGTGAGGGGTTGGAGGTGTGCTAGGTAGGTAGCCTGCTACTCAGGCCTGGTGAGGGGTTGGAGGTGTGCTAGGTAGGTAGCCTGGTACTCAGGCCTGGTGAGGGGTTGGAGGTGTGCTAGGTAGGTAGCCTGGTACTCAGGCCTGGGGAGGGTTGGAGGTGTGCTAGTAGGTAGCCTGGTAGCCAGGCCTGGGAGGGTTGGAGGTCGCTCAGGGGGAAGCAGCAGGGAAGGTAAAGGTTGTACCAGTCCATGGAAAGGAGAGGATTGATCCACTAGAACAGTGAACATCTGAAGAAGCTGCTCTTCTTTGAGCGGTTCTCTGTGATCTTCACCGGCCCACCACCTCCTGGAGGGTTGTTGTCGTTCTAAAAGCGGAGGGAAGAAGGGGGGAAAGGTTAAGGGTCAACTACCACTCTTAAGATCCCACTGTGGCCACCAACTGTTGTAACTTCCATTCTGGATAAGTGTGCATCGTACATCATATGAGCATCATCTGCTAAGCATCATTAACTCACCATTTTTCTGTTGAGTCTCGTCATGATGTCTCTCCCCAGTGTGAAAAAGGACTGTTCAAAAGAAACAACATGTATACTTCAGGGACAGTTTATTAGAGAAAAATGTCCTGTTTCAATGAAAAGATTGGGAGGAGAATTAAAAATAGGTATAAATGAATGGCATAGACAGAACCCACCTCTTCCACATTCAGGCTGGATTTTGCACTTGTTTCTAAGAACTTGATCCCATAATCGATTGCCAACTGTGCAAAATACAACAGACAAATGATGAGAACAATTCATGTTAGTAATGAATGTTACAGATGTACTTTTATCAACAGCAGCTCATGGAACACATGGCATTGCCAGAACGTACGTGTGTTACCTTCTGTTGTAAAGGAATTCTACTTCATCATTAAGGGAGAACTGTGACTTCTACGACAGACTTTTTCCTGCGCAGGAGTATGTCAAACATACAAGTGGGAGTAGGTTTCACAAGATACATCATGAAAACATGTGGGGACGTTTCTCTTTCTCGATGATCAATTGTTTCACGCACCTGAACAAGATATCCAGACGGCCCAGTGCCCATTTGAAAAACAAAAGAACCTGATACTGAACTTGGGCCTGAAGCCTGAACTCTGAACTCCATACCTTTATCATCGTCTTTTGCACCTTCTTGTTTCGTTCAGTAACTTGATCCCTAGATCGATTGCCCAACGTGAAAATACAAAAAGACCAAATGAGAGAACAATTCAGGTAGAATGAAGTTACTGAGTATTCTAGACAAAAGAGAAGCATCATTTGGGAAAACAGGCAATGCCAGAAGACGGTATTACCTACAGTAAAGATGAAAGCTGACTTCTCTTACGGAGAGACTGGAGAGACTATGACAGACCATTATGAGTGTATAATCTGATTATTTTACAAACAGACAGAGCAGAGAGAACTGATTACTGATACGGACAGAGATGAGAGAAACTGAGTATTGACAGACAAGATGAGAGAAGACTTTAACCTGCTGATTGTACAGACAGGAATGAGAGAAGACTGATTATTGTTACAGACAGAGAATGAGAGAAGACTGATAATTGTTACAGACAGAGAATGAGAGAAGACTGATTATTGTTACAGACAGAGAATGAGAGAAGACTGATTATGTACAGACACGACAGAAAGAAAGAGACTGAGACAGAATGAGAGAAGACTGATTACTGCTACAGACGAGAAAGAGAAGAATTACTGCTAGGACAGACAAAATGAGAAGATGATACTGCTACAGACAGACAGAAAGAATAAGAAGACTGATTACTGTACAGACAGACAGAATGAGAAGACTGATTACTGCTACGGAAGGACAGACACATGAAGAGAAGAGACGGATTACTGCTAACAGGACTGGACAGACAGAATGAAGACAGACTACAGACAGACAGAAAGAGAAGACTGATTACTGCTACAGACAGACAGAAATGAGAAGACTGATTACTGCTACAGACAGGACAGAATGAGAAGACTGATTACTGCTACAGACAGACAGAATGAGAAGACTGATTACTGCTAAGAACAGACAGACAGAACATGAGAGAAGAGGATTATCGCTAAGGACAGACAGACAGAACATGAGAGAAGACGGATTTATGCTAAGGACAGACAGACAGAACATGAGAGAAGACTGATTACTGCTAGGACAGACAGAATGAGAAGACGGATTACTGCTAAGGACAGACAGACAGAACATGAGAGAAGACGGATTACTGCTAAGGACAGACAGACAGAACATGAGAGAAGACTGATTACTGCTAAGGACAGACAGACAGAACATGAGAGAAGACTGATTACTGCTAGGGACAGACAGAATGAGAAGACGGATTACTGCTAAGGACAGACAGAACATGAGAGAAGACGGATTACTGCTAAGGACAGACAGACAGAACATGAGAGAAGACTGATTACTGCTAAGGACAGACAGACAGAACATGAGAGAAGACTGATTACTGCTAAGGACAGACAGACAGAACATGAGAGAAGACTGATTACTGCTAGGGCCAGTCTGATTACTGCTAGGGCCAGTCTGATTACTGCTAGGGCCAGTCTGATTACTGCTAGGGCCAGTCTGATTAATCTAGGGCCAGTCTGATTACTGCTAGGGCCAGTCTGATTACTGCTAGGGCCAGACTGATTACTGCTAGGGCCAGTCTGATTACTGCTAGGGCCAGTCTGATTACTGCTAGGGCCAGTCTGATTACTGCTAGGGCCAGTCTGATTACTGCTAGGGCCAGTCTGATTACTGCTAGGGCCAGTCTGATTACTGCTAGGGCCAGTCTGATTACTGCTAGGCCAGTCTGATTACTGCTAGGGCCAGTTGATTACTGCTAGGGCCAGTCTGATTACTGCTAGGGCCAGTCTGATACTGCTAGGGCCAGACTGATTACTGCTGGGGCCAGTCTGATTACTGCGGGCCAGTTTGATTACTGCTAGGGCCAACTGATTACTGCTAGGGCCAGTCTGATTACTGCTGGGGCCAGTCTGATTACTGCTAGGGCCAGTCTGATTACTGTTGGGGCCCCAGTCTGATTACTGCTAGGGCCAGTCTGATTACTGCTAGGGCCAGTCTGTTACTGCTAGGGCCATTGATTACTGCTAGGGCCAGTCTGATTACTGCTAGGGCCAGTCTGATACTGCTAGGGCCAGTCTGATTACTGCTAGGGGCCAGACTGATTACTGCTAGGGCCAGACTGATTACTGCTAGGGCCAGACTGATTACTGCTAGGCCCAGCCCTGATTACGCTAGGGCCAGTCTGTATGCTAGGCCAGGACTGATTACTGCTAGGGCCAGTCTGATTACTGCTGGGATTCCAAAGCTTTATTAAGATTAAGATCACTTTATTATTTAATTGTTCAGTTGACTTCCACACTGGGCGCCCGGGGAGTGGTCGTTGTGGGGGGTTAAGTGCCTTGCTCAAGGGTACAACGGCAGGCAATGGCATCTAAGATTTTATACCAGCAACCCGCCGGCTGCCAGCTGACTTCACCCCAGATATTTCCCGTCGGGACATGGGATTCAAACTGGCTCGCCTCTCTAACCACCAGGCTACCTGCTGCCGTAGCTTCATACCTCTTCGATGTTCCTGATCCAGTTCTTGATGTTCTCGAAGGACTTCTCGTTAGTGATGTCATACACTAGCATGATGCCCTGTTGGACAAAGGACAGTGAGTGACATCAGAGGAAGTGACACGCCGTGACATTAATAGAAAAAGACACAACCTAGCGCCATTCCAATCACGACCCGGTGAAATGTACGTTCATCTGTAAGTCGCTCTGGATAAGAGCGTCTGCTAAATGATGTAAATGTCTGTGCTGTAGTCAGTGTAAGGGCTTGTCTGACAGCATCACTACAAGCCAGAAGCCCATATAAACCCGGAATAATCTACCGCAATAAAAATAATAGGATGCTTTCCAAAAACGTATTTACATACAAAGTTGACAAATATAACCTGTTTAGTAAGCAAAACATAACAATAGTACATTTCCTAACCGGATACAAAGCCGTGAATAAGGTGGAATAGACATTGTTCTGCCTATTCTACTAGAAGTCTGAGGCAGTGTAACTGACCACAGTCTAAACTCCTACACAAAGCAAACAGCTGGGAGGAGACAGTAGTTAGTACAAAAATGTAGATTTGCGACATCTTGACTAAAAAAATATTGGTCGACCAACAGCCTATCGACCAAACAATCGACCAGTAACACACACACACACACACAGCCCTCCATAGTAACACACACACACAGCCCTCCATAGTAACACACACACACAGCCCTCCATAGTAACACACACACACACACACACAGCCCTCCATAGTAACACACACACACACACAGCCCTCCATAGTAACACACACACACAGCCCTCCATAGTAAACACACACACACACAGCCCTCCATAGTAACACACACACACCACACACACACCACAGCCCTCCATAGTAACACACACACACACACACACACACAGCCCTCCATAGTAACACACACACACACACAGCCCTCCATAGTAACACACACACACACACACTTAAATACAGTGTGGGAAAAAAGTATTTGATCCCCTGCTGATTTTGTATGTTTGCCCACTGACAAAGAAATGATCAGTCTATAATTTTAATGGTAGGTTTATTTGAACAGTGAGAGACAGAATAACAACAAAAAATCCAGAAAAACGCATGTGAAAAAAGTTATAAATTGATTTGCATTTTAATGAGGGAAATAAGTATTTGACCCCCTCTCAATCAGAAAGATTTCTGGCTCCCAGGTGTCTTTTATACAGGTAACGAGCTGAGATTAGGAGCACACTCTTAAAGGGAGTGCTCCTAATCTGTTTGTTACCTGTATAAAAGACACCTGTCCACAGAAGCAATCAATCAATCAGATTCCAAACTCCACCATGGCCAAGACCAAAGAGCTCTCCAAGGATGTCAGGGACAAGATTGTAGACCTACACAAGGCTGGAATGGGCTACAAGACCATCGCCAAGCAGCTTGGTGAGAAGGTGACAACAGTTGGTGCGATTATTCGCAAATGGAAGAAACACAAAATAACTGTCAATCTCCCTCGGCCTGGGGCTCCATGCAAGATCTCACCTCGTGGAGTTGCAATGATCATGAGAACGGTGAGGAATCAGCCCAGAACTACACGGGAGGATTTTGTCAATGATCCCAAGGCACTTGGGACCATAGTCAACAAGAAAACAATTGGTAACACACTACGCCGTGAAGGACTGAAATCCTGCAGCGCCCGCAAGGTCCCCCTGCTCAAGAAAGCACATATACATGCCCGTCATTGGGGGTGTTTTTCTGCTAAGGGGACAGGACAACTTCACCGCATCAAAGGGACGATGGACGGGGCCATGTACCGTCAAATCTTGGGTGAGAACCTCCTTCCCTCAGCCATGGCATTGAAAATGGGTAATGGATGGGTATTCCAGCATGACAATGACCCAAAACACACAGCCAAGGAAACAAAGGAGTGGCTCAAGAAGAAGCACATTAAGGTCCCGGAGTGGCCTAGCCAGTCTCCAGACCTTAATCCCATAGAAAATCTGTGGAGGGAGCTGAAGGTTCGAGTTGCCAAACGTCAGCCTCGAAACCTTAATGACTTGGAGAAAATCTGCAAAGAGGAGTGGGACAAAATCCCTCCTGAGATGTGTGCAAACCTGGTGGCCAACTACAAGAAATGTCTGACCTCTGTGAAGAGTTTTGCCACCAAGTACTAAGTCATGTTTTGCAGAGGGGTCAAATACTTATTTCCCTCATTAAAATGCAAATCAATATAACATTTTTGACATGCGTTTTTCTGGATTATTTTGTTGTTATTCTGTCTCTCACTGTTCAAATAAACCTACCATTAAAATTATAGACTGATCATTTCTTTGTCAGTGGGCAAACGTACAAAATCAGCAGGGGATCAAATACTTTTTTCCCCTCACTGTACCTGGGGATCAATACACGTCTTAAACGACCTGGGGACAACACACATCTTAAAAGGAAAACTCCACTCAAAAACAAATCTATATTTTTTATTAGTCCACTGTTGATACAGTCCCAAAATGTTTTGCATGTCAGCAGTCAAGTTTTCAAGATATTGGACTTTCAAGAAGCAAAGTGTCACCGGCCGCATCACCATGACGATGAAGTGGGTGTTGGTTCTCCAAACATACTATAGGCTATCCCTCCAACCCAACCCAACCTTTCCCTTGTATCCTAGCGGTTCTCTCTCTGTGTAAATACATCCATGGGCTTGGGTCCTCCCTGTGTATACAGTCTCCTATCAAACTGGGCATTCAGTGATTTTGACCGCTCACATAGAGCATACAAATCTGTAAGACGGACCTCAGTGTTAACAAGCAGTGCATCGATAAATCTAGTTTAACTAGTAGATGGACTGTTTGGTATTGACCGGGAGGCAGGTAGAGACAGTAGGATCCAATTCATTATAAAAGTTGACTCCCATACTGAACGCACACGCGATAACCTCCAGGCGTGTTGTTGATCTGTGCACGTTTCCGTCTGTGACCTTGTGGAGACGTGACAGTGGACGGTTCTTACCATAGCTCCCCTGTAGTAGGCTGTGGTGATGGTCCTGAACCTCTCCTGACCTGCTGTGTCCCTGGGAGAGAGAGTACAACGTCAGTACAATGTAACAACCATGTTGGTATAGTAACTACAGCATTACTACACTACCCTGGGAGAGAGAGTACAACGTCAGTACAATGTAACAACCATGTTGGTATAGTAACTACAGCATTACTACACTACCCTGGGAGAGAGAGTACAACGTCAGTACAATGTAACAACCATGTTGGTATAGTAACTACAGCATTACTACACTACCCTGGGAGAGAGAGTACAACGTCAGTACAGTGTAACAACCATGTTGGTATAGTAACTACAGCATTACTACACTACCCTGGGAGAGAGAGTACAACGTCAGTACAGTGTAACAACCATGTTGGTATAGTAACTACAGCATTACTACACTACCCTGGGAGAGAGAGTACAACGTCAGTACAGTGTAACAACCATGTTGGTATAGTAACTACAGCATTACTACATTACCCTGGGAGAGAGAGTACAACGTCAGTACAATGTAACAACCATGTTGGTATAGTAACTACAGCATTACTACACTACCCTGGGAGAGAGAGTACAACGTCAGTACAATGTAACAACCATGTTGGTATAGTAACTACAGCATTACTACACTACCCTGGGAGAGAGAGTACAACGTCAGTACAATGTAACAACCATGTTGGTATAGTAACTACAGCATTACTACACTACCCTGGGAGAGAGAGTACAACGTCAGTACAATGTAACAACCATGTTGGTATAGTAACTACAGCATTACTACACTACCCTGGGAGAGAGAGTACAACGTCAGTACAATGTAACAACCATGTTGGTATAGCAACTACAGGTTCTCCCTCTAAACCGTGTCAGACAGTGATATGACCAGTGGTTCCTAGTGTGAGTGGCGCAGTGGTCTAAGGCTGTGCCACTAGAGATCCTGGTTCGAATCCAGGCTCTGTCGTAGCCGGCCGCGACCGGGAGACCCATGGGGCGGCGCACAATTGGCCCAGCGTCGTCCAGGGTATGGGGAGGGAATGGCCGGCAGGGATGTAGCTCAGTTGGTAGAGCATGGCGTTTGCAACGCCAGGGTTGTGGGTTCGATTCCCACGGGGGACCAGTATGAAAAATAAAAATAAATCATGTATGCACTCACTAACTGTAAGTCGCTCTGGATAAGAGCGTCTGCTAAATGACTAAAAATGTAAATGTGAGTGACTGCTCTGGATAGGGGATCAATAAGTAGGCCAAATGTGTTGCGGCCGAACGCGGCTGAACGCTCTACCACATGAACGCACACGTGTGGAACACGCATTTCAGATCCACTCAGGGCTGACAGAGGCTCTCCAAGCTATCGCTGACTACAAGGCAGTCAACACCACACTTCAGGTGGCCCACTGGTACTCACTAACGTCCGTTGGCGTGGCGTAGCGTTTGGCAGGAGCGAGGAGTCTGGGTAGCCGGGCGAACTCACCATATCTGGAGCTTGATCTTCTTTCCATCCAACTCTACCGTCCTGATTTTGAAGTCAATACCTGAAATCAGAGAAAAAACGGATGAAAAACATTTCTAAAGTGTTAAACTACATCTGAGGCAGGGGGTGGGGGCTAGCTGGGGGGGCTCTAGCTGGGGGCTAGCGGGGGGGCTCTAGCTGGGGGCTCTAGCTGGGGGCTAGCTGGGGGGCTCTAGCTGGGGGGGCTAGCTGGGGGGCTAGCTGGGGGGGCTCTAGCTGGGGGGGCTCTAGCTGGGGGGGCCTAGCTGGGGGGGGCTCTAGCTGGGGGGGGCTCTAGCTGGGGGGGCTAGCTGGGGGGGCTAGCTGGGGGGCTCTAGCTGGGGGGCTCTAGCTGGGGGGGCTAGCTGGGGGGGCTAGCTTTAGTCCCCTGACGTCACTGGCATTGAATTTCACATGATGGACCATATTGGCACCTATTAACACTCTTAAAGGCCTTGAGTACTGAAGGTAAGTTCCTATTAAGTATCCAAGAACTTTAAGAAAACCTCGGAATAGAGCCAAGCTTTTCAGTCATTCTGATCAGAGTAAAGGTCATCCAGTCATGGTGTAGAAGTCATTCTGATCAGAGTAAAGGTCATCCAGTCATGGTGTAGAAGTCATTCTGATCAGAGTAAAGGTCATCCAGTCATGGCGTAGAAGTCATTCTGATCAGAGTAAAGGTCATCCAGTCATGGTGTAGAAGTCATTCTGATCAGAGTAAAGGTCATCCAGTCATGGTGTAGAAGTCATTCTGATCAGAGTAAAGGTCATCTAGTCATGGTGTAGAAGTCATTCTGATCAGAGCAAAGGTCATCCAGTCATGGTGTAGAAGTCATTCTGATCAGAGTAAAGGTCATCCAGTCATGGTGTAGAAGTCATTCTGATCAGAGTAAAGGTCATCTAGTCATGGTGTAGAAGTCATTCTGATCAGAGTAAAGGTCATCCAGTCATGGTGTAGAAGTCATTCTGATCAGAGTAAAGGTCATCCAGTCATGGTGTAGAAGTCATTCTGATCAGAGTAAAGGTCATCCAGTCATGGTGTAGAAGTCATTCTGATCAGAGTAAAGGTCATCCAGTCATGGCGTAGAAGTCATTCTGATCAGAGTAAAGGTCATCCAGTCATGGTGTAGAAGTCATTCTGATTAGAGTAAAGGTCATCCAGTCATGGTGTAGAAGTCATTCTGATCAGAGTAAAGGTCATCCAGAGCTGGGAGGATCTATTGTGATTTGGGGTACGTCCCCAAATGGACCCCTTTTCCTTATAGTGGACAACTTTTGACCAGGGCAAGATTAGGGCACATTAAGGGAATAGGGTGCCATTTGAGACGCACTCTGGAGTGATCTGTAGCCAATCCAATAAAAAGGTCTGCCTGGTCCTCTGACCTGTTTCAGGGAGAACCACAGACTCACTGTAAAAGGTCTGCCTGGTCCTGGACCTGCTTTAGGGAGACCCACAGACTCACTGTAAAGGTCTGCCTGACCCTGGACCTGCTTCAGGGAGACCCACAGACTCACTGTAAAGGTCTGCCTGGTCCTGGACCTGTTTCAGGGAGACCCACAGACTCACTGTAAAGGTCTGCCTGGTCCTGGACCTGCTTCAGGGAGACCCACAGACTCACTGTAAAGGTCTGCCTGGTCCTGCTTTAGGGAGACCCACAGACTCACTGTAAAGGTCTGCCTGGTCCTGGACCTGCTTTAGGGAGACCCACAGACTCACTGTAAAGGTCTGCCTGGTCCTGGACCTGCTTCAGGGAGACCCACAGACTCACTGTAAAAGGTCTTCCTGGTCCTATGATGCAAGGACAGTTATTTACCCACACAGCAACAGAACAGACAGCAGGGCAGGACAGGAAGATCATACAGGCCAGGACAGGCCCAGGGCAGGAAGATCATACAGGCCAGGACAGGCCCAGGGCAGGGCAGGAAGATCATACAGGCCAGGACAGGCCCAGGGCAGGACAGGAAGATCATACAGGCCAGGACAGGCCCAGGGCAGGACAGGAAGATCATACAGGCCAGGACAGGCCCAGGGCAGGACAGGAAGATCATACAGGCCAGGACAGGCCCAGGGCAGGACAGGAAGATCATACAGGCCAGGACAGGCCCAGGGCAGGGCAGGAAGATCATACAGGCCAGGACAGGCCCAGGGCAGGGCAGGAAGATCATACAGGCCAGGACAGGCCCAGGGCAGGAAGATCATACAGGCCAGGACAGGCCCAGGGCAGGACAGGAAGATCATACAGGCCAGGACAGGCCCAGGGCAGGGCAGGAAGATCATACAGGCCAGGACAGGCCCAGGGCAGGGCAGGAAGATCATACAGGCCAGGACAGGCCCAGGGCAGGGCAGGAAGATCATACAGGCCAGGACAGGCCCAGGGCAGGGCAGGGCGATCATACAGGCCAGGACAGGCCCAGGGCAGGAAGATCATACAGGCCAGGACAGGCCCAGGGCAGGACAGGAAGATCATACAGGCCAGGACAGGCCCAGGGCAGGACAGGAAGATCATACAGGCCAGGACAGGCCCAGGGCAGGACAGGAAGATCATACAGGCCAGGACAGGCCCAGGGCAGGACAGGAAGATCATACAGGCCAGGACAGGCCCAGGGCAGGACAGGATGATCATACAGGCCAGGACAGGCCCAGGGCAGGACAGGAACATCATAAAGGCCAGGACAGGCCCAGGGCAGGACAGGAAGATCATACAGGCCAGGACAGGCCCAGGGCAGGACAGGAAAATCATACAGGCCAGGACAGGCCCAGGGCAGGAAGATCATACAGGCCAGGACAGGCCCAGGGCAGGAAGATCATACAGGCCAGGACAGGCCCAGGGCAGGACAGGGCATACCATTCAGGCCCAGGGCAGGACAGGGCATACCATTCAGGCACAGGGCAGGACAGAGCATACCATTCAGGCCCAGGGCAGGACAGGGCATACCATTCAGGCCCAGGGCAGGACAGGGCATACCATTCAGGCACAGGGTAGGACAGGGCATACCATTCAGGCACAGGGCAGGACAGGGCATACCATTCAGGCACAGGGCAGGACAGGGCATACCATTCAGGCCCAGGGCAGGACAGGGCATACCATTCAGGCACAGGGTAGGACAGGGCATACCATTCAGGCACAGGGCAGGACAGGGCATACCATTCAGGCCCAGGGCAGGACAGGGCATACCATTCAGGCCCAGGGCAGGACAGGGCATACCATTCAGGCCCAGGGCAGGACAGGGCATACCATTCAGGCACAGGGTAGGACAGGGCATACCATTCAGGCACAGGGCAGGACAGGGCATACCATTCAGGCACAGGGCAGGACAGGGCATACCATTCAGGCACAGGGCAGGACAGGGCATACATTCAGGCCCAGGGCAGGACAGGGCATACCATTCAGGCACAGGGCAGGACAGGCATATTCAGGCCAGGGTAGACAGGCTACTTCAGCCCAGGTCAACAGCCCCATTGGATACACGGGCCCCACAGGCTAAGTAAAGCTGGTCCTGAGAGCACTGGTGCCGTGCCCCATCAACTGGCACCTACCTATCAGCTATCAGGCCTAGTGGAGGCGATCATGATACATCCGCAAAGGGCAGTCGAACAGAGCATTGACATCAGCCAGGTTCAGGGCAGGGAATCCATTCAGGCACAGCAGACAAGTATTAGCACGGGTAGCACTCGACCATATCACCCAGGAAAGTGCCCATCAGCAATAAGCCTGTTGAGGAGCTGAGGCAGCAGTGCACATTCACCAGCCAGTGATCATGCAGCTCAGAGCGAAAGTGGTACCTGCGCGATTGATGCAGTACTGTCCCTAAGAAGAGCAGTCAACAGGTTACATATGAAAAGTGTCGGACTGATGGCAAACCATTGGCCATAAAAGTCTGCAGGGCTTCGTAACGATCCAGAGGAGCCCACAGCAAGCCTTGTAGAGAGCGAGGACACACGTTGACAGAAATAGAGAGAAAGGGTCCTGTCAGGAGCAGCTGTCAGAGAGCAAGGGTTATAACAGAGAGCAGGCCGAGCGCAGGTAGGAGAGGGAAGGTGTTGAAAGCGAGCCAGGCACCACACAGGCACACGTTGTAAGGAAGCAGAGCATTAGGACGCAGCATGCAGGTTGTAGAGAGCAGAGCAGAGCACCACAGCAGGTTGTAGAGGAAGCGTAGAGCAGAGCACACAGCAGGTTGTAGAGAGCAGAGCAGAGCACCACAGCAGGTTGTAGAGAGCAGAGCAGAGCACCACAGCAGGTTGTAGAGAGCAGAGCAGAGCACCACAGCAGGTTGTAGAGAGCAGAGCAGAGCCACAGCAGGTTGTAGAGAGCAGAGCAGAGCACCACAGCAGGTTGTAGAGAGCAGAGCAGAGCACCACAGCAGGTTGTAGAGAGCAGAGCAGGCACCACGCAGGTTGTAGAGAGCAGAGCAGCACAGCAGGTTGTAGAGAGCAGAGCAGAGCACCACAGCAGGTTGTAGAGAGCAGAGCAGAGCACCACAGCAGGTTGTAGAGAGCAGAGCAGCACAGCAGGTTGTAGAGAGCAGAGCACCACAGCAGGTTGTAGAGAGCAGAGCAGAGCACCACAGCAGGTTGTAGAGAGCAGAGCAGAGCACCACAGCAGGTTGTAGAGAGCAGAGCAGAGCACCACAGCAGGTTGTAGAGAGCAGAGCAGAGCACCACAGCAGGTTGTAGAGAGCAGAGCAGCACAGCAGGTTGCAGAGAGCAGAGCAGAGCACCACAGCAGGTTGTAGAGAGCAGAGCAGAGCACCACAGCAGGTTGTAGAGAGCAGAGCAGAGCACCACAGCAGGTTGTAGAGAGCAGAGCAGAGCACCACAGCAGGTTGTAGAGAGCAGAGCAGAGCAGCACAGCAGGTTGTAGAGAGCAGAGCAGAGCAGCAGGTTGTAGAGAGCAGAGCAGAGCACCACAGCAGGTTGTAGAGAGCAGAGCAGAGCATCACAGCAGGTTGTAGAGAGCAGAGCAGCACAGCAGGTTGCAGAGAGCAGAGCAGAGCAGCACAGCAGGTTGTAGAGAGCAGAGCAGAGCACCACAGCAGGTTGTAGAGAGCAGAGCAGAGCACCACAGCAGGTTGCAGAGAGCAGAGCACCACAGCAGGTTGTAGAGAGCAGAGCAGAGCACCACAGCAGGTTGTAGAGAGCAGAGCAGAGCACCACAGCAGGTTGTAGAGAGCAGAGCAGAGCACCACAGCAGGTTGTAGAGAGCAGAGCAGAGCACCACAGCAGGTTGTAGAGAGCAGAGCAGAGCACCACCGCAGGTTGTAGAGAGCAGTCTGCCAGGAACACAGACCCACCATTACACCAGATACTAACCAGATACTAGAAGGCTTGTCCCTGAGGGGATACATTAAGCTCTATTAAATTGAATTAAATAAAGTGGTCTATGTAGCAAATGAGACACGTCTTCTGTTTCAGTGCTCTACTGCTTTCTATAGGTTGAATAGCCTACTACTTTTAGTTAGTGGAAGATGAGGATACTAGGCCACATTCCTGTTGTAGAGAAACTGGTGGGTATCCTAGGGTTTATACAGGGTCTTTACCAGTGGTGTCTGGCGGGGGACGCAACCAGTGGTGTCTGGCGGAGGACGCAACTAGTGGTGTCTGGCGGGGGACGCAACCAGTGGTGTCTGGCGGAGGACGCAACCAGTGGTGTCTGGCGGAGGACGCAACCAGTGGTGTCTGGCGGAGGACGCAACCAGTGGTGTCTGGCGGAGGACGCAACCAGTGGTGTCTGGTGGGGGACGCAACCAGTGGTGTCTGGCGGGGGACGCAACCAGTGGTGTCTGGCGGAGGACGCAACCAGTGGTGTCTGGCGGAGGACGCAACCAGTGGTGTCTGGCGGAGGACGCAACCAGTGGTGTCTGGCGGAGGACGCAACCAGTGGTGTCTGGCGGAGGACGCAACCAGTGGTGTCTGGCGGAGGACGCAACCAGTGGTGTCTAGCGGAGGACGCAACCAGTGGTGTCTAGTCGAGGACATATGCAACCAAAATCCACTTTTATTTTTCATTATTTCAATTCACAAGATAGAATGAACGGGCGTCAGTCATCGAGAATTGAACCTCGCCGATTATTGAGCTTGGACGCTGCCATTGGACGTGACACAATGCGAGCGCAACACGGGCAGTGAATCATCTTTCATTGATTTCAAAAGGATGCATTTCCTCAACGGCTGATGGCAACGCCGGACGCCCGACGGCTATAGTGTAGCAAGGCCGTAACTACACAGACTTCCCTTCCTGCCTCTACAGGGAAAAAAAACTATATTCCAAGAACTTCAGGGTACGGACGACACGGCAGCTAGCTTCGTTTCCTTTCTGTCCTCTAAATACCATACAGGGGGCTTTCTTACCATCTTCAACCATGTTTAGGGCAGAAAAATGTCTGAAACAGAACAAAAACTGAAGTAACTATACTCCCCCAGTAGTACTGACAGAAAAAAGGCACAACAATGGAAGAATTCTCTAGTTAGTGAATTCACTCCACAGTTGGTGAATTCCAATGGCTGTGATTCAACTTCCGTTCTTTTGACGGAGGCTGGCTGGTGGCTGGAGCATTCTGCTGGGCCTGAAGGGGAAGGCAAAGAGAGATGCATGGGTGGCTCTGCACTGCGTGGGGTTACTGGCAGTCAGTCAGTCAGTACGTCAGAGGAGACTTTTCCCTTTCCCCCCCCACCCCCCTCTGTCCTGGCTCCAACAGGGCCCTTTCCCTCCCAACCAAATCACTTGTGTCCAGGAAGAGGAACCAGGGCCTGGCCAGGGGGGGGCTGGTTAGTGGTGGTGATTAGGGAAGCCTGCAGCGGTACAGGCTGTAGCAGAGCCCACCCTCAGGTCACTGACCTCTCTGCTCAGGCCTCACACACAGGAAGAGATGTGTGACACACACACACACACACACACACACACAGAGCGTCCGCATGTACACATACACAATTGCGCCCCACCCTGATTACAAACAGCTGGTCAGCTGATCGCTCACGAGACAGAGGAGATTTATGACAGTGCCGCTTCTGTTTTTACAGTCCATTGTCTACAGACTGAGTAGGGGCTCGTTTCACATTCACCCTTTAAAATTCCCCAACACTAATACCGTACTGTGCAGTCGGGCCTCATTCCAAATTCCCCATCTTAGTCGTACTGTTCCCAGCATTCATACTGTACAATAACAACACAGAACTTTACGGAGTGTGAGAACTGTCACACAACATCATGTCACCTATGTCTTGGTCTCCGCTTCAGACAGCAGAATTGAAACAGGACAGACTAGGTCACATGACCTTAAAACTAGACCCCTGCTGCTGCGTCTGTAGAATAGAGGAGTTACGCCTGCATACACTTCTTCTCTGCTCTCTGAGCGAGCGTCTTCCTGTTTCGGAGACAAAATGTAACTTCTCACTTCCTGTTTCACTCAGGAGGATTTCTCCTCGCCGCTCCCGAAAACAATTCAACAACCTTGTCCTCTGTGACGCAAAGGAAACACAGGTGAGCATCCTAAAAATGGCACCCTATTCCCTAGTGCACTACTTTTGACCAGAGTCCTATAGGCCCTGGTCAAAAGTAGTGCACTATACCAGGAAATAGGGTGCCAGTTGGAACGCAGACAGACAGACAGGAGGTCTGAGAGAGGTTATTATGTTGGGAACTTGGGTGGTTGTGAAACACACAGTGTCCTAAAATGGCACCCTATTCCCTCAATAGTGCACTACTTTATAGTGCACTACTTTTGACCAGGGCCCACAGGGCTGTCATTTCAGACCAACATAGTCCCTAGTAGTGGATTCTAGCCTTCTTCTGTCTGTCATTCAGTAGCATGAATCAAATAAAAGATACTTGGAACTTCTGAACTTTCTCTGTTGAATTGGCTTAGGGGGGAGTAGGGGTTCAGACCAACTTTGTAAAATGGGTTGATATGACAGACTAAACACAGCAAACTGACTGAAGAGACTCAGCTACACCACATGACCAGAAGTATGTGGACACCTGCTCGTCCAACATCTCATTCCAAAATCATGGGCATTAATATGGAGTTGGTCCCCCCCTTTCCTGCTATAACAGCCTCCACTCTTCTGGGAAGGCTTTCCACTAGATGTTGGAACATTGCTGCGGGGGACTTGCTTCCATTCAGCCACAAGAGCATTAGTGAGGTCGGGGTTCCAATTCATCCCAAAGGTGTTCGATGGGGTTGAGGTCAGGGCTCTGTGTAGGCTAGTAAAGTTATTCCACACCAATCTCGACAAACCATTTCTGTACGGACCTCGCTTTGTGCACGGGGGCATTGTCATGCTGAAACAGGAAAAGGGCCTTCCCTAAACTGTTGCCACAAAGTTGGAAGCACATAATCGTCTAGAATGTCATTGTATGCTGAAGCGTTAAGATTTCCCTTCACTGGAACTAACAAGCCTCGATTTTATACACCTGTCAGCAATGGATGTGGCTGAAATAGCCAAATTCACTCATTTGAAGGGGTGTCCACATACGTGTATATATATATATATATATATATATATATATACAGTGAGCTCCATAATTCACTGGACAGTGACCATTCTTTTGTTATTTTGGTTCTGTACTCTAGCACTTTGAGTTTGAAAGGATACAATGACAATGAGGGTGAAGTGCAGACTGTCAGCTTTAATTTGAGGGTATTGTCATACATATCGGATGAACCGTTTACGAATTATAGAAGCTTTTGTACATGGTCCCCCCCATTTTCGGGCATCAAAAATCATTGGACAGTTTAACATGATGTAGAATAAAGTAATCATTGTTAATATTTGGTCGCATATCCTTTGCATGCAATGACTGCTTGAAGTCTGCGATGCATCGCCATCACCAGACGCTGGGTATCTTCCCTGGTGATGCTCTGCCAGGCCTGTACTGCAGCCATCTTCAGTTCCTGCTTGTTTCGGGGACTTATTGCCTTAAGTCTCCTCTTCAGCATGTAAAATGCATGTTCAATTGGATTCAGATCTGGTGATTGACTCGGCCAGTCAAGGTTTTTCCACTTTTTGGCCATCAAAAACCCCTTTGTTGCTCTAGCAGTATGTTTAGGGTCATTGTCTTGTTGCGTGATTAAGTGCCGTCCAATGAGTTTGGAGGCATTTGGTTTTATCTGAGCAGATAAAATATTTCTGTAGACTTCAGAATTCATTGTTCTACTTCTGTCTGCAGTCACATCATCGATGAAGACAAGTGAGCCTGTTCCACTGGCAGCCATACAGGCCCAAGCCATAACACCCCCCTCCACCATGTTTCATGGATGAGGTGGTATGCTTTGGATCATGGGCATTTCTTTTTTTTCTCCACACTTTTGTCTTTCCATCACTCTGGTACATGTTAATCTTTGTCTCATCTGTCCACAATATTTTTTTCCAGAACTCTTGGGGTTCTTTTAGGTGCTTTTTAGCAAACTGTAATCTTGCCTTTCTGTTCTTCAGGCTTATCAGTGGTTTGCATCTTGTAGTGTACCCTCTGTAGTCCTGCTGGTGTAGTCTTCTGCGTATGGTAGACTTTGACACATCTACACCTGCATCCAGGAGAGTGTTTTTGATCTGTTGGGCTGTTATCAGGGTTTTTTTCTTAACCATAGAGAGTATTCTCCGGTCATCCACTACAGTGGTCTTCCTCTGTCTACCGGGTCTTTTGACATAATTGAGTTCACCGGTTGTTTTTTTCTTGTTAATGATGAACAAAACTGTTGACTTGGGCATGGCCAGGGTTTTTGCAATGTTCCTGAATGATTGATTTTCATTTCTGAGCCTTTTGACGGCCAACTTCATTTGCATCGACACTGCTGTCTTCCTCATGTTGTCACACCCCAATAACAACCTCCAAAGGCAATACCAACGTCTAGAATCATTACTATTCATCAACAGCTCTCCTGCATTCACTAACGACACAAATTAATACACCTGCCTAACGACACACATCTGTGAAGCCAATTTAACAAATACTTGTAGTACCTTAAAATGGGGGGACCATGTACAAAAGGTGCTGTCATTTCTAAATGATTCATCCGATATGTATGAAAATACCCTCAAATTAAAGCTGACAGTCTGCACTTCACCCTCATTGTCATTGTATCCTTTCAAACTCAAAGTGCTAGAGTACAGAACCAAAATAACAAAAAAATGGTCACTGTCCAGTGAATTATGGAGCTCACTGTATATATATATATATATATATATATATATATATATATATATATATATATATATATATATATATATATATATATATAGTGTATTGTTGAGGTAGTGTAACTTCCTATATTAGTCTGTGAAGAGGGAGTCGTACAGACAGCAGGGGTTGGTGAGAAAAGCTGAACGTCTCTTAATGACTCCTCAAAACAGAACTTTAAAAAATAAAAATTCAAGCAATATTCGGAAAATCTTAAACAGATCGCCTCGCTAAATACTAAATTTGGGACCTAACATAGTTAAAAAGCTGTTGTTTCTACTCTATTCAACAGAGTCCCAGAGCTCCACGTTGCTGTTGTTTCATTCCAACAGAGTCCCAAAGCTCCACGTTGCTGTTGTTTCATTCCAACAGAGTCCCAAAGCTCCACGTTGCTGTTGTTTCATTCCAACAGAGTCCCAGAGCTCCACGTTGCTGTTGTTTCATTCCAACAGAGTCCCAAAGCTCCACGTTGCTGTTGTTTCATTCCAACAGAGTCCCAGAGCTCCACGTTGCTGTTGTTTCATTCCAACAGAGTCCCAAAGCTCCACGTTGCTGTTGTTTCATTCCAACAGAGTCCCAAAGCTCCACGTTGCTGTTGTTTCATTCCAACAGAGTCCCAAAGCTCCACGTTGCTGTTGTTTCATTCCAACAGAGTCCCAGAGCTCCACGTTGCTGTTGTTTCATTCCAACAGAGTCCCAAAGCTCCACGTTGCTGTTGTTTCATTCCAACAGAGTCCCAGAGCTCCACGTTGCTGTTGTTTCATTCCAACAGAGTCCCAAAGCTCCACGTTGCTGTTGTTTCATTCCAACAGAGTCCCAAAGCTCCACGTTGCTGTTGTTTCATTCCAACAGAGTCCCAAAGCTCCACGTTGCTGTTGTTTCATTCCAACAGAGTCCCAAAGCTCCACGTTGCTGTTGTTTCATTCCAACAGAGTCCCAGAGCTCCACGTTGCTGTTGTTTCATTCCAACAGAGTCCCAGGGTAAGCCTTAGAGCAGACCCGGGATGCGTTCCAAATGGCCTATATAGTGCACTACTTTCGACCAGAGCCATATGGAACTCCAGTCAGAAGCAGCGCACTATAAAAGGGAATAGGGTGTCATTTGGGACGAATCCCCAGTCTGATGTAATGAACACCTTCCCAGAATTCTATTCTACTCACAGGAATGACCTCAGAGCTGGTGGCATTCACTTCATTAATGACGATGAGTCACCAAACAACTGCTGCTTTTTTTTCCAGTTGGCCCTAGTTCACAAACAACACAGACTAACGTTTCGATGAATGACGATGACCAATGAGGATCAGTTGTTTGGGAGTAAATGGTGACTTAGTTTTCAAAACAAGAAGTAAGAAACGTTCAGAAAAGTCTCGTTCCACACTTACAGGGGTTTGTGTGTGTGGGGGATGTGTGAAACCTTCTCCTCAGCCTGAAGTGTCGTTCCACACTTACAGGGGTTTGTGTGTGTGGGGGATGTGTGAAACCTTCTCCTCAGCCTGAAGTGTCCCCACTTGCGCCAGCCAATAGCTAGCTTTTTTGCGTGGCGCCGACAGGTAAGACGCTTCAAGAGGGCGGTGGTACTCACTTAGCAAGCAGCATGCGTCCTTTACCTGTGGTACTCACTTAGCAAGCAGCTACATGCGTCCTTAACCTCACGTAGCTAGCAAGCAGCATGCGTCCTTTACCGTGGTACTCACTTAGCAAGCAGCATGCGTCCTTTACCTGTGGTACTCACTTAGCAAGCAGCATGCGTCCTTTACCTGTGGTACTCACTTAGCAAGCAGCATGCGTCCTTTACCTGTGGTACTCACTTAGCAAGCAGCATGCGTCCTAGAGGGGCGGTGGTACTCACTTAGCAAGCAGCATGCGTCCTTTACATGTGGTACTCACTTAGCAAGCAGCATGCGTCCTTTACCTGTGGTACTCACTTAGCAAGCAGCATGCGTCCTTTACCTGTGGTACTCACTTAGCAAGCAGCATGCGTCCTTTACCTGTGGTACTCACTTAGCAAGCAGCATGCGTCCTTTACCTGTGGTACTCACTTAGCAAGCAGCATGCGTCCTTTACCTGTGGTACTCACTTAGCAAGCAGCATGCGTCCTTTACCTGTGGTACTCACTTAGCAAGCAGCATGCGTCCTTTACATGTGGTACTCACTTAGCAAGCAGCATGCGTCCTTTACATGTGTGTTTCGCTTACACTCAGTTTATTTACGAGGGGGAAAGTATAGAATATCTGCTATCTCTGAACCTTTGTGTCATAAACATAACCTTTGTGCTGTTTAAATTGATCATTGTTGAGTTAAGTACATGCAATGAACACTCCAACCACCCAAAGGTTACTGGAAGAAAAGCAGCAGTGAAGGGGTTTCCCCATTTCAGATACACTCAAATTGAAAGTCCAACTGTCATGTCAAAAGAAGGTTCCTATTAATTAACACCAGAAACTCCCCAACATAACCATAGTGGTTTCTCTTTTTTCCAACCATGAAGGCAACACTCTGCCACAACAAAAGAACGGAGTGGAGACATACATCTAGTAAATCCACCTAGTCAAACTTCCAGGTAAAAAGACATACAATCACCTCCAGTTTAGGGTCCATTTACACACCCAGAATACAGACACTTGGAGTTGTAGGACAGACAATGGAATAAATTAGCAATACCCACAGGTAACTGCCAAAATAAAGGAAACGCCAACATAAAGTGTCTTAATAGGGCGTTGGGTCACCGCGAGCCAGAACAGCTTCAATGCACTTTGGCATAGATTCTATAAGTGTCTGGAACTCTATTGGAGGGTTGCGACACCAATCTTCCACGAGAAATTGCATCGTTTGGTGTTTTATTGATGGTGGTGGTGGTAAACGCTGTCTCAGGCGCCGCTCCAGAATCTCCCAGAAGTGTTCAATTGGGTTGAGATCTGGTGACTGAGACGGCCATGGTCATATGGTTTACATCGTTTTCATGCTCATCAAACCATTCAGTGACCGCTCGTGCCCTGTGGATGGGGGCATTGTCATCCTATGGGGGCATAGCCATGGTAGCCAAAATAATGGCCTGCCCAGCATTTTCATACATAATAATAATATGACCTTAAGCTTGATGGAATGTTAATTGCTTTATTAACTCAGGAACCACACCTGTGTGGGAAGCACCTGCTTTCAATATACTTTGTATCGCTCATTTACTCAAGCGTTTCCTTTATTTTGGCAGTTACCGGTATAATGTTATGTTCTTCGTCTGATAAAACAAAGCCCAGGTCAGGAATACTGCCAGTGTCATGCATGAGCCCCCTACAGCTGACAATCAAGCTGTCTGACAGCCAACAGGTCTTTAATAGGAGCCCATGAAAATAGATGGCAGCTTAGTTTCCAGAGTTAGCAGGGTGATAGAACTAGGCCTACAGTATTAAACATGAATGACAGAGCTCTTCTTCAATGTAACAAACCATTTACTGTTTCTGAATTGGCGCAAGATGTGATGATTCTAGGCCCGCTTCCTGTCGCCAATTCGTTCCACTAACTGTCAACAGCATACAGTAGAGAATTATAGGTAATGTAGCATTTTCAGCAGCATGCCGTTGTTCAAAACCCCACTCAATTTTAGAAAGAGAAACGGACCTATTGTTGATATGAAGGTAGTGTTGAACGCATCTTCGCTGAATCGGAAGAGGAGACATGTCTTGCCGACACCGCTGTCCCCGATGAGTAGCAATTTAAAAAGGTAATCATAGGTTTTCGACATCTCTTCACCCTCGCTTCTTTCTTCCCGAAATGTGCTAGACTGTCTGGAACGTAGCAAACACTTTGTAGCTATCCGCTGCTGTCGACACCTTCTCCGACCCGACACTAACCAGCCATACAGTCCAGGGAGGAAACGAGGCGATAGTTTAGTGACGTTACACAGAGGAGGCGGGACGGAAGCTAAGGAACCTAGGACGGAAGCGCGGTAGTCACTAGTTACCACAGCCACAAAGTCAGAATCATACTTTGTTTTTTATGTAGCCAATTCTGACAACCCGGAAGCATCCTCTCCTCTGGGTTGACAGATTGGTAGTATATTGTCACACTGAGAATTTTCCCCCAATTACAAAACTCCAGACTGAATCAGCTGACAAATGTTTGACGATATTATATAGGTCAAAGTGACCTTCCATAAACACAGATGGTTGACTGAGGGATACGAGATAATAAGTCATCAAATCCCTGTGAAAATTAACCCAACTTGCTTTGCAATAACAATACACTGTTCTTCAACTCTTCCTGTTTAACAGAAATAAATGAGACGTCAGGCTTTAAGTCATGTAATCTTATGTTTTATGTATGGAACTGAAAAGAGCTGCATAAACATGAGACACTGGTACAATCCAATCCATTCATGCACAGGAAACCGACTGGTAGAAATAATAAATAAAGTACAATTAAGCTGTTAGCATTACATTTACCATTAAAAAAAAAAAAAAACTAGCAACTATCAGAACCACTGCCGGACAACACAGGTGGAGTGCTCCGCAGTATAGAGGCTAGTATAACTTTGGGGAAGTTTGCCCCATGAAATGATTCCATTCCATTTAGGTAATGTCATGTGAGTAAAATTGTGCGTAAATACACCTTAAGAGGGAATATCCATCCATATACAGGGTGCGTTCCAGGTTGTGATTTATTGCAGTCACACCGCACGGATTATCGAATGTCTATTTCTAGAAAACCTGGAGAATTGTCTCTTCTCAGGAACCTACATAAATATGATATAGTAATCTAAGATGTGCAGTGGCATCGTGACTGCAGTACTGACAACCTGGAACACGCCCAGAGTCTTTAGGAGTAAAGTTCAAAGAAGTGGTTGAATTCTTATGAAGTCTTCTTCAGAGTCAACAGTTGTAGTTTCAGTCCATGTCTCGCACTCTACGGCAGATCTCCTCTGTAAACTCGGAGCACTTTGACTTCCCACCAAGGTCCCCCGTCAGCACCTGGGAGAGGAGAGAAACAGCCAAATGAATTCATTTAAAAAAAGCCAAAGCAGATTTTTGCATACAAATGACCAACTGACAAAAAAAAAAAAAAACTGTCATCTTGTTAGATCTACAGAAAGAATACATAAGAGCATTGGGCACCGGAAGGAGGTGTGGTGTCCAGGGGAACCAACATATTGTAAACCAACTACCCAAACATTCGCCTCCCTCCCCTTAGGCATCGGATAGAAGAGAGCAGACGCTCTGAGCTGTCCTCCAATAACAAGGAACTACTCCTCCTCCTCCCCGGGGCACCTCCACTTCAAAATGTATTCCGGCACCGATACGCAAGAGCCACAATAGTCACTATTGGGGTAAAAAAATAAAATAAAAAAAATGACCCCACCTGCTTGTCTCTGATGGTGTCGAAGCAGGCGGTCTCGATCTTCTTGCCGTAGTCGTGCATTCCCATGTGACGCAGCATCATCACAGCGCTGAGCAGCAGAGCCGTAGGGTTGGCCATGTCCAGACCGGCTATATCAGGGGCCGTCCCGTGGACCTGGATACATTTTTACATTTTAGCAGACGCTCTTATCCAGAGCCACTTACAGTTAGTGAGTGCATACATTTTTTCATACCCTCAGGGTACAGGGATAATATTAAAACTTCTACTCCCAACACTGGAACAGCTTCCGTACATTGATTAGAATGGACGACTTATTGAAATATATTATTGTTTTGTTGAAGAGTGGGAAGTCCAAACATATATTTAGGTATTGCACTGGCACAGGACAAGAAGCCCATGCATTCTATCAAAACAGTTGAGACAGAGTAGCTAAACATCTTTCGGATAACAACGGCCAGGTAAAGCGGGAGACAAACCGATTCAAAAATGGCGACTCCGTTGGCGCCAATGTTTCCACTAGGAGTGACTCCCAGACCTCCAATAAGTCCAGCACAAAGATCACTGCAATACATGACACACACACACACAACACTATCAGTAGCCACAGCCTTTAGTAAGCAGAATCATCTAGGTCACATTAACGCAACACATATTAAAGTCAGTCGCTTTGGATAAAAGCGTCTGCTAAATGGCATATTATTATTATTATTATAAAGCCAGTATTGGGCCCCATACGACCAAACTCTGCTAAGCTATTCATGTTTGAATTAATAGCTTAAAACGCATTGCATTTTAATAGCGGTTAATGAATATAGATCCATTGAAATCAATAGAAAGTGACCTGAGAATGTCCCCGTACAGGTTGGGCATCACCAGCACGTCAAACTGGGTCGGATCTTGCACCATCTGAAACATTCAACACCAGAACCTGATTAAGCCCCCATTTCCATCAACTGCTTCAACATGAGAAACTCATTCAGCCTAATTTCCCCCCCCAATCTACTGCTTCCGGGTCATCTGCTAGGTCTGCGCCAAACGAAACGACGCAATATCGAACTTCCCACTCCCGTCGGCATGGACACATCTCTGCGTCCGCGCACGTCACCTTTCAAGGGAGGTGCGCGAAAACACGCAGACGGGAGCAGACCTTCGATTGAAGCGGTAGGTGTAAATGAGGCTTTAGGACAGAGAATGTGACATGCATCAAAACAGCGTCAAGTAGTAGAATAGTGTAAAGGAGTGTACACACGTTGAGACACACGGTGTCCAGGTACATCTCAGTAAACTTGATGTCCTTGAAGCTCTCAGCCACCTCTCTGCATTTCCTCAGGAACAGCCCATCCGACATACGCCTAGTCAAAACATCAAAACCCGAGGCACATTAGTTTAATTTTAATTTATTTAAACCTTTATTTAACTAGGCAAGTCAGTTAAGAACAAATTCTTATTTACAATGACGGCTTTACACCGGCCAAACCCGGACGACGCTGGGCCAATTGTGCGCCGCCCTATGGGACTCCCAATCACGGCCGGTTGTGATACAGCCTGGAATCGAACCAGGGGGTCTGTAGTGACGCCTCAAGCACTGAGATGCAGTGCCTTAGACCGCTGCGCCACTCGGGAGCCCAAATGCCTGAATAGTGGTGCCATTGATATGCTCATTATGATATTTTATTTATTTAAATAAAACATTTATTTGAGCGTATCGTTTTGTATTGCTAGGTATTACTGCACTTTGGAGCAAAGAACGTAAGCATTTCGCTGCACCTGCGATAACATCTGCTAAAATATGTGTACGTGACCAACAACATTTTCATTTTATATATTATCATTCTGTTTTGACTGTAATTGACCCCATGGTGATCACACATTTAGTCAACATTTGTTATAAAACATACAAGTTAGATTTTTACTGATCATCGCTTCTCATTTTGAAATGATCCACAAGGATAAAAAAATGTAACATTTCTAAAAAGATTCCACAGCCCATTTGATTCTGGAGCTGTAAGACTTACATGATGTTGGCTTTGTGAACTGCCGTGACGCTGTTTCTTTGGTTATTTCTTGCATACTCAAAGGCATACTCAGCGATACGTCGACTGGCATCTTCCGTGATGAGTTTGATGCTCTGAACCACGCCGTCAACGATCTACCACACAAGAGGAGGAGACCATCACATTAGCCTAAATCAAACAATGGATGACTTCATTAACCATACAGAATAAAAAATATTTTGAATCAGTGATGTAGTCACTCAAGACCTACATGGGTCATAAAATGTTCTGAGGGACAGTAACAACTGGGAAAGACAACGGAGCTACTTTAAAAACAATTTAACTAGAAAAATTAAAGTGGAAGAGAAGATTTATATAAAGATATTCATAACCATCAGTGGAGAAATGTAAAGTCCTCTCAGCCTGTGGTGGCGACTACATCCAATGGGATTTCACTGTAAAGGAAGTGACGTCATCAAGAAGTTACAGATGTGCCATCTTTAATTTGACCAGTTTCGCACAGCAGGAAAATAATCCTGCAGCAACAGGAAATGTTAATTATTATGTCGATTATTATTAAAATTGACATTTTTGTAGGGGTAGATACATTTTTTCATTTGGGCAAATCAAGTCTGACATTTTAAAGTGGAAATTATAAAACTTTAGAAGCCTTTTTAAAACATTGAACACACTACAAGTTCGCATTTCCTGCTTAAAATTCTCTGCGACAAGAGCGATCAAATTAAGATAGCAGCTATGTAGGAATAACATACAATACCTTTAGTTGAGAAAAAAAAACGAAGTGAAGAAAGGAGAACTTAGAGAGAGAATTTGATGAACATACATTAGGGCACACTAGGGTTAGAGACTGGGGTGGTGGTCTGGTTAGTGGAGCTGCTGTTCCTCTGGCTTCCCTAAGGAACACCTGGAGAATAACCAAACTGGGGTGGTGGTCTGGTTAGTGAAGCTGCTGTTCCTCTGGCTTCCCTAAGGAACACCTGGAGAATAACCAAACTGGGGTGGTGGTCTGGTTAGTGAAGCTGCTGTTCCTCTGGCTTCCCTAAGGAACACCTGGAGAATAACCAAACTGGGGTGGTGGTCTGGTTAGTGAAGCTGCTGTTCCTCTGGCTTCCCTAAGGAACACCTGGAGAATAACCAAACTGGGGTGGTGGTCTGGTTAGTGGAGTTGCTGTTCCTCTGGCTTCCCTAAGGAACACCTGGAGAATAACCAAACTGGGGTGGTGGTCTGGTTAGTGAAGCTGCTGTTCCTCTGGCTTCCCTAAGGAACACCTGGAGAATAACCAAACTGGGGTGGTGGTCTGGTTAGTGAAGCTGCTGTTCCTCTGGCTTCCCTAAGGAACACCTGGAGAATAACCAAACTGGGGTGGTGGTCTGGTTAGTGAAGCTGCTGTTCCTCTGGCTTCCCTAAGGAACACCTGGAGAATAACCAAACTGGGGTGGTGGTCTGGTTAGTGAAGCTGCTGTTCCTCTGGCTTCCCTAAGGAACACCTGGAGAATAACCAAACTGGGGTGGTGGTCTGGTTAGTGAAGCTGCTGTTCCTCTGGCTTCCCTAAGGAACACCTGGAGAATAACCAAACTGGGGTGGTGGTCTGGTTAGTGAAGCTGCTGTTCCTCTGGCTTCCCTAAGGAACACCTGGAGAATAACCAAACTGGGGTGGTGGTCTGGTTAGTGAAGCTGCTGTTCCTCTGGCTTCCCTAAGGAACACCTGGAGAATAACCAAACTGGGGTGGTGGTCTGGTTAGTGGAGCTGCTGTTCCTCTGGCTTCCCTAAGGAACACCTGGAGAATAACCAAACTGGGGTGGTGGTCTGGTTAGTGAAGCTGCTGTTCCTCTGGCTTCCCTAAGGAACACCTGGAGAATAACCAAACTGGGGTGGTGGTCTGGTTAGTGGAGCTGCTGTTCCTCTGGCTTCCCTAAGGAACACCTGGAGAATAACCAAATCACCTGTGTTGTGTTGTGCCCTGTCCAACCCAGATAAAACGGTTTCAATAACCGAGAACACATTCCACACAACACCACACTGAAAATACGGACGGCTCAGCTCTAAGCCTTAAACAGCTGCATATAAAAGAGCTGAAAAAACGACTGACCAGAGTAGTCACATCACAGTTAACGTGACATTCAGTCAAACCATTCGCAACCATTTCTAGTGCTGACATTTGCTCTGGAATCTACACCAGATGCCCTAATAAGGACCCACTCGAGTGTTGAAATACTGGGTCATGTTCAGCAGGGCACAACGTAGCCGTTAATAATAATAATAATAATAACCTGAACATTCTTCTTGGACATGTTCAGGTAGGACCTCTTTTGTTTCACCTCCATTTCAAAACATTCTCTACCATTTCATACCTAATGAACACATCCCTGCATGGTATTGCTGTAAGAATATTCCATCCAGAGGAATACTACGAAGCAGGATCAAGGAGTTAGCTAGCTGACTAGATATTCTGACTCAACAAACAAAAACAACCTTTCTAAGTTTAGCTTTCTTAATTAACCCAAAAGAAATCCATAGTTATTTCTGGTTGTTTATCAAAGTTAGCTGGCTAACTCATTGATCCTGCTTTGTAGTATATTACCCCTCTGGTCAGTAGGAGGGATCAGCCAATTAATTATTCTCCTGAACAAACGTTCCAGCAAACATACGAAGTAGCTACTGCTACGTACTACATGTTTTATCCCTCTGTAGTCAGTGTTAGCTGCAGCCATTTTAACATACGAGGTAGCTACCGCTACGTGTTCTATCTATCACTCTGTAGTCAGTGTTAGCTGCAGGCATTTTAACAGACGAGGTAGCTACCGCTACGTGTTCTATCACTCTGTAGTCAGTGTTAGCTGCAGCCATTTTAACATACGAGGTAGCTACCGCTACGTGTTCTATCCCTCTGTAGTCAGTGTTAGCTGCAGCCATTTTAACATACGAGGTAGCTACCGCTACGTGTTCTATCACTCTGTAGTCTGTGTTAGCTGCAGCCATTTTAACATACGAGGTAGCTACCGCTACGTGTTCTATCCCTCTGTAGTCAGTGTTAGCTGCAGCCATTTTAACATACGAGGTAGCTACCGCTACATGTTCTATCACTCTGTAGTCAGTGTTAGCTGCAGCCATTTTAACATACGAGGTAGCTACCGCTACGTGTTCTATCACTCTGTAGTCAGTGTTAGCTGCAGGCATTTTAACATACGAGGTAGCTACCGCTACGTGTTCTATCACTCTGTAGTCTGTGTTAGCTGCAGCCATTTTAACATACGAGGTAGCTACCGCTACGTGTTCTATCCCTCTGTAGTCAGTGTTAGCTGCAGCCATTTTAACATACGAGGTAGCTACCGCTACGTGTTCTATCCCTCTGTAGTCAGTGTTAGCTGCAGCCATTTTAACATACGAGGTAGCTACCGCTACATGTTCTATCACTCTGTAGTCAGTGTTAGCTGCAGCCATTTTAACATACGAGGTAGCTACCGCTACATGTTCTATCACTCTGTAGTCAGTGTTAGCTGCAGCCATTTTAACATACGAGGTAGCTACCGCTACGTGTTCTATCACTCTGTAGTCAGTGTTAGCTGCAGCCATTTTAACATATGAGGTAGCTACCGCTACGTGTTCTATCACTCTGTAGTCAGTGTTAGCTGCAGCCATTTTAACATACGAGGTAGCTACCGCTACGTGTTCTATCCCTCTGTAGTCAGTGTTAGCTGCAGCCATTTTAACATACGAGGTAGCTACCGCTACGTGTTCTATCCCCCTGTAGTCAGTGTTAGCTGCAGCCATTTTAACATACGAGGTAGCTACCGCTACGTGTTCTATCACTCTGTAGTCAGTGTTAGCTGCAGCCATTTTAACATACGAGGTAGCTACCGCTACGTGTTCTATCACTCTGTAGTCAGTGTTAGCTGCAGCCATTTTAACATACGAGGTAGCTACCGCTACGTGTTCTTTCCCTCTGTAGTCAGTGTTAGCTGCAGCCATTTTAACATACGAAGTAGCTACCGCTACGTGTTCTATCACTCTGTAGTCAGTGTTAGCTGCAGCCATTTTAACATACGAAGTAGCTACCGCTACGTGTTCTATCCCTCTGTAGTCAGTGTTAGCTGCAGCCATTTTAACATACGAGGTAGCTACCGCTACGTGTTCTATCCCCCTGTAGTCAGTGTTAGCTGCAGCCATTTTAACATACGAGGTAGCTACCGCTACGTGTTCTATCACTCTGTAGTCAGTGTTAGCTGCAGCCATTTTAACATACGAGGTAGCTACCGCTACGTGTTCTATCACTCTGTAGTCAGTGTTAGCTGCAGCCATTTTAACATACGAGGTAGCTACCGCTACGTGTTCTATCACTCTGTAGTCAGTGTTAGCTGCAGCCATTTTAACATACGAGGTAGCTACCGCTACATGTTCTATCACTCTGTAGTCAGTGTTAGCTGCAGCCATTTTAACATACGAGGTAGCTACCGCTACGTGTTCTTTCCCTCTGTAGTCAGTGTTAGCTGCAGGCATTTTAACATACGAGGTAGCTACCGCTACGTGTTCTATCACTCTGTAGTCAGTGTTAGCTGCAGGCATTTTAACATACGAGGTAGCTACCGCTACGTGTTCTATCCCTCTGTAGTCAGTGTTAGCTGCAGGCATTTTAACATACGAGGTAGCTACCGCTACGTGTTCTATCACTCTGTAGTCAGTGTTAGCTGCAGGCATTTTAACATACGAGGTAGCTACCGCTACGTGTTCTATCCCTCTGTAGTCAGTGTTAGCTGCAGCCATTTTAACATACGAGGTAGCTACCGCTACGTGTTCTTTCCCTCTGTAGTTTCCCCCCCTCACTGTTAGCTGCAGCCATTTTACAGATTGACACATTCACTTTGAAATCCACACATTTGAAAAATCGGTTTCACTCAAAACATTCTCTTCCATATCCCTCCTACTGAACGTGACCCTGTTACCATAGCTACTTACTATGTGCTCGATGCCGCTGTACTCTCCCTCAGTGTTCTCCCTGATGGTGACCAGGTCGACGTCGGTGTAGGGGGTCTTGTAGCCCTCGATGGACACGCAGGGACGCACATTGGCATACAGGTCAAAGGTCTTCCTGAGTAGCAGGTTCATGGAGGGGTGGCCGGCTGCGATGGGCGTCTTCAGGGGGCCTACACACACAGAGGAGGGCGGAGGTTAAAAGTCCAACGCAGACGTTTTTATCTCAACATCAAATCATTTCTGGCTAACAACGGAGTACCTTAGTGTGATTGTTTTCAGGTGGTCACCGGGCTAAACTCCATCCCACCACAAGAGGCGGACATTTCTGGCGGTCTTTTAATACAGCTCTTACACTAAAATGGGCATTTTCCTCATGTTCAAAACATCATAGTAATATTCCAACCTCAGTGTGGAAATATATATTTTTTAAAAACACAGGAAAATCAATTTTTTGACTGCACTGGGCCTTTAAAACAACAGGTTACTGTTCATTAGGAACCAAACAGAAGTAAACAGACCGAAACAGGGAGGGACTACCTGTACTTCAAATAAAATACTTGTTTCCAATTTTCAGTTGCAAAACTTTTTCAAACATGTTCTGTTTGCATCTACTGAATACTGCTTTACTCGTCTCATGTATATACTCTATTCTACTGTATTTTAGTCAATGCCACTCCGACATTGCTCGTCCTAATATGTATATTTCTTAATTCCATTCTTTTACTTTTAGAATTGTGTGTATTATTGTGAATTGTTAGATACTACTGCACTGTTGGAACTAGGAGCACAAGCATTTCGCTACACCCGCAATAACATCTGCTATATATGTGACCAATAATAATAATAATAATAACAATATGCCATTTAGCAGACGCTTTTATCCAAAGCGACTTACAGTCATGCGTGCATACATTTTTTGTGTATGGGTGGTCCCGGGGATCGAACCCACTACCTTGGCGTTACAAGCGCCGTGCTCTACCAGTTGAGCTACAGAGGACTTGATTTGAACCCAACATACTATCCCCTGTGAACCCTACATACTATCCCCTATGAACTCAACTCCATCCCCTATGAACTCAACTCCATCCCCTGTGAACTCAACTCCATCCCCTGTGAACTCAACTCCATCCCCATATGAACTCAACTCCATCCCCTATGAACTCAACTCCATCCCCATATGAACTCAACTCCATCCCCATATGAACTCAACTCCATCCCATATGAACTCAACTCCATCCCCTTTGATGCCGCCTGCAGGAGGGTCTTCTTTTTCAGCCGACTTCAGTACATTATGTACATCATGAGCATGCAGGTCCCTGCTACCATAGAATTCCATAGGATCTCTGTGGCTGCTACCTACCTTTTAACCCGATCAGGGTCCTGTCCATAGACTCCTTACAGTCTGGAGGGATCATCCATCTACCACCTGGGCCCTGGATAGCCGTCACATTCCTCTCCTCCCACTGGATTGGAACCTAACGGGTGGTAAAGAGAGGACTTAGAACGGTACAGAAAGGAATCCAGTTAAATGTTCTGTAAAACTTTCCATGCAAATGGCATCATGTTCTGCTGTTAACCCTACAATTTGCTGTGTGTGAGAGAGAGTTTGACAGCTTTTCCAGCTTACCTTAGCAGACTCGAAAATCTTCATGACAGCCACAGATATTTCTGGACCGATTCCATCCCCAGGAATTAATGTAACAGTTTGCAGCTGTAAAGAGAAAACAAACCCCTTTTAAAATCTGTTTTAAAGGGATTACATATTAGGACTGACCTTAGGCCATGGTTGGAAAGGTAATCCATAACACACTAAACACTGGATCATGAATTACGTAATTTCAGCATTTTTGGCAACGAGGGAGAACTTGTATAAAAAGACAGGTGTAGACTTGTAGTCTAGTTCTCAGTCCTTGACTTACCCCCCTGCTGAAAACAGATCTTGAACATACCGTCGGCCTCTTTGCTGCCCCCACGACGTGAGAGAGCTGAAGCAGGGAGATGAGCGAAAGGTTATTGCTGCAAAATGACTACCGCGCAGATACAATGTATCACAACAACATCCACAAACTGTATCTCTAGTCTAGTGAGATTGAATCGGAAACATATTGACAAACACGAAATGTCAATTGTCAAGCATTAGGCAGATAAACATAGCATAGCTCGCCACAGTAGTAGCAAGACAAGGACACACGCACAGTAAAAGGCCTCACAGAAAATCCATGGAAATAACCTAATAACAACCAACAAAGTCATTCAAGCACATGAGCTTACATTACACACACATAAATCCAATACATGCCAAGTTACATTTAATTATTTTGACGCTGACAAACGGCATTTTCTTACCATTGACCTCCACGCGTTGCTAGCCATACTGCCGTGTTAATTTGGTCCTCCGCGGCTCTGCTCTGCCGCTACCGGGACTTCCGGGCTGGAAGCTGATGATGTCGTCACCTGCGCGAAGCGGTGGTCAGAGCGACTACGTTCATGTGTTTCCAGATTGGACAAATTTCTTCTTCTTCTTCAGTGGGGTTTATTTATGTTATGGTGCATTACCGCCACCTACCGTACTGGAGTGTGGCCCAGAGACAGGGATAAACTAAATCCTACCTGCCAACCCAGTTTCTCTTAAAAAATACAACAGAATATGTGATACTATATCTAATGACGTCCTACTCAATATACTCTTTAAACTAATTTCCTGTATCCCCTTCTCCCTCATACTTAATCTCATCCTCTCTCTGATACTGTCCACACTGTAGCAATACATGCTCCACAGTCTCTATTTCCTGACAATAATGAATACCCATCTGTTTAATCCTGCCATGGGTTTGTAGCGCCTCATAAAGCAGGTCTTGTCTGCTACGTGAGCTAAAGGACTGGAGACTCAGTCAATGAGGAACGCCCAGCCCCACAACTCCTTCCCCGTCAGACAGCGCATCACATTTAGCACCTTCTTACACTTTCCCACCACCAAATCAAATCAAATTTATGTCATGAATACACAGGGCAGCATAAGTGAAATCTTACTTCAGCCTAACCAAGTGCATTTATTACAGAACGTAAAAATAAAACACACAAACAGTGTGAAAAAAAAGGCAAAGTAAATAAATACATGGGAGCTTATATACAGGGGGGTACCGGGCAGGTCAATGTGCGGGGGCACCGGCTAGTTGGGTGTTGAAGTAATAGTACAGGGGATTAAGTGACTATGCATAAATATTAACAGAGTAGCAGCAGCGTAAAAAGGATGGGGTGGGGGGGCAGTGCAAATAGTCCAGGGTAGCCATGATTAGCTGTTCAGGAGTCTTATGGCTTGGGGGTAGAAGCTGTTGAGAAGTCTTTTGGACCTAGACTTGGCACTCCGGTACCGCTTGCCGTGCGGTAGCAGAGAGAACAGTCTATGACTAGGGTGGCTGGAGTCTTTGACAATTTTGAGGGCCTTCCTCTGACACCGCCTGGTATAGAGGTCCTGGATGGCAGGAAGCTTGGCCCCAGTGATGTACTGGGCCGTACGCACTACCCTCTGTAGTGCCTTGCGGTCGGAGGCCAAGCAGTTGCCATACCAGGTGGTGATGCAACCAGTCAGGATGCTCTCGATGGTGCAGCTGTATAATTTTTTGAGGATCTGAGGACCCATGCCAAATCTTTTCAGTCTCCTGAGGGGGAATAGGCTTTGTCGTGCCCTCTTCACGACTGTCTTGGTGTGTTTGGACCATGATAGTTCGTTGGTGATGTGGACACCAAGGAACTTGATGCTCTCAACCTGTTCCACTACAGCCCCGTCGATGAGAATGGGGGCGTGCTCAGTCTCTCAATGTGTTCTGCCCAGGTCAGTCTAGTATCAAAGTATACCCCAAGGAACCTGAAGGCCCCCCACCCTCTCCAGGTTTCTCCCATATAACCTCAAGCATACCTCACCTCCCACCTTCCTCCTGGTAAAGAACACTGTCTGAGTTTTCTCTACAGAGAACCTGAATCCCCACATTAATGCCCACCGCTCTACCTCATCAATTGCTTCCTGCACCTTCCTGACTATGTATGGCACATTTCTTCCCCTCTTCCATAAGGCCCCATCGTCTGCAAATAACCACCTCCCTATATCCGGCTGTACCTGAGAGTAAACATCACTGATCATGATTGAGAACAACAGAGGACTAATCACGCTCCCCTGCGGTGTACCATTATCCACCAGGTAGCTGCCTGATAAAGACTTCCCCACCCTCACCTGGATAGACCTTCCAAACAGGAAGTCCTTTATCCAGTTGTACATTCTTCCTCCTACCCCCATAATATCAAGCTTGATTAACAACCCCATCCTTCCACATCATATCATACGCCTTCTCCACATCAAAAAAAGACAGCTACAACAGTCTCCTTGTTCCCCTGAGCCTTCCTGACCTCTGCTTCTAAGCAGAGCACTGGATCCATAGTTCCCCTACCCTTCCTGAACCCACTCTGATGTGGCGATACTAGCCCTCTGCTCTCCAGGAAGTAAGTTAGCCTCTCCGTGATCATACGTTCCATAATCTTACATACATGTGATGTTAAAGCTATTGGCCGATAGCTTGTTGGCTTCGTTGGATCCTTCCCGGGCTTCCGGATTGGTCCCACTACTGCCTCCTTCCAACTGCCTGGTAGTTTCCCCTCCTCCCACACTCTGTTGTACAACACCAATACCTTATCCAGTGCCTCATCAACTAAGATGGGCCAACATAACATAGCACACCTCATCTTTCCCAGGTGAAGTTAACCCAGCCTTAGCTATTGCTCTTTTCACCTCTGCCCTGGTAAATGGTGCACTCAACACATCATTTACATCCTCCCTCCTTTCCAGCACTCCAGGATGCTCCTCTCTCGTGTTCTCTCTCCCCCTCTGCCCCTCCTCTGACAGATTTGCTGAGCTATGCACTTGGACAAATGCTTTGGCCATCATCTCTGCCTTTCTCCTCATCTGTTACTGCCACATCCTCCCCACTCGTCAACACCGGATAGTCCCACCCCCTTCTGACCCCACTCATCCTCTTAATCATCCCCCACACTTCTCCCACAGGTGTCGCCCTTCCAATGGTGTCACAGAACCGATGCCAACATGACCTCTTTGCCTGACGGATAAGTTCTCCTCACCATGGCCTGGGCCTGCTTATATTGAATCAGACGTTGGAAATGATGCGTCCTTTTCAGTACTCTAAATGCCCTGTTCCTAATCCTCACCGTTGCCCCACATTCCTCCGTCCACCATGGAACTGCTTTCCTCCTCCTCCTCCCTGAACTCTTAGGTATAGCCTCAGTAGCTGCCCCCCACTAACGCTGTTCTCACCCAGTTATTCATACTATCCACATCCCCTCTCATATCCACCCGAGCCGTCACCTGCTCACTCAGCTCCTGAAAACTGATCCCACTTTGCCCTTCCAACACACCCACCTGCCTACTCCCTCCACTGACACCGCCCCTCCCTTGGCCTACTGTGCATACTATGGGTAATGACCACTCCCTACTGTGCATAGAATGGGGTAATGTATCACTCCCTACTGTGCATAGAATGGGGTAATGATCACTCCCTACTGTGCATACTATGGGGTAATGATCCCTCCCTACTGTGCATAGAATGGGGTAATGATCACTCCCTACTGTGCCATCTTGGGTAATGAACACGACCGAGGCAGACTATGGGGTACTCATCCTTCTGCCTCATAAGAATGGGGTATTATCACTCCACACTGTTCATACATGGGTAATTCCCTCCCAAGCTGTTGCATGAAGGGGGTAAGATCACATCCTACGTCTTAATGGCCCTCCCCACTCTAGTACTTCACTCCCTACTTGCATATTCAATATCCAATATCCCATGGGGTTATTTGGGCAACCCCCCTTAAAATTTTTCAAATAACTGTATTTCCCTACTCCACCCTTTGGTTGCTTGCAATCTTTGGCTTCCAGAAAGCCTCTCCAAATTCCTTTTCCCTTTATGCTAACCCTCACACCTCCCTTTTCGCTTTCTCCCTGCCTCCCTCTTATGACCACTTGCCACCTCAAACTTCCCTATTGTTCCCGGCCTTTCCCCCCTGCGATTTTTTTTCCAAACCAAAAATCTCCCAACCTTTTCCTTAAAACCCCCAAAAACTATTTTATCAAAAAACCCTAACATCGGGGTCATCGAATTCCCCTTAAAAACTTAAAAAATACTTTATGTTTACCCCCTTTTTCCCCCTTGGGGTTTTCTTTCCCCCCGGGGCTTTACATGAAATTGCTGGTTGGAACAGGTGGTCCTAAACCCTTTTTGATAAACCTTGTTTAAAACTCCCTTTTTTTTGCTTTTTTTTTTTCACCCCCCACCACACCCATCCTCTGCCCATCTCTTACACACATTACCCGTCCTTAGAATTTAACAGAATAACGTGCTATCTCCTATCTCACCCCATTGTTCTGCAATCTTTGTGCTCAATAGACGCCTCCTCTCAAGATGTTCCCTTATCTCTTCAGTGCTAACACTCACAGGCACTCCTGTTATCAGCCCTTTACTCCACTGCCTTCCCTGCTTGATCAGTCCAGCTTGCTCGACTCCACCTTACACTTCCCTGTTTGCTTCACTCCGATAGCTTTTCCCCTCTGCGCCATGTCCTTACAGCACACCAACAATCTCCCATCTCTTAACACTTTAGCATTAACAACCTTCCCCAATCAACTCTTTTATCACAGCCGTCAATCTTATCGGAGTCATCGCCCCAACTCCCCCTTCCTCCCTAAACTTCATAATCACTTTATGCTCCTCCTCACCTCCATGTTCCTCTCGTGTCTTATCTTGCCCTTCCGCTGCACTTTCTGCCTCCGAACTTCCGCTAGCGTTGGAATCTAGGTTGCTCTCCTCAAACTTCCTTTTCTGCCTCCATAGACCTCTCGCTCCCCTTCAAACCACTACTCCCTTTCTCTCCCGCTTTCTTTTTCTCTTTCTTACTCCCTCCTTTATTTGTACCACTATGTTCCATACTTGCTTCCCTTTCCTCTCCATCACCATCTCTGGCCCATTCACAGCACGGCCGTGCGGAACCGCCGCCACACCGAGTAAAGTTTGTTTGTTTCTCAACGATTTCAAAAATCCCTCTCCTCAACCTACCATCAGCAATGTATCTAATGTCTGTTTATCTTAATACTACAACGTGAAACAAATCCGCGATAAAAGCACTTCAGTAAAATAATGCACGTTGAAAATTACTGGTTTTGATCGACATAATATGCCTACTTTGCAGTGGTGTAAAGTAAATAATGTACTTTTTACTCCATTCGTTTTCCCGGACACCCAAAAGTACTGGTTAAATTTTGAATGCTTGGCAGGACAGGAAAATGGTCAAATAAACGCACTTGTCAAGAGAACATCCCTGGTCATCCCTACTGCTCTGGTCTGGAGGACTCACTAAACACATGCTTTGTTTGTAAATGATGTCTGAGTGTTGGAGTGTGCCCCTGGCTATCCGTTATGGTGCCATCTGGTTTGATTAATATAAGGAATTTGAAATGATTTATACTTTTACTTTTACTTTTGATACTTAAGTATATTTAAAACCAAATACTTTTACTCAAGTAGTATTTTACTGGGTGACTTTTACTTTAGTCATTTTCTATAAAGGTATCTTTACTTTTACCCAAGTATGAACATTTTGTACTTTTTCCACCAATGCTACTTTGTTGTACAACTCAAATATGTACTTCACGTGTCAAACTCATTCCACAGAGGGCCAAGTGTCTATGGGTTTACGCTCCTCCATTGTACTTGATTGATGAATTAAAGGTCACTAAATAGTAAGGAACTCCCCTCACCTGGTTATCTAGGTCTTAATTGAAAGAAAAAACCAAAAGGACCCAGGACCCAGTTTGGGAAACCCTGTATTAGGGTAAGAGTGGACTACCCCTGCACTAGGTCCTCCATTGAATGAGTTTGACACCCCTGATACATCCTCCGTCCAATCCTTTCTACATATCTCCACCACCAGATGGCAAACTGCCTTTCTCTTTATTTATTATGGATATAACCCTGTTATTATAGGACTACAGATTCAGACCTTTATGGATATAACCCTGTTATTATAGGACTACAGATTCAGACCTTTATGGATATAACCCTGTTATTATAGGACTATAGATTCAGACCTTTATGGATATAACCCTGTTATTATAGGACTACAGATTCAGACCTGTATGGATGTAACCCTGTTATTATAGGACTACAGATTCAGACCTTTATGGATATAACCCTGTTATTATAGGACTACAGATTCAGACCTTTATGGATATAACCCTGTTATTATAGGACTACAGATTCAGACCTTTATGGATATAACCCTATTGGGGGATATGAAAAAATAAAAAAAATAATGTATGCACTCTGGATAAGAGCGTCTGCTAAAATGTAAATGTTAAGTTAATGTATTAAATGTAAGTATCCTGAGTACATTGGTACAAAGGGCTTGCCTATTTATTTGCATTTACCAGTCTAGCCAGTCTTCGACATGTATCCTTACTAGTGTTGTGTAATCTTCTCTGTGAGTCATTTAAACTGCTATTACTACAGGTTCCTCTGTGGATATGATTAATATTTCATCATATTTTTTATATTCAAAACTACAGTGGAATCTGATAGATCTGTACAGCTTATGTTAGATCTATATCGCTTCTGTTGGATCTATATAGCTTCTGTTGGATCTATATAGCTTCTAATCGTGTTTTTAAAATTAGCCTGCACATACGTTTCCATAGGACCCAGTCACATAGGTGGACAGATCCGACCACTTGGCTGTCTAAATGACGCCGCCTGCTGGCTCGTCTTGGTCTGCGTCGGTAGGCTACAGTATCGGGTGCAACATCCTGAAATCCTCCAGTGATGAGACAACGTTCAACCAGGACAGAGTCAGCGGTACCCCTACCTACCCCTCGACACGCTGCTGCGGAAAGGATGCACGGAAAGGATTTCATTTGTCTTTTTCGTTACACCGCTCTACAAAATCACGAGGTCTAGGCCTACTTTGTTTGCGAATTTGTAATTTGTGATCAACGAAAACCGACACGTTTTTTTTTTCTTCTCGATAAATCCACGTTGGTTTTATGAATCAAATCTTTCAGCAAGAAAAGGCGATGAGGTCGTCTTAAATGACTGAAATAAGCACGTCACGAACGTCCAATGTAATGTATCTGTGTGATGTTGAAAATACTCGACTAGGATGGGTAATAAGCAAACGATATTTACTGATGAACAGTTCGAGGCATATCAGGTAAAATGTGTTTAAATGTTGTTGTTTTTTTCTTCATGATCTAGTTTAGGCTACTTAATTTCCATACTGTCATATCAATTAATGTAACATTCAACATTATTTATTGTGGAAGAATTAGCTTAGATAGGCCTGTTTATGTTTATTAAAAAACCTCATGAAATTAATCTGGCATGATGAATTGCAAGTGTCCATAATGTAAATACATTTATATTCAGGCAAATGTATCTTTTTTATACACACTGAGGAATAATCTGTCAGAATTTTCAGCGCACTGTTGTTCTTGTTTATTGTTGGACGCTTGAGATAAGTCCCAGGTAGGTAGGTTACTGTCTATATACTGTAAAAATGCATTCCAAATGGCACCTTATTCCCTATTACCAGAGCCCTTATCAAAAGTAGTGCACTGTATAGGAAATAGGGTGGATTCAGGACGCACACTACTACATTATCGCTGAGGTGTACAGGTTTCGGTACCACCACACAAAGGAATAAATGTGCTCGTTTCATAATAGCTCCACCTAAACCTGTGTGTGATTTGATTTGTTGTAAAAACCCATTGAGCATGGAGTACCTCATCTAAACTCTCCCAGGGTTAGTGCCCAATGGTGGGCATCAAATGAGGGCTGGCTGCCACACCGTCCATCTTTTACACCTGCTATCTTGTTCTGCTAGTCTAGTCTGTTCATTCAAACTGGATTTTAACGTTCCTTTGTCTCTTTCCAGGACTGCACTTTCTTCACACGCAAAGAAATCCTACAGTAAGTTTATTTTATACAGTACACGTGCTTTAATATCCATATGATAACACAATGGATCTGAGAGAGTAATTCAACCTCCCTTTGTTAATGAGACACATGATGACCATGGACTGAGGCTGCAATGGCTACTTAACGCAGTGAGCACAAAGATGTTGAAAATACATATTTTCAACGTCTTGTGCTCATAGGATTATTGTCACACAGTAATCTCTGTGTAACCAGTCCAGGACAGAATTTAGAATCCACACACTGGCCCAGCCAGCACCTGCAGCTTCATGAATTTAACCAAGCCCAGCCAGCACCTGCAGCTTCATGAATTTAACCAAGCCCAGCCAGCACCTGCAGCTTCATGAATTTAACCAAGCCCAGCCAGCACCTGTAGCTTCATGAATTTAACCAAGCCCAGCCAGCACCTGTAGCTTCATGAATTTAACCAAGCCCAGCCAGCACCTGTAGCTTCATGAATTTAACCAAGCCCAGCCATCACCTGTAGCTTCATGAATTTAACCAAGCCCAGCCTGCACCTGCAGCTTCATGAATTTAACCAAGCCCAGCCATCACCTGTAGCTTCATGAATTTAACCAAGCCCAGCCATCACCTGCAGCTTCATGAATTTAACCAAGCCCAGCCATCACCTGTAGCTTCATGAATTTAACCAAGCCCAGCCTGCATCTGCAGCTTCATGAATTTAACCAAGCCCAGCCATCACCTGCAGCTTCATGAATTTAACCAAGCCCAGCCTGCACCTGCAGCTTCATGAATTTAACCAAGCCCAGCCTGCACCTGCAGCTTCATGAATTTAACCAAGCCCAGCCATCACCTGCAGCTTCATGAATTTAACCAAGCCCAGCCATCACCTGCAGCTTCATGAATTTAACCAAGCCCAGCTGCACCTGCAGCTTCATGAATTTAACCAAGCCCAGCCATCACCCTGCAGCTTCATGAAATAAAGATTAAAATCTCACCTTTCTGGTAAAAAAAATAGCTGCTTTAAAGCTAGTTTCCTGCAATTCTACACATTTTGTCACGGGCCGGAGAGAATTTAGTTAGTTTTAGAGCAAATGTCCTGCAATTCTACACATGTTCTTAAACCTGTGTCACACGAAGCAATTTGGACTCAATTTCTGTTGCAGATGCAAATTGCAAGTGACATCTCAAGCAACTTTGCTGATACACAAACCTGTTTCACAAATGATTTGTTTATCCAAATGTTTGGTATATGTAACGTCAATATAGACAAAATGCTTGCTGTCCAATTTAGCTAGCTAGCCAAAATGTTGCCTATTTGCCAACCATGTTTTTACCAAGATAGCTAACCAAGCTAGCGATAAACTGAGTTTAGCTAGCTAGCTAGTGCAGTTCATGTTAAACCATTTAAGTTGAAACTGGAGAGAGAAATGTATTGACTGCCAGGCCATGTACATAAACCATGACTAGCCATGCATGGTGTCTCTTTAAGGAATACCTTGGATAGTATAAAAGTAATCCTTCAACCCCCCCCCCCCCCACCCCACCCCCACAATTTTTTTATTTTTTTAAAAAATAAATAAATAAATATAAAAAATATATATATAAATTTTTTAATAATAATAAATAAATATATATATATATATATACACAAAACAAATGAACATTTAAAATATACTCTAAAAATTTACAAATTAGAAAATAAATGTGTAAAGTGGTTGTCCCACTGGCTATCATAAGGTGAATGCACCAATTTTATAAGTCGCTCTGGATAAGAGCGTCTGCTAAATGACGTAAATGTAATGTAAATGTGTCTAGATAAAAAAATATTTAAAAAAACGTTTCCCATTTGGCATGTCTCTTTTGTCATGGTTTGCAGCAGCACTGACAGCTGTATTGACATGACAACTGGGTCGGAGTTCCGGACGGAACGGAACGATATGATTGGACATTGCATACAGTCAGTTGCATGAAATAGGATTGATTTCTATCTCTTGCGATGCGTTGCAACTAAGTTGCAGGCCATTTTTTGGGGTTGACACACTGAGCAACGCAGATTCAACTTTGTTGCACGCAACATAAATTGCGTCCAGATTGCTTCGGTGTGACATCGGCTTTATGCTATCTGAGTGACTCAAACATTATAACTAAATCATTGAGGCCCCCATGCTATGATATTTTTGGAATTTTAGATTCTCCCTGACTGTCTAGTTTTTATTTTTGTGATTGTTAGTTCTCAAAGATGATCTAATTAAAAAATACAGTATATAGGTCCATTATCGTTTCTACATACTCTATATCTGGTTTTAAGTTTACACTGAAAACATTTTACCATTCCGTTAAATTTTTGTTCAGTGTATATACAGTGAGGGAAAAAAGTATTTGATCCCCTGCTGATTTTGTACGTTTGCCCACTGAAAAAGAAATGATCAGTCTATAATTTTAATGGTAGGTTTATTTGAACAGTGAGAGACAGAATAACAACAACAAAAATCTGAAAAACGCATGTCAAACATGTTATAAATTGATTTGCATTTTAATGAGGGAAATAAGTATTTGACCCCCTCTCAATCAGAAAGATTTCTGGCTCCCAGGTGTCTTTTATACAGGTAACGAGCTGAGATTAGGAGCACACTCTTAAAGGGAGTGCTCCTAATCTCATCTTGTTACCTGTATAAAAGACACCTGTACACAGAAGCAATCAATCAATCAGATTGCTTTGGGGGTGTTTTTCTGCTAAGGGGACAGGACAACTTCACCGCATCAAAGGGACGATGGACGGGGCCATGTACCGTCAAATCTTGGGTGAGAACCTCCTTCCCTCAGCCAGGGCTTTGAAAATGGGTCGTGGATGGATATTCCAGCATGACAATGACCCAAAACACACGGCCAAGGCAACAAAGGAGTGGCTCAAGAAGAAGCACATTAAGGTCCTGGAGTGGCCTAGCCAGTCTCCAGACCTTAATCCCATAGAAAATCTGTGGAGGGAGCTGAAGGTTTGAGTTGCCAAACGTCAGCTTCGAAACCTTAATGACTTGGAGAAGATCTGCAAAGAGGAGTGGGACAAAATCCCTCCTGAGATGTGTGCAAACCTGGTGACCAACTACAAGAAATGTCTGACCTCTGTGATTGCCAACAAGGGTTTTGCCACCAAGTACTAAGTCATGTTTTGCAGAGGGGTCAAATACTTATTTACCTCATTAAAATGCAAATCAATTTATAACATTTTTGACATGCGTTTTTCTGGATTTTTTTGTTGTTATTCTGTCTCTCACTGTTCAAATAAACCTACCATTAAAATTATAGACTGATCATTTCTTTGTCAGTGGGCAAACGTACAAAATCAGCAGGGGATCAAATACTTTTTTCCCTCACTGTATGCAGTCCATTCGGAAAGTATGCAGACCCTTTTTCCACATTTTGTGATGTTACAGCCATATTCTAAAATGGATTTAGTAGCTTTTTCCCCTCATCAATCTACACACAATACTCCATAATGACAAAGCAAAAACAGGTTTTTTATAAATGTTTGCAAATTTATAAAAATGAAAAAATGAAACATCACATTTACATAAGTATTCAGACCCTTTACTCAGTACTTTGTTGAAGCACCTTTGGCAGCGATTACAGCCTTGAGTCTTCTTGGGTATGGCGCTACAAGCTTCGCACACCTGTATTTGGGGAGTTTCTCCCATTCTTCTCTACAGATCCTCTCATGCTCTGTCAGGTTGGATGGGGACCGTCGCTGTATCAGCTATTTTCAGGTCTCTCCAGAGATGTTTGATCAGGTTCAAGTCCGGGCTCTGGCTGGGCCACTCAAGGACATTCAGAGACTGGTCCCGAAGCCACTCCTGCGTTGTCTTGGCTGTGTGCTTAGGGTCGTTGTCCTGTTGGAAGGTGAACCTTCGCCCAAGTCTGAGGTCCTGAGCACTCTGGAGCAGGTTTTCATCAAGGATCTCTCTGTACTTTGCTCCGTTCATCTTTACCTCGATCCTGACTAGTCTCCCAGTCCCTGCCGCTGAAAAACATCCCCACAGCATGATGCTGCCACCACTATTGTCACGCCCTGGCTCTGGGGACTCTAATATGTTGAGCCAGGGTGTGTATAGTCTATGTGTGTTCTAGGTTTCACTTTCTGGTTTTGTAGATCTATGTTGGCCAGGGTGGCTCCCAATCAGAGACGGCTGTAGCTCGTTGTCTCTGATTGGGAGTCATACTTAGGTAGCCGTTTGGCACTCATTCATTGTGGTTTCTTGTTCGTATTTGGTTTGTGTATTACCATTGACTGTCACGTCTTCGTTTTGTTGTTTTGATCGTGTGATCATTCTATAAATAAATATGTTCGCCTTCAACGCTGCGCCTTGGTCCTCCTCACTGGTAGACGATCGTGACAACTATGCTTCACCGTAGGGATGGTGCCAGGTTTCCTCCAGACGTGACGCTTGGCATTCAGGCCAAAGAGTTCGATTTTGGTTTCATCAGACCAGAGAATCTTTTTTCTCATGGGCTGAGTCCTTTAGGTGCCTTTTGGCAAACTCCAAGCAGGCTGTCATGTGCCTTTTACTGAGGAGTGGCTTCCGTCTGGCCACTCTACCATAAAGGCCTGATTGGTGGAGTGCTGCAGAGAAGGTTGTCCTTCTGGAAGGTTCTCCCATCTCAACAGAGGAACTCTGGAGCTCTGTCTGAGTGACCATTGGGTTCTTGGTCACCTCCCTGATCAGTTTGGCCAGGTGGCCAGCTCTAGGAAGAGTCTTGGCGGTTCCAAACTTCTTTCATTTAAGAATGATGGAGGCCTTTGTGTTTTTGGGGACCTTCAATGCTGCAGACATTTTTTGGTACACAGTCCTGTCTCGGAGCTCTACGGACAATTCCTTCGACCTCATGACTTGGTTTTTGCTCTGACATAGACAGGTGTGCCTTTCCAAATCATGTCCAATCAATTGAATTTACCACAGGTGGACTCCAATCAAGTTTTAGAAACATCTCAAGGATGATCAATGGAAACAGGGTGCACCTGAGCTCAATTTCGAGTCTCATAGCAAAGGGTCTGAATACTTATGTAAATAAGGTATTTCTGTTTTTTATTTTTAATAAATTTGCAAACATTTCTAAAAACCTGTTTTTGCTTTGTCATCATGGGGTATTGTGTGTAGATGGATGAGGTAAATGTTTGATTTAATCCGTTGTAGAATAAGGCTGTAACGTAACAACATGTGGAAAAGGGGAAAGGGGTCTGAATACACTGTATAGCTAGCTCTCACTGTATATATAATATTTTTGTAGAGACTGCTTTCAGCTGGCTCTTCCCATTCTTATTTTCTCTGCCACCTGCTTTGAGCTAACTCCTAGTCTCCAGTCCACACTGCCTTGCCTGTAACTTGGAGCCTTTCCAAAGACAGTGCCTCTCTCTCTCTCTCTCTCTCTCTCTCTCTCTCTCTCTCTCTCTCCCCCTCCCTCATTCTCTCTTTTTGCTGGCCTCAGTATTCTAAAGCAATTAAATTCCTGAAATGTTGCCAGTGCACTTCCAGAATGACTTATGGTAGAAAATCGCTCCCCGCTTACAATTAAAAACCTGTAGGAGCTTGTATTTTTTTTTACCAATGGCCATTTGTTATCTTGAAATATAGGTCAGGGCCACTTCAGTAGTCCTCTCAAGTTGCAAAGCTGCATCGGTAACATTAAAATGACATATTGGATGTAGATTCCTAATAACACACACTTATTGTTTTTTGATGCATTGTAGATGACCACTGTGTAGTGTAGTGCAGGACGTTGCTGATAGTTACAGACTCATTTGCTTTGCTACTCCATACTCTCTCCTTGTTAATCAGACCATACATGTCCCTTTGCTACTCCATACTCTGTCCTTGTTAATCAGACCATACATGTCCCTTTGCTACTCCATACTCTCTCCTTGTTAATCAGACCATACATGTCCCTTTGCTACTCCATACTCTCTCCTTGTTAATCAGACCATACATGTCCCTTTACTACTCCATACTCTCTCCTTGTTAATGAGACCATACATGTCCCTTTGCTACTCCATACTCTCTCCTTGTTAATCAGACCATACATGTCCCTTTGCTACTCCATACTCTCTCCTTGTTAATCAGACCATACATGTCCCTTTGCTACTCCATACTCTCTCCTTGTTAATCAGACCATACATGTCCCTTTGCTACTCCATACTCTCTCCTTGTTAATCAGACCATTCATGTCCCTTTACTACTCCATACTCTCTCCTTGTTAATCAGACCATACATGTCCCTTTGCTACTCCATACTCTCTCCTTGTTAATCAGACCATACATGTCCCTTTGCTACTCCATACTCTCTCCTTGTTAATCAGACCATACATGTCCCTTTGCTACTCCATACTCTCTCCTTGTTAATCAGACCATACATGTCCCTTTACTACTCCATACTCTCTCCTTGTTAATCAGACCATACATGTCCCTTTACTACTCCATACTCTCTCCTTGTTAACTAGACTGATAGATTTGCTACAGTTAGTTCGTTGTTTACAGTCAATTATTGATTATCTCATTTATCAGTGTTCAAACACTGACCAAGTAGCCCTCCACCCCTTTCCTCTACAAAGCTAACCTTAACACACTGACCAAGTAGCCCCCCACCCATGTCCTCTACAAAGCCAACCCTAACACACTGACCAAGTAGCCCCCCACCCATGTCCTCTACAAAGCCAACCCTAACACACTGACCAAGTAGCCCCCCACCTATGTCCTCTACAAAGCCAACCCTAACACACTGACCAAGTAGCCCCCCACACATGTCCTCTACAAAGCTAACCTTAACACACTGACCAAGTAGCCCCCCTCCCCTCTCCTCTCCTCCACCAAGTAGCCCCCCTCCCCTCTCCTCCACCAAGTAGCCCCCCTCCCCTCCCCTCTCCTCCACCAAGTAGCCCCCCTCCCCTCTCCTCTCCTCCACCAAGTAGCCCCCCTCCCCTCTCCTCTCCTCCACCAAGTAGCTCCCCTCTCCTCTCCTCTCCTCCACCAAGTAGCCCCCCTCTCCTCTCCTCCACCAAGTAGCCCCCCCCTCTCCTCTCCTCTCCTCCACCAAGTAGCCCCCCCCTCTCCTCTCCTCCACCAAGTAGCCCCCCTCTCCTCTCCTCCACCAAGTAGCCCCCCTCCCCTCTCCTCTCCTCCACCAAAGTAGCCCCCCCCTCTCCTCTCCTCCACCAAAGTAGCCCCCCTCCCTCTCCTCTCCTCCCCAAGTAGCCCCCCTCCCCTCTCCTCTCCTCCACCAAGTAGCCCCCCTCCCCTCTCCTCTCCTCCACCAAGTAGCCCCCCTCCCCTCTCCTCTCCTCCACCAAGTAGCCCCCCCCCCCCTCCTCTCCTCCACCAAGTAGCCCCCCCTACCCTCCCCCTCCACCAAGTAGCCCCCCTCTCCTCTCCTCTCCTCCACCAAGTAGCCCCCCTCCCCCTCTCCTCCACCAAGTACCCCCCTCCCCTCTCCTCTCCTCCACCAGTAAGCCCCCCTCCCTCCTCCTCTCCTCCACCAAGTTAGTCCCCCCTCTCCTCTCCTCCCACCAGTATCTCCCCCCTCCCCTCCCCTCTCCTCCACCAAGTAGCCCCCCTCCCCTCTCCCTCCTCCACCAAGTAGCCCCCTCCCCTCCCCCTCCACCAAGAGCCCCCCCCTCCCTCCCCCTCCACCAAGTAAGCCCCCCTCCCCTCTCCTCCACCAAGTAGTCCCCCCCCCTCTCCTCTCCTCCACCAATAGCCCCCCCCCTCCCCTCTCCTCCACCAGTAGCCCCCCTCTCCCCCTCCCTCTCCTTTCCCCCATACCCCCCCCCCTCTCCTCCACCAAGTAGCCGCCCCTCCCCTCTCCCTCTCCTCCACCAAATAGCCCCCCTCCCCTCCCTCCCCAATAGCCCCCTCTCCTCTCCCCACCATATCCCCCCTCCTCCTCTCCTCCACCAGTACCCCCCCCTCCCTCCCCCCTCTCCTCCTCCTCCCCAGTACCCCCCCTCCCCTCTCCTCTCTCCACAAGTAGCCCCCCCCCCCTCTCCTCCACCATAGCCCCCCTCCCCTCCCCTCCTCTCCTCCCAGTACCCCCCCCCTCCTTCCCCTCCTCCCCCCAATAGCCCCCCTCCCCTCTCCTCTCCTCCACCCTCCCCCCCCCCTCTCCTCTCCTCCCATAGCCCCCCTCCCTCTCCTCCACCAAGACCCCCCTCCCCCCCTCCTCTCCTCCCCAGTACCCCTCCCCCCTCTTCCCCCTCCCCCCTCCCCGTGCCCCCCTCCCCCCTCCTCTCCTCTCCTCCACCAAGTAGCCCCCCCCCCTTTCCCCTCCCTCTCCTCTCCTCCACCAAGTAGCCCCCCCCCCCCTCTCCTCTCCTCCACCAAGTAGCCCCCCTCCCCTCTCCTCTCCTCCACCAAATAGCCCCCCCCCTCCCCCTCTCCTCCCCAAGTAGCCCCCTCCCCTCTCCCTCCCCCACCCAAATAGCCCCTTCTCCTCTCCTCCACCAAATTAGCCCCCCTCCCCTCTTCCCTCTCCTCCACCAGTAGCCCCCACTCTCCTCTCCCCCCAAGTACCCCCCTCTCCTCTCCTCCACCAGTTTGCCCCCCCCCCCCTCTCCTCTCCTTCCCTCCCAGTAGCCCCCCTCCCCCCCTCTCCTCCACCAAGTCCCCCCTCCCTCTCCTCCCCCAAGTTCCCCCCTCCCCCTCCTCCCCCCCCCTCCCTCTCCCCTCCTCCACCAAGTAGCCCCCTCCCCTCTCCTCTCCTCCACCAATAGCCCCCCTCCCCTCTCCTCTCCTTCCTCCACCAAGTAGCCCCCCCCCCTCTCCTCTCCTCCCCAAGTACCCCCCCCCCCCCCCCCCCCCCTCTCCCCCTCCTCCACCAAGTACCCCCCCCCCCCCTCTCCCTCTCCTCCACCAAGTAGCCCCCTCCCCTCTCCTCTCCCTCCACCACGTAGCCCCCCTCCCCCCCTCTCCTCCACCAAGTAGCCCCCCCTCCCCCCTCTCCTCTCCTCCACCAGTAGCCCCCCCCCCCTCTCCTCTCCTCCCCAGTCCCCCACCCCCCCCCCCTCCCCTCTCCTCCCCTCCACCAAGTAGCCCCCCCTCCCCTCCCCCTCCCTCCCCCCTTCTCCCCCAAGTAGCCCCCCTCCCCTCTCCTCTCCTCCCCAAGTTCCCCCCTCCCCTCCCCTCTCCTCCACCAGTGCCCCCCTCCCCCCCCTCTCCCCCCGAGCCCCCCCCCCCTCCTCTCCCCCCCCAGTGCCCCCCTCTCCTTCTCCTCCCCACCAATAGCCCCCCCTCCCCTCTCCTCTCCTCCACCAAGTAGCCCCCCTCCCCTCTCCTCTCCTCCCCAAGTGCCCCCCTCCCCTCTCCCTCCTACCAAGTAGCCCCCCTCCCCCTCCTCTCCTCCACCAGTAGCCCCCCTCCCTCCCCTCCTCCTCACCAGTAGCCCCCCTCCCCTCTCCTCTCCTCCCCAATAGCCCCCCCCTCTCCTCCACCAAGTGCCCCCCCCCTCCTCTCCTCCCCAAGTAGCCCCCCCCTCCCCTCCTCCACCAAATCCCCCCTCCCCCCCTCTCCTCCACCCATACCCCCCTCTCCTCTCCTCCACCCAGAGCCCCCCCCTCCCCTCCCTCTCCTCCCTCCCCCCTCCCCCCCCCCCTCCCCTCCCCTCCCCCTCCCCTCCCCCACCATAGCCCCCCTCCCTCCCCTCTCCTTTCCCCCAGTAGCCCCCCCCCCTCCCCTCTCCTCCCCATAGCCCCCCTCCCCTCCCTCTCCTCCACCCATTTCCCCCCCCTCTCCTCCCTCCCCCCCTCCCTCTCCTCCCCAAGTACCCCCCCCCCTCCCCCCTCTCCCAATCCCCCCCCCCCTCTCCTCCACCAATAGCCCCCCCCTCCCTCTCCTCCCAGGCCCCCTCCCCTCCCCTCTCCTCCCTGCCCCCCTCCCCCCTTTCCCCCCTACCCCCCCTCCTCTCCTCCCCCAAGTCCCCCCTCCCCTCCCTCCCTCCCCCCCCCCCTCCCTCCACCAAGTAGCCCCCCTCTCCTCTCCTCCACCCCCTCCCCTTTCCCCCCCTCCCCCCCCCCCTCCCCCTCCTCCACCAAGTACCCCCTCCCCTCTCCTCACCACAGTACCCCCCCCCCCCTAGCCCCCTCCTCTCTCCACCAAGTAGCCCCCCCCTCCCCCCCCTCTCCTCCACCAAGTAGCCCCCCCCCTCCCCTCCCCAATCCCCCCCTCTCCTCCACCAATAGCCCCCCCCTCCCCTCCACAAAGCCCCCCTCCCTCTCCACCAAGTCCCCCCCCCCTCTCCTTCCCCCCAAACCCCCCCTACCCTCCCTCTCCTCCACCAATAGCCCCCCCCCCCCTCCCCAAGTACCCCTCCCCCCTCTCTCACCAATAGCCCCCCTCCCCTCTCCTCCCCTCCCCCTCCCCTCCCTCTCCTCCACCAAGTAGCCCCCCTCCCCTCTCCTCCACCAAGTAGCCCGCCCCCCTCCCCCTCCCCCTCCACCAATACCCCCCGCCCCCTCCCTCTCCCCCCACCAAGTAGCCCCCCCCCCTCCTCCACCATGCCCCCCCCCCCTCTCCCTCCTACCATAGCCCCCCCCCCCCTCCCTCCCCAATAGCCCCCCCCCCCCTCTCCCTCCACCAAGTAGCCCCTCACCCCCTCCTCCACCAAGTAGCCCCCCCCTCTCCCCCCACCAAGTAGCCCCCCCCCCCCCTCCTCTCCTCCCCCCCAAGTAGCCCCCCCTCCCTCTCCTCCACCAAGTAGCCCCCCCCCCCCTCCCCTCTCCCTCCACCAAGTAGCCCCCCCCTCCCCTCTCCTCCACCATAGAGCCCCCCCCTCCCCCCTCCCCACCTCCCCCCCCCCTCTCCTCTCCCCCCAAGTAGCCCCCCCCTCCCCTCTCCTCCACCAAGTAGCCCCCCTCCCCCCTCCTCTCCTCCACCCAAGTAGCCCCCCCCCCTCCCTCTCCCCACCAAATAGCCCCCCTCCCCTCTCCTCCCCAATACCCCCCCCTCCCTCTCCTCCACCAAGTACCCCCCTCCCTCTCCTCCACCAAGTAGCCCCCTCCCCTCTCCTCCACCAAGTAGCCCCCCCCCTCTCCTCTCCTCCACCAATAGCCCCCCCCTCCCCTCTCCTCCACCATAGCCCCCCTCCCCTCTCCTCTCCTCCACCAAGTACCCCCCTCCCCTCTCCTCCCCCATAGCCCCCCTCCCTCCTCCCCCCCCAAGTAGCCCCCCCCCTCTCCCTCTCCTCCACCAAGTACCCCCCTCCCCTCTCCTCCCACCAATTGCCCCCCTCCCCCCCTCTCCTCCACCAATAGCCCCCCTCCCTCCCCTCTCCTCCCCAGTAGCCCCCCCCCCTCCCCTCCTCCACCAATAGCCCCCCTCCCCTCCCCTCCCCCCTCTCCTCTCCTCCACCAGTACCCCCCCCCCTCCCCTCTCCCTCCCCAAGTAGCCCCCTCTCCCTCTCCTCCAAGCCCCCCTCCCCCCTTCCTCATCAGCCCCCCTTCTCCCTCCTCCCCAATACCCCCCCCCCTCTCCCCCCCTCCCCCCTCCTCTCCCCCCTCCCCTCTCCTCCACCAAGTACCCCCTCCTTTCCTCTCCTCCACCAAATCCCCCCCCTCCCCTCCTTCTCCACCAAGTACCCCCCTCTCCCTCTTTCCTCCACCCAAATAACCCCCCTCCCTCTCCTCCACCAAATTAGCCCCCCCCCTCTCCTCTCCTCCACCCAAGTAGCCCCCCTCCCTCTCCTCCACCAAGTACCCCCCCTCCCCCCCCCTTCCTCCACCAGTAGCCCCCCTCCCTCTCCTTCTCCTCCACCAAGTGCCCCCCTCCCCTCCCTCTCCTCCACCAAATAGCCCCCCCTCTCTCTCTTCGACCACTTCTTTTCCCCTTTCCCTCCCCTCTTTCCTTTCCACTCGGTAAACTCCCCTTTTCCTCCTCTCTCCCAGTTTCCCCCCTCCCTCGTCCTCCACCAGTAGCCCCCCTTTTCCCCTCCTCCCTCCTCCCCAAGATGTCCTCTCCTCACCAAATGCCCACCCCCTCTCCCTTCCTCCCCCAAGTACCCCCTTTCCCTTCTCTCCCCAAGACCCCCCCTCTCCAAAGTGCCCTCCTTTCTCCCAAGTACCCCCACCCCTCTCCTCTCCCTCCACATTAATGGCCCCCCCTCCCCTTCTCTTCCCCCAAAAGTAGGCCCCCTCCCTCCCTCCCTCCACAAGTAGCCCCCTCTCCCCTTTTCCCCAAGTGCCCCTCCCTTTCCCCCTTTCCACCAATTAACCCCCCCCTCTCCCGTCCCCAATAGCACCCCCCCTCGTTTTTGGACCTCCTTAGGAACCCCCCTCTTTTCACCTTTTTACGGTTCCCCTTTCCCCTTTGGAAATCATTTTTTCTTGTCCAAATCTTTCCTTTCCCCCTTTTCCTCCCTTTTGTTCCCAAATTTCCTTAAACCTCCCCTTTCCCCTTTCCCTTCCCCGTTTCTTCCCCCCTCCCCTTCCTTCGTTTTTTTGTCTTCCCCCTCCCTTCTCTTTCCCCTTTTGTTCCCAATTTTTTTTTTTTTTTTTTTTTTTTTTTTTTTTTTTTTTTTTTTTTTTTTTTTTTTTTTTTTTTTTTTTTTTTTTTTGGGGGGGGGGGGGGGGGGGGGGGGGGGGGGGGGGGCCTTCCCTCCCAAAATCCTTTCCCCCCGTTTTATACCCCAGGAACCAATGATTGTTTTACCCTCCCTCACATTTTTTTTCCTTTCTGTTATACCATACAAAAGGAAATTTTTCCTCCCGGCTCACTCCTTGATATATAGTTACCCATCAGTAGGTCATAAACTCAAGACAGTACAGTATTCCTTATCACCATGTTGGTGAATCCATCATACATTCATTCATCATTTCAAGTTATTAAGTGAACATGGCATACCTATCCAATAGTCAGTTGATTCCACCCCCTTTTAACCATGCATCCCATAATAGGGATTGTTTGCTCTCAACAACACCCTCCCCTTTCCACTGATTCTGATTTCTGGCTCTGATAACACTCCCACACCTCTCGGTTCTGCTATGGTGAACCACTCCAGGATTTATGGAGTCGACTCCACACCTCTCGGTTCTGCTATGGTGAACCACTCCAGGATTTATGGAGTCGACTCCACACCTCTTGGTTCTGCTACGGTGAACCACTCCAGGATTTATGGAGTCGACTCCACATCTCTTGGTTCTGCTATGGTGAACCACTCCAGGATTTATGGAGTAGACTCCACATCTCTTGGTTCTGCTATGGTGAACTACTCCAGGATTTATGGAGTCGACTCCACACCTCTCGGTTCTGCTATGGTGAACCACTCCAGGATTTATGGAGTCGACTCCACACCTCTCGGTTCTGCTATGGTGAACCACTCCAGGATTTATGGAGTCGACTCCACATCTCTTGGTTCTGCTATGGTGAACCACTCCATGATTTCTGGAGTTGACTTTTCGACACTTGGTGGTCAAGGAGATGAGTAAGCGATTATTTTTGAGTCGACTCCACACCTCTCGGTTCTGCTTCTCACCTTGTGCTTTAATTGACTGAATTTGAATGTGTGTTCCAACTACGGTATCAGGTAAACAGTAGAGATGAGCTATCCAAGAGTCAATTCAATTTCATCCATGTGTCCAATAATAGTTAGTCTAATTTAAAACAACCTCCTCCTTGATTCCACTTTCTCCATGGTCTGATTTCTGGGTGTGATAACATTTGGTACACCTCGGTTCCCCTTGAACTGCTGCTGTTCGAACTGAGAGCCACTTCCTTTCTGTTATACCAGGACAGGATGTACCTCCCCTCAACATCCTTTCTGTTATACCAGGACAGGATGTACCTCCCCTCAACATCCTTTCTGTTATACCAGGACAGGATGTACCTCCCCTCAACATCCTTTCTGTTATACCAGGACAGGATGTACCTCACCTCAACATCCTTTCTGTTATAGCAGGACAGGATGTACCTCCCCTCAACATCCTTTCTGTTATACCAGGACAGGATGTACCTCACCTCAACATCCTTTCTGTTATACCAGGACAGGATGTACCTCACCTCAACATCCTTTCTGTTATACCAGGACAGGATGTACCTCCCCTCAACATCCTTTCTGTTATACCAGGACAGGATGTACCTCCCCTCAACATCCTTTCTGTTATACCAGGACAGGATGTACCTCACCTCAACATCCTTTCTGTTATAGCAGGACAGGATGTACCTCCCCTCAACATCCTTTCTGTTATACCAGGACAGGATGTACCTCACCTCAACATCCTTTCTGTTATACCAGGACAGGATGTACCTCACCTCAGGTTCCACTGAGCCTGGTTGTCAGAGGTATGACGCACAGACTGTCACCAAGATGGATGGATGGCTGCAATCGCCAGCAATGTGCCACAAATGACCCAATAAAACGGCATCAGACCAAACTGTAGTGTGAATCACGAGGAGAGGGGTGACACCTCTCTCTCTCTCTCTCTCTCTCTCTCTCTCTCTCTCTCTCCCCCCCTCCCTCTCCCTCTCCCTCTCCCTCTCTCTCTCTTCTCTCTCTCTCTCTTCTCGCTGATAGATTTTTTATAGGGATCCATTTCAGTAATGTTGGTAATCAAAGGACAAAGTCATGATGAGATGACATAAGGTGAGAGAGGAGGAGGAGTTCCAGACTCCAGGGCCGGTGCCAGAACAGTCAGTTGGACGGGCATTTGATTTCCATGGGGGGGGGGGGGGGGGGGGGGGGTTTGTCACGGGACTTACTATGTGCGTCATTTTCTATGGGTTTTATAGTAAAGACGTCATTTTACTGTAAAAATGTATTACCTTTTAATGTTGCATGAACACAACCAGTCATGATGTTTTGATCTGATTGTCAAACAAATCACTTAAAAAAAACTAGCTTACCTTCGTACGTTCATCCAAAATTATTCCAGCATCCGAACAGTACACTGTTGGCACTTGCCAACTTTCCTTCAATTCACAAACGGCTGAAACTATCTCACCCGGCGAAAGTATCAGAGCGAGCGAAACAGCGCCCCTCTGTCTCACTATGTGTAGCCCATGCATCTGATGCTGTCTGGCCAAAAAGAGAATGACATGCCAGACAGCGTCATATACATGGGCTACACATGCTGAGAAAGAGGGGCGCTGTTTCGCTAACTCGGATGCTTCATCTGCGATTGATGCACCTTTCTGGCAGTGCGCGTCTCAGTCAAAAAAAAGTATGAATACTGAAGTGTTTTATTTGGACGGGCAAGGAGGTACGGTAGGGTCTGCCTGTAACGCCGTCCCTGGTGCGTGCGTGCCTGCGTGCGTACGTGCGTGCGCTTCTCTCTCGCTGTGTCCTTCAGTGCCTTTAAAGGTTGTCAGTGAATACTGTTCACAGACGGGGGGGGGGGGGGGGTCATCAGGCAATTTATCACTGGAGAGTTAGTCATTATTAACCGTTATTTATCACTGGAGAGTTAGTCATTATTAACCGTTATTTATTTCACTGTGTACCCCATTATTACAGCACCACTAGCATCAGTAAATGGAACATTTTTCAAGAGAGCTCTCTGCCGTTTCAGCTAACAACCCCAGTGACAAATCCCCACCAATGTCCAAATAGACCCATGGTAAATCTGTTATAGACCCATGGTAAATCTGTTATAGACCCATGGTAAATCTGTTATAGACCCATGGTAAATCTGTTATAGACCCATGGTAAATCTGTTATAGACCCATGGTAAATCTGTTATAGACCCATGGTAAATCTGCTATTGTCTTAATGTTTATGTCTGCACCCCAAATGAAACCCTATTCACTATAGCGCCTTATGCCTATTGGGATGCATGACGCAAGACTGGAATGGAAGTCACCTGGGATATACACTGAGTGTACAAAACATTAGGAACACCTGCTTCTTTTCCCCATGACATAGTATATATATATATTATATTTTCTTCCATCTGCAGATGTATTATAACACTACGTCCTAGTACATAACACTACGTCCTAGTACATAACACTACGTCCTAGTACATAACACTACGTCCTAGTACATAACACTACGTCCTAGTACATAACACTACGTCCTAGTACATAACACTACGTCCTAGTACATAACACTACGTCCTAGTACATAACACTACGTCCTAGTACATAACACTACGTCCTAGTCACACCCCTGCAGAGTGCGGATAGTGTCTGTCTGCTATGGTTAAAGGGATACTTCGGGACTTTTGGCAATGAGGCCCTTTATGTACTTCCCCATAGTCAGTTGAACTTGTAGATACTATTTTAATGTTTCTGTGTCCAGTAGTGAAGGCATGCTACACTATATATGTCAAAGTATGTGGACAAGGGGAGGTGGGGAGGTAGAATGGTAGAATGGAGGAATGCCCTGTGTGGAGGTGGGGAGGTAGAATGGTAGAAATCGAGGAATGCCCTGTGTGGAGGTGGGGAGGTAGAATGGTAAAATGGAGGAATGCCCTGTGTGGAGGTGGGGAGGTAGAATGGTAGAATGGAGGAATGCCCTGTGTGGAGGTGGGGAGGTAGAATGGTAGAATGGAGGAATGCCCTGTGTGGAGGTGGGGAGGTAGAATGGAGGAATGCCCTGTGTGGAGGTGGGGAGGTGGAATGGTAGAATGGAGGAATGCCCTGTGTGGAGGTGGGGAGGTAGAATGGTAGAATGGAGGAATGCCCTGTGTGGAGGTGGGGAGGTGGAATGGTAAAATGGAGGAATGCATTAGCTTGTTTGGTAAAGGACCCTGAAATTATTGCTGGTGTCTGTCTGGAAACCTTTGGTATATTTCTCAATATTGTGTCATTTTTTTTCTCCCAGCTACCCATGCATAGAGTACGCACTGGGCCAATGGGATTGGGTAGATTTCCTGTTATTTGTGACCTGGTTTCCAAACGGGTATCCTCACTGACATGCTCTGTTTCACCATGGGGAATGGAAGCCACCATGCTCTGTTTCACCATGGGGAATGGAAGCCACCATGCTCTGTTTCACCATGGGGAATGGAAGCCACCATGCTCTGTTTCACCATGGGGAATGGAAGCCACCATGCTCTGTTTCACCATGGGGAATGGAAGCCACCATGCTCTGTTTCACCATGGGGAATGGAAGCCACCATGCTCTGTTTCACCATGGGGAATGGAAGCCACCATGCTCTGTTTCACCATGGGGAATGGAAGCCACCATGCTCTGTTTCACCATGGGGAATGGAAGCCACCATGCTCTGTTTCACCATGGGGAATGGAAGCCACCATGCTCTGTTTCACCATGGGGAATGGAAGCCACCATGCTCTGTTTCACCATGGGGAATGGAAGCCACCATGCTCTGTTTTTCACCATGGGGAATGGAAGCCACCATGCTCTGTTTCACCATGGGGAATGGAAGCCACAGAGCGCTCTGTTTCACCATGGGGAATGGAAGCCACCATGCTCTGTTTCACCATGGGGAATGGAAGCCACCATGCTCTGTTTCACCATGGGGAATGGAAGCCACCATGCTCTGTTTCACCATGGGGAATGGAAGCCACCATGCTCTGTTTCACCATGGGGAATGGAAGCCACCATGCTCTGTTTCACCATGGGGAATGGAAGCCACCATGCTCTGTTTCACCATGGGGAATGGAAGCCACCATGCTCTGTTTCACCATGGGGAATGGAAGCCACCATGCTCTGTTTCACCATGGGGAATGGAAGCCACCATGCTCTGTTTCACCATGGGGAATGGAAGCCACCATGCTCTGTTTCACCATGGGGAATGGAAGCCACCATGCTCTGTTTCACCATGGGGAATGGAAGCCACAGAGCGCTCTGTTTCACCATGGGGAATGGAAGCCACCATGCTCTGTTTCACCATGGGGAATGGAAGCCACCATGCTCTGTTTCACCATGGGGAATGGAAGCCACCATGCTCTGTTTCACCATGGGGAATGGAAGCCACCATGCTCTGTTTCACCATGGGGAATGGAAGCCACCATGCTCTGTTTCACCATGGGGAATGGAAGCCACCATGCTCTGTTTCACCACGGGGAATGGAAGCCACCATGCTCTGTTTCACCATGGGGAATGGAAGCCACCATGCTCTGTTTCACCATGGGGAATGGAAGCCACCATGCTCTGTTTCACCATGGGGAATGGAAGCCACCATGCTCTGTTTCACCATGGGGAATGGAAGCCACCATGCTCTGTTTCACCATGGGGAATGGAAGCCACCATGCTCTGTTTCACCATGGGGAATGGAAGCCACCATGCTCTGTTTCACCATGGGGAATGGAAGCCACCATGCTCTGTTTCACCATGGGGAATGGAAGCCACCATGCTCTGTTTCACCATGGGGAATGGAAGCCACCATGCTCTGTTTCACCATGGGGAATGGAAGCCACCATGCTCTGTTTCACCATGGGGAATGGAAGCCACCATGCTCTGTTTCACCATGGGGAATGGAAGCCACCATGCTCTGTTTCACCATGGGGAATGGAAGCCACCATGCTCTGTTTCACCATGGGGAATGGAAGCCACCATGCTCTGTTTCACCATGGGGAATGGAAGCCACCATGCTCTGTTTCACCATGGGGAATGGAAGCCACCATGCTCTGTTTCACCATGGGGAATGGAAGCCACCATGCTCTGTTTCACCATGGGGAATGGAAGCCACCATGCTCTGTTTCACCATGGGGAATGGAAGCCACCATGCTCTGTTTCACCATGGGGAATGGAAGCCACAGAGCTTCAATTGGATTCCATGCTGTTATTTGGGCCATCTCACTGGCCTAATGGTCATTTACCGTACCCGTGTCTCTGCCGTGTGACACTGGGTCGAGAGATGTGTCGAGGTGTAGCTTAGTGGTTAAGAGCGTAGTCCCCAGTAACCGAAAGGTCGCCGGTTCTAATCCCTGAGCCGACTAAGTGAAAAAATCTGTAGATGTGCCCTTGAGCAAGGAACTTAACCCTAATTGCTCCTGTAAGTCGCTCTGGATAAGAGTGTCTGCTAAATGACTAAAAATGTAAAATGAAGGAGGTGAGTAGTGATGACCGTACCTCCTATCAGAGCTGATGACCATAATGGGCAGTGCAGCCATCGCTGCTGGACTCCCAGAACCAAATCTGCTATTAAGGCAGTCAATAGAGAGTGGATCACCAGATGGATGTGCAGTGGCGTACCATTCCTACCCTATCTCCACAGGACAGAGAGGGAGCTCCTTCCTAGCCGCACGCTGCTCTGAAGACAGAAGATACATTCTCCTAATGGACCGTTGATGACTGGGGAATATAAGCAGAGAGGCTTTTATTTAGTGAAGTGGCTTTCTGAACCTAATATATGAAACAGCTCATTAAAACCTTCATACTGCCGATTGGGGTCATTTTGACCCAAGAAGCATATTTCTGATCATAGCCAAAAGGCAGCTTATTGAATTCTTCAAAAAATGTTTGACTTTGTCAATCAACTTGTTATTAATACATCTCAATCATTGTTTACTTTTTCTGTATTAGTATGGACTTCAAGGCAGGTAGCTTAGTGGTTAAGAGCGTTGTGCCAGTAACCGAAAGGTCGCTGGGTCTAATCCCCGAGCTGACTAGGTGAAAAATCTGTCGATGTGCCCTTGAGCAAGGCACTTAACCCTAATTGCTCCTGTAAGTCGCTCTGGATAAGAGCGTCTGCTAAATGACTAAAAATGAATATATATATATATTTTTTAAAGTCCTTCGGGGTAATTTTGACCCCAGCCAAAAGCACCTAATTCTGCCTAAAGTAATTTCATAGATAAGACCTTTATTTGAATCTAGGTTTCTCTGGAGACTTAATAACAAGTTATCCATAGCACCAGAGGGTGGAAGGAGGACCTGTATCAGTGATTTAGACCAGATAGACAGATCACCTGGAGAGTTGGAGCACCTTATGTACTCGTCTATGGTTATAACTGGTTATCACTAGGTATGACCGTGTACAACATCTAAATTACCTTACAAACATGCGTAGTTGCAGTCAAAACAGCTCATAAAAGCCTGTCAGTGGAATTAATACTTGGTATAACTGTAATACAGAAACCAGCTACCCTTTGAATAGACACATAGTGCTGTATTGGTGTGTATTCTCAGAAAGATATTCTATGGGAAATGTTATTGGAGATATCCTCCAATATTCTATATACAACTTGTTATGGTATTTGGGTTGCTATAACATTATATTTTACATTTTTACATTTTACATTTTAGTCATTTAGCAGACGCTCTTATCCAGAGCGACTTACAGTTAGTGAGTGCATTGAAGTGACTTTGAGGTTTTGGGCAGGCTTTTCAAAGCATCCTGCCATAGGCCCTACCAATCCCATTGTTTCACTAGCAGCGATGCTAATGCTAGCTGTGGGGGAAGTAAATCAAGACAACTAAGCCATCTATTTGGTCAGAGTCACTCAGGATAAATGGACAAATCACTTTATGTCAATAAAATTAAGTATGTCAATAAAATAAAGTATTGTTTCACATTTTTGTGTACAGTCGTTTTTTTACCACATAAATATGACAATTAATATTTACTTCAAAATTCTAAAAACTAAATTATATTACAATCAACTGATGGTTAATCAGCTTTTTACTACTAATGTAGATTGTACTTGAAAAAAATATGTACATTATTTAAGGCATAATCTATATTTATATTTTAGTTTTTACAGAACATGCAAATGAACTTTAATATTACATTTTTTACATTTTAGTCATTTAGCAGACGCTCTTATCCAGAGCGACTTACAGTTAGCGAATACATATTTTTTTATACTGGCCCCCCGTGGGAATCGAACCCACAACCCTGGCGTTGCAAACGCCATGCTCTATCAACTGAGCTACATCCCTGCCGGCCATTCCGTCCCCTACCCTGGACGACGCTGGGCCAATTGTGCGCCGCCCATGAGTCTCCCGGTCGCGGCCGGCTACGACAGAGCCTGGATTCGAACCAGGATCTCTAGTGGCACAGTTAGCACTGCAATGCAGTGCCTTAGACCACTGCGCCATATTACTAAAATAAGTCGCAATGTATTCAGACCAGTTGACTTTTTCCATATTTTGTTACGTTACAGCCTTATTCTAAAATGGATTAAATTGTTTTTTCCCCTCATCAATCTACACACAAAACCCCATACTGACGAAGCAAAAACAGGTTTTTAGAAATGTCTGCAAATGTATAAAAATTTAAACCCTGATATATGACATTTCCATAAGTATTCAGACCCTTTACTCAGTACATTGTTGAAGCACCTTTGACAGCGTTTACAGCCTGGAGTCTTCTTGGGTATGACGCTACAAGCTTGGCACACCTGTATTTGGGGAGTTTCTCCCATTCTTCTCTGCAGATCCTCTCAAGCTCTGTCAGTTTGGATGATCGGGTTCAAGTCCGGGCTCTGGCTGGGCCACTCAAGGACATTCAGAGACTTGTCCTGAAGCCACTCCTGCGTTGTCTTGGCTGTGTGCTTAAGGTTGTTGTCCTGTTAGAAGGTGAACCTTTGGCCCAGTCTGAGGTCCTGAGCACTCTGGAGCAGGTTTTCATCAAGGATCTCTCTGTACTTTGCTCCGTTCATCTTTCCCTCGATCCTGACTAGTCTTCCAGTCCCTGCTGCTGAAAAACATCCCCACAGCATGATGCTGCCACCACCATCCAGATGTGACGCTTGGCATTGGTTTCATCAGACCAGAGAATCTTGTTTCTCATGGTCTGAGAGTCTTTAGGTGCCTTTTGGCAAACTCCAAGCGGGCTGTCATGTGCCTTTTACTGAGGAGTGGCTTCCGTCTGGCCACTCTACCATAAAGGCCTGATTGGTGGAGTGCTGCAGAGACGGTTGTCCTTCTGGAAGGTTCTCCCATCTCCACAGAGGAACTCTGGAGTTCTGTCAGAGTTTCCATCAGGTTCTTGGTTACCTCCCTGACCAAGGCCCTTCTCCCCCAATTGCTCAGTTTAGCTGGGCGGCCAGCTCTAGGAAATGTCTTGGTGGTTCAAAACTTCTTCCATTTAAGAATGAAGGAGGCCACTGTGTTTTTGGGGACCTTCAATGCTGCAGACATTTTTTGTACCCTTCCCGAGATCTGTGCCTCGACACAATCCTGTCTCGGTGCTCTACGGACAATTCCTTCGACCTCATGGCTTGGTTTTTGCTCTGACATGCACTGTCAACTGTGGGACCTTATATAGACAGGTGTGTGCCTTTCCAAATCATGTCCAATGAATTGAATTTACCACAGGTGGACTCCAATCAAGTTTTAGAAACATCTCAAGGATGATCAATGGAAACAGGATGCACCTGAGCTCAATTTCTAATCTCATAGCGAAGGGTCTGAATACTTATGTAAATAAGATATTTCTGTCTTTTTATTTTATACATTTGCAAACAATGCTAGAAATCTGTTGTCACTTTGTCATTATGGGGTTTGGTCTGTAGATTAATGAGGATTTTTTTTTAAATGTCATACATTTTAGAATAAGGCTGTAACGTAACAAAATGTGGAAAAAGTCAAGGGGTCTGAATACTTTCTGAATGCACTGTTTGTTTTGCAATGAACTGTTGCTTTGTCCAATAGTTTCTTCTCAGGGTGAAAATGACCCCAGTTGGCAATATGTAAAATATGTTGGTAGTACGAGGGTTAAACATCCCAGCTACATGACAGTACAGGGTGCTCACCTCAGAGAATTAAAAGCGAGTTGGCTCCAAAAGTCTCCCGAGTGGCGCAGTGGTCTAAGGCACTGCATCGCAGTGCTAGCTGTGCCACTAGAGATCCTGGTTCGAATCCAGGCTCTGTCGTAGCCGGCTGCGACCGGGAGACCCATGGGGCGGTGCACAATTGGCCCAGTGTCGTTCAGGGTAGGGTAGGGGAGGGAATGGCCGGCAGGGATGTAGCTCAGTTGGTAGAGCATGGCGTTTGCAACGCTAGGGTTGTGGGTTCGATTCCCACGGGGGGCCAGTATGAAAAAATATAATAATGTATGCACTCACTAACTGTAAGTCGCTCTGGATAAGAGCGTCTGCTAAATGACGTAAATGTAAAATTAGTTTGTCAAGATGTTTTCAAAATGGCAGCCGTGGGTATGTGTGTCAGGAATGTGTGAGAAAAGTCCACCTTCCCAGCTCATCTGTTGTGTAGCTACAGCTGTACGTTTCAATCCAAAATGAATGGAAAAGATAAGCAGCCCCATGTACTGTATGTGAATATACTTATGACCGATTGTGTCGACTGTACTGATGCTATACCGCTGCATGTGATGTCCATAATGGCTCTGCATTTCTCTAGCTTGGTCCCAGATCTGTTTATGCTGTACAGCTAACTCCGACGGTCATCGTCATGACAGCACAAAAAAATACCTCGGACCAGGCTAAACTTCTCCTGCCTTGTAAAACAAAAGAGCCAATCCATAGGGTTAATGCGTGTGGATGTTTCCTAACCTTCTCCTGTCTGTGGTCTAGGTTACATGGGAGATTCCATGAGCTGGCTCCTCATCTAGTTCCGCTGGACTACACCAACCAGCCTGACATCAGACTCCCCCTGGCACTCATCGTCAGCATGCCAGAACTAAAGGTAAGTGGTTCTGACGTTCCGTGGTTTTTGTTGTTGTGATATTGATACTCATTTGTGAGGCTCTGTTAATGTCAGTTAAGTGTAAATATTTAGCTCTTAAAATGAACTTAAAGTTCAGAGTTAAATGATATATTCTTCTGAGTTATCTGACTGGCTGCTAGGCTATTTTATACACACCACCTGTATGTTTTATGAGCTGGTAAATCTAATGTAGAACTAATCTCTTTAGCCCTCTGTTATTGTAAGACATTAAGCTTAACCAGTAAGGTGATATGGAGCAGTAGATAGTTGCTTGGTAACAGTGAGGTGGTATGGAGCAGTAGATAGTTGCTTGGTAACAGTGAGATGATATGGAGCAGTAGATAGTTGCTTGGTAACAGGGAGGTGATATGGAGCAGTAGATAGTTGCTTGGTAACAGTGAGGTGATATGGAGCAGTAGATAGTTGCTTGGTAACAGGGAGGTGATATGGAGCAGTAGATAGTTGCTTGGTAACAGGGAGGTGATATAGAGCAGTAGATAGTTGCTTGGTAACAGGGAGGTGATACTGTATGGAGCAGTAGATAGTTGCTTGGTAACAGTGAGATGATACTGTATGGAGCAGTAGATAGTTGCTTGGTAACAGGGAGGTGATATGGAGCAGTAGATAGTTGCTTGGTAACAGGGAGGTGATACTGTATGGAGCAGTAGATAGTTGCTTGGTAACAGTGAGGTGATATGGAGCAGTAGATAGTTGCTTGGTAACAGTGAGGTGATATGGAGCAGTAGATAGTTGCTTGGTAACAGGGAGGTGATAAGGAGCAGTAGATAGTTGCTTGGTAACAGTGAGGTGATATGGAGCAGTAGATAGTTGCTTGGTAACAGTGAGGTGAAATGGAGCAGTAGATAGTTGCTTGGTAACAGTGAGGTGAAATGGAGCAGTAGATAGTTGCTTGGTAACAGGGAGGTGATATGGAGCAGTAGATAGTTGCTTGGTAACAGTGAGATGATACTGTATGGAGCAGTAGATAGTTGCTTGGTAACAGTGAGGTGATATGGAGCAGTAGATAGTTGCTTTGTAACAGGGAGGTGATATGGAGCAGTAGATAGTTGCTTGGTAACAGTGAGGTGATATGGAGCAGTAGATAGTTGCTTGGTAACAGTGAGGTGATATGGAGCAGTAGATAGTTGCTTGGTAACAGGGAGGTGATATGGAGCAGTAGATAGTTGCTTGGTAACAGTGAGGTGATATGGAGCAGTAGATAGTTGCTAGGTAACAGGGAGGTGATATGGAGCAGTAGATAGTTGCTTTGTAACAGTGAGGTGATACTGTATGGAGCAGTAGATAGTTGCTTGGTAACAGTGAGGTGATACTGTATGGAGCAGTAGATAGTTGCTTGCAACAGGGAGGTGATACTGTATGGAGCAAGCTTGCTTGGTAACAGTGAGGTGAAATGGTCCATTAGAATAGTTCCTGCTTGGTAACATGGGAGGTGATATGGAGCAATAAATAGTTGCTTGGTAAGCAGTGAGATGATACTGTATGGATCCGTAGATAGTTGCTTGTAACAGGGAGGTGATATGGGAGCAGTAGATAGTTGCTTGGTAACAGTGAGTGATATGTAGGAGGCAGTATATATTTCTTGGTAACAGGGAGGTGATATGGAGCATAGATAGTTGCTTGGTAAACCGGAGGTGTATGGGCAGTAGATCGTTGCTTGTTAACAGGGAGTGATATGGAGTGCAGTGATAGTTGCTTGGTAACAGGGAGGTGATACGTTTGGAGTGCAGTAGATATTGCTTGGTACAGGAGGTGGTATGAGCAGTAGATAGTTGCTTGGTAACAGTGAGGTGATATGGACATAAGATTGGTGGTCTATTAACAGGGAGGTGATTGGAAGCAGTGAGGTGATATGGAGCAGTAGATAGTTGCTTGGTAACAGGAGGTGATATGGAGCAGTAGATGTTGCTGGTTAACATGGTGAGAGCAGTATTTGCTTAACGAGTTCATCTGATGCACTCGTTAAGCATCTTCCTGTAGTCCTACAGTATCTCATGCCAGCCGTACATACCTAGATCGTCAATGAGCCGTATGCATAGAAGTGCCTGTAACAGAGGATCATGTGCACTACGCGATCGTGTCAGAGCAGCCGATAGCGCATCCAACGTCGCATCCCAGATCCGGCCGCAGCGACCACCGAGCCACAGCCCAGCAGTCACGCCACGGCGACAGCCGCCAGTAAGCCAGCCGCACCCAGCACCCACGACACCCAGCCCACCGCAGATCAAGACGCGGACCCCGCACACCGAGCACCAGCCAGCCCCCAAGCCCCAGCCACACCCAAACGCCAGACCCGTCACCCCGCACCCGCACCCCCATCCCCCACCCTCCACTCGCATAACCAGCCTCCAGCACACCCCCAACCAAGACCCGCACACCAAGCCACGCCACCCGCGCCCGCACCTCCCGCCTACCATCACGCCACCCGCCAACCTCGCACCCCCATCACCGCATCCCGACCAGACCCCCATCGACCAGACCGCCAATCTACGCACACCCTGCCCACATCCTCCATCCTACCAGCCTCGCATCCCTCCGCCTCACATCCCTCCTCCATCCCCAACCCCCATCCCTCCACACTCCGCACTCTTAACTACCCCTCCCTCATCTCATCCCCGCCAGCCACCAGTACACCCATCCCTCTCCATCGCACCTCGCAACCATCAGCATCCAACATCAGACCGCCAGCGCCTCACCGCAACCCAGCAATCCGCCATCCCATCATCCCTCCATCCTTCCAATACCTCCATCCAGCTCCACCCCATGAACTCCATTCCCATCCCATCCCTCCATCCTTCATCCCCATCCCATTCCATCCTTCCATCCCTCCACTCCTCCCATCCCTCCATCTCTCCTCCCCTCCATCCTCATCCCTCAATCCTCCATCCTTCCATCCTTCCATCCCCTCCATCCCTCCATCCCTTCCATCCCTCCATCCCTCCATCCTTCCATCCCTCCATCCCTCCATCCCTCCATCCCTCCATCCCTCCATCCTTCCATCCCTCCATCCCTCCATCCCTCCATCCCTCCATCCTTCCATCCCTCCATCCCTCCATCCTTCCATCCTTCCATCCCTCCATCCCTCCATCCAGCTAGCCAGGCAGTGCACAGCCCACTCACCAGAGCCCATGCACAGACCGACAGGGTCATTTAAACAGAGGAGAGAGAGTACAGAGACTCAGTCTATGGTGATATTGTTGAGTCAAGACCGACAGGGTCATTTAAACAGAGGAGAGAGAGAACAGGGACTCAGTCTATGGTGATTTTGTTGAGTCAAGCAACTTACAGAGAAAACAGTGACATAAGATTTTTCATGTGAGTTTTAAGAAATCATGCCACTTTTATTTTTCTTGCATCGTTTGAAAAATAGTCAGATTGGTCGTCTGAGTTCTTCTTTTAATAAATCATGATCTGTAATCACACAATGCTCAGTAAACATACTGTAGAATATTGGTTGGGCTACCGTTGCAGCATTCATTATACTGTTGGGAGCATAAATCAGTCTTTATGTAACCAAATATTGTATGGCTTTTCCAATACCGATAACATCAGAGCCTAGCGAATCACTGGCAATAGGCGGAACAACACCCCTCCATCCTCTGGGGATCATTCACACGTCACTTCACAGAACCCTCTAATGGCGCTATAACATCTCCAACATGTTCCCCATGGGGAGGGGACGGGTGTAGAGGGAGGATCTGTAACCCATTCATACTAGAGACATGAACTGCATCCCAAATGGCACCCTATTCCCTACATAGTGCACTACTTTTGACCAGAGCTCTACAGTCACGGTACCAGTAACAGGGCCGTAAAGCTCCCAGCGACCGGGGGCCCGTTCAGCGGTGAATGATGGTCCTCTGACAACAGGCAGAGCCAAAATGGTCGCCCAAAGGCCACCAGGTCGTAAATCGACGCCTCACCTGCACAGATGTCTGCATTAATTAGCCTAGCTTAACCTAGCCTCCAGGATGCCGTGGGTTGATTTAGAACAGGACCCAGAGACACTGCTGTGTACTGTACCCTGATCTAGCTAATGGATGGGACATAGAGTAGTGTGTGTGTGTGTTTGTGTGTGTGTGTGTGTGTGTGTGTGTGTGTGTGTGTGTGTGTGTGTGTGTGTGTGTGTGTGTGTGTGTGTGTGTGTGTGTGTGTGTGTGTGCGCGCCTGTGTACATGCATGTGTGCGTTAACCTTCAAAGCGCCAACAGGGGTAAATGTTGACCCTTTTTTTAAAAATCTTTCTGAAAGGACTTTGTCAAGCAACTAATTGCTGACAAAAAAAAAAAAGCATTTACCATGATTTCTGTGTTAATATGGAGGAATGAAACAATCTCTCTTTTGTATACTAGTGGTGCAGTGAAGCTGTAAATGCTGACTCAATAGTGCACTTTGTGATAAAAGCACCACATTTGGTACAGAGGTAGATGTATGTACCCTGAAGATATATAGATGTGGAGCCACCCCAGATTTAGCCCCTGGGGGGGGCGTGGCAGCACCTACAACTAAAAAAGAACACATGTTATTCAAATGTAAATACATATTTAGCTTCCAGTCAATGTCTCTATACCAAGTCAAACTTAATTGGAACTGAGTTGATAGCCCATAGCGTTCCAAAGTATGAGCTAGTGGTCTGATGGCACCGTCCCCCATATCGGTGGCCATCTTAGGTCGTACCGGGATGTCGCCCATATCGGTGGCCATCTTAGGTCGTACCGGGATGTCGCCCATATCGGTGGCCATCTTAGGTCGTACCGGGATGTCGCCCATATCGGTGGCCATCTTAGGTCGTACCGGGATGTCGCCAATTTCTCAGCCTCTTGAGTATCACAGAAACACAACACTTTGAATTAATAGCAGACAAATGTTCATAACATTTGGCGATGGGGGAAATTGATCAGAATATCAACACATACACAAACGTCTATTTTGAAACTTCAATTTATGACTATAAGTCTGTGAAAAGTTAAAAATATACGCTTCTTTTGGGGAATTTAAACCATTTACTTGTGCTACAAAAGGTTAATCAAATTAAAAGTGTTGCTGCTTGTCATTACCAATTTGGGTTCTAAAATGACCCCAGTTGGTGCTTTTAGATTTTAAAAGGCTTTTAAGATGATTGAGGGCAATTCCACTAACAGAATGATGCTGAGATTTTTCAATTTAAAATGTATGTCAAACTAAAATTGCAAAGTTAAACAAACCGTACAACTCTATGCACAAGGACTACTTTTAACAATTTCCACAGAAGATTTTGACAAAAACACCTTTACTTGAACAGTGCAGATGCAGAGTTTGGTAACAGAATGACGGTTTGTGCTGTTGGTGCTGTCATTCTGTTACCAAACTTTGCATCTGCACTGTGTGATGTCTGGGGCTGTTCTGTCACCTACTGACCTCATAAAGATCGGCCATAGTGGGACACAGACACAGTAGAATGGGAAACAGCACTTTACATCGATTTGCATGTCAGTCATGGTTGAGACTCCATATTCGTCTTAGTAGTACCTGTAGCATGATGTACTACAATACCCATAATGCCCCATATACGGTACTGACTCACTCATGATGTACTACAATACCCATAATGCCCCGGTAACAGTACTGACTCACTCATGATCTACTGCAATACCCATAATGCCCCGGTAACAGTACTGACTCACTCATTATCTACTACGATACCCATAATGCCCTGCATACAGTACTGACTCAGACTGTTCCTGTCTCTGTGCTCCTTCATACCTATACAGGAGAACCCTTTCAGAAACCGCATCGTGGAAGTCTTCTCTGAGGACGGACAAGGCAACTTGAGCTTCAACGACTTTGTAGACATGTTCTCAGCTCTCTGTGAAACAGCTCCAAGAGAACTGAAGACCATATACGCTTTTAAAATCTATGGTTAGTACCGAGTAGACTAGTATGTCTCCTATGGAGTCACTGTCTGAGAGTGTGTTTATTCTGTCTGTCTGTCTTTAGGTCTGTCTGTCTGAGTGTCTGTCTGTACTCATAGCACCAGAGCCATGATGACAACTAGGAATCTGACTCGTACTTACTCTGTTTTATCTTGCTTACCTAGTTACTTATTTAGTTACTTATTTAGTTACTTGGTTAGTTACTTATTTAGTTACTTGGTTAGTTACTTATTTAGTTACTTGGTTAGTTACTTATTTAGTTACTTATTTAGTTACTTATTTAGTTAGGCTTTTTGAATTCCTTGTGGAACAAAGGCCATCGGCAAACTGCTTCCAACCCATTCTGTCCTGCGCCAATCAAACCATTTTTTAATCTCTTAATTTTCCTTTCACCCATTGTTTTTAATCTCTTCCTCTTCCTGTGTGTCAGATTTCAACGTGGATAACTTCCTGTGTAAGGAGGACCTGGAGAAGACGTTGAACCGGCTGACTAAAGGAGAGCTGACCCCTGAAGAGGTCAACCTGGTCTGTAGCAAGGCCATGGAGGAGGCTGACCTGGACGGGGACAGCAAGCTCTCCTTCTCTGACTTTGAGAACATGATCTCCAAAGCTCCAGACTTTCTAAGGTACATGTTAATGGGGTAAAAGGAGACGCGTTAGATCACGAAGGGGGTATGAGTCATATGGTTTGGTGAGTCAGGCTAGTGTATAATGTGATGGAGGTGGTTTAATAATAATAATATGCCATTTAGCAGACGCTTTTATCCAAAGCGACTTACAGTCATGCGTGCATACATTTTTTTTGTGTATGTGTGGTCCGGTCCCGGGGATCGAACCCACTACCTTGGCGTTACAAGCGCCGTGCTCAACCAGCTGAGCTACAGAGGACCACGTTTGGTGAGTCAGGCTAGGTGAGTCAGGCTAGTGTATAATGTGATGGAGGTGGTTTGGTGAGTCAGGCTAGTGTATAATGTGATGGAGGTGGTTTGGTGAGTCAGGCTAGTGTATAATGTGATGGAGGTGGTTTGGTGAGGCTGAGTCAGGCTAGTGTTAATGTTGACTGGAGGTGGTGGTGAGTCAGGCTAGTGTATAATGTGATGGAGGTGGTTTGGTGAGTCAGGCTAGTGTATAATGTGATGGAGGTGGTTTGGTGAGTCAGGCTAGTGTATAATGTGATGGAGGTGGTTTGGTGAGTCAGGCTAGTGTATAATGTGATGGAGGTGGTTTGGTGAGTCAGGCTAGTGTGTGATAAGGAATCTTACCTAGAGACGTTAAGAAATAATGCCAAGGCTTTAGCTCAGATGCCAAGGCTAGCACGGTCTTGTTTACCAAACTATGGATGCAGGGTTTTAGGTTACAACAGAAAAGCTGTCTTTCTGCCAGACTGAGCACAGCATAGTCTTCTAGTGAGTGGACCTCTATGTTCTGCTCTGCATAATGCTGCTTTCAGACAGAGATAACTTCTGCTGCTCTGCATAATGCTGCTTTCAGACAGAGATAACTTCTGCTGCTCTGCATAATGCTGCTTTCAGACAGAGATAACTTCTGCTGCTCTGCATAATGCTGCTTTCAGACAGAGATAACTTCTGCTGCTCTGCATAATGCTGCTTTCAGACAGAGATAACTTCTGCTGCTCTGCATAATGCTGCTTTCAAACAGAGATAACTTCTGCTGCTCTGCATAATGCTGCTTTCAGACAGAGATAACTTCTGCTGCTCTGCATAATGCTGCTTTCAGACAGAGATAACTTCTGCTGCTCTGCATAATGCTGCTTTCAGACAGAGATAACTTCTGCTGCTCTGCATAATGCTGCTTTCAGACAGAGATAACTTCTGCTGCTCTGCATAATGTGGCTTTCAGACAGAGATAACTTCTGCTGCTCTGCATAATGTGGCTTTCAGACAGAGATAACTTCTGCTGCTCTGCATAATGCTGCTTTCAGACAGAGATAACTTCTGCTGCTCTGTATATTGCTGCTTTCAGACAGAGATAACTTCTGCTGCTCTGCATAATGCTGCTTTCAGACAGAGATAACTTCTGCTGCTCTGCATAATGTGGCTTTCAGACAGAGATAACTTCTGCTGCTCTGCATAATGCTGCTTTCAGACAGAGATAACTTCTGCTGCTCTGTATATTGCTGCTTTCAGACAGAGATAACTTCTGCTGCTCTGCATAATGCTGCTTTCAGACAGAGATAACTTCTGCTGCTCTGCATAATGCTGCTTTCAGACAGAGATAACTTCTGCTGCTCTGCATAATGCTGCTTTCAGACAGAGATAACTTCTGCTGCTCTGCATAATGCTGCTTTCAGACAGAGATAACTTCTGCTGCTCTGCATAATGTGGCTTTCAGACAGAGATAACTTATGCTGCTCTGTATATTGCTGCTTTCAGACAGAGATAACTTATGCTGCTCTGCATAATGTGGCTTTCAGACAGAGATAACTTCTGCTGCTCTGCATAATGTGGCTTTCAGACAGAGATAACTTATGCTGCTCTGTATATTGCTGCTTTCAGACAGAGATAACTTCTGCTGCTCTGCATACCGCTGCTTTCAGACAGAGATAACTTCTGCTGCTCTGCATACTGCTGCTTTCAGACAGAGATAACTTCTGCTGCTCTGTATATTGCTGCTTTCAGACAGAGATAACTTCTGCTGCTCTGCATACTGCTGCTTTCAGACAGAGATAACTTCTGCTGCTCTGCATAATGTGGCTTTCAGACAGAGATAACTTATGCTGCTCTGTATATTGCTGCTTTCAGACAGAGATAACTTCTGCTGCTCTGCATACTGCTGCTTTCAGACAGAGATAACTTCTGCTGCTCTGCATAATGTGGCTTTCAGACAGAGATAACTTATGCTGCTCTGTATATTGCTGCTTTCAGACAGAGATAACTTCTGCTGCTCTGCATACTGCTGCTTTCAGACAGAGATAACTTCTGCTGCTCTGCATACTGCTGCTTTCAGACAGAGATAACTTCTGCTGCTCTGCATACGGCTGCTTTCAGGCTGAGATTAAACACGGAGAGAGAGAACCAATAGTGCTTGATCAGAGCCTTTTTTACTGCGGACCAATCAATCTATCAACAGTGTTGTAAATCATTTTCATTTGAGAGCCAAAACCAGGCGGAAAGAACTGGCTACTAAAAACCTCTCCTATTCCATTCCAGATAGCTTGATTTAGCTGGCCAATGATATGGCCCGTAAATCTGTCAATCACACGGGGCCGGCTGTAGATTGGCTTGAACTCTTCCTGGTTTCCATGGTTTATTGGTGGAGCGTGTTGCCGTGGCAACCAGGTCAGGCTTGTGACAGGATGCTGCCTGTAACCAGAGACCGCGACAGTTAAACATGATGGCTCTGTAAGACATAAACAGAGATAAACAACAACATGTCTCCCTCTGCCTGTAACAGGTGTCTGGGGAGTGAATGCTGTTATAGACATTTACATTTATCTACTTCCCCAGAGTCAGATGAACTTGTGGATACCATTTTTATGTCTCTGCGTCCAGTATGAAGGAAGTTAGAGGTAGTTTCACGAGCCAATGCTAACTAGCGTCAGCGCAATGACTGGAAGTATATGGGTATCTACTAGCATGCTAGCTGATAGACTTGTCCGTTGTTTACACAGAATGGGAAATGTGTCTTTTGGCATTTTGGCTTACAGTAAAAAGATACGAACAGACGTAAAACATACACACAAACACACCTGGTTTACACAGGCAGCGCAATCCTGATCCTTTTGTCACTAGTTGGTCTTTTGACCAATCAGATCAGATATTTTGACAATAATTGGGCAAAAGATCAGAATTGGGCTGCCATAGTAGATGCTCCTATGCAGAGGGACTCTCCTCCAGCCTCGATCTCTCCCAGACCTGCCCTCCTAATAGACTTGTATTAGAACCATGTCATTGCAGTATTGACATGGCGGTTTTTATCTTCCATCCTTAGACAACCTGTCAGTATCTTTAGAATACTCTGACCGGCCTGATAATACTCTGACCGGCCTGATAATACTCTGACCGGCCTGATAATACTCTGACCGGCCTGATAATACTCTAACCGGCCTGATAATACTCTGACCCGCCTGATAATACTCTGACTGGCCTGATAATACTCTGACTGGCCTGATAATACTCTGACCGGCCTGATAATACTCTGACCGGCCTGATAATACTCTGACTGGCCTGATAATACTCTGACCGGCCTGATAATACTCTGACCCGCCTGATAATACTCTGACCCGCCTGATAATACTCTGACCGGCCTGATTTACATTTACATTTACATTTTAGTCATTTAGCAGACGCTCTTATCCAGAGCGACTTACAGTTAGTGAGTGCATACATTATTAATTTTTTATTTTTCATACTGGCCCCCCCTGATCATACTCTGACCGGCCTGATAATACTCTGACCGGCCTGATAATACTCTGACCGGCCTGATAATACTCTGACCGGCCTGATAATACTCTGACTGGCCTGATAATACTCTGACCGGCCTGATAATACTCTGACCGGCCTGATAATACTCTGACCGGCCTGATTTACATTTACATTTACATTTTAGTCATTTAGCAGACACTCTTATCCAGAGCGACTTACAGTTAGTGAGTGCATACATTATAAATGTTTTATTTTTCATACTGGCCCCCCCTGATCATACTCTGACCGGCCTGATCATACTCTGACTGGCCTGATAATACTCTGACCGGCCTGATAATACTCTGACCGGCCTGATAATACTCTGACTGGCCTGATAATACTCTGACCGGCCTGATAATACTCTGACTAGCCTGATAATACTCTGACTGGCCTGATAATACTCTGACCGGCCTGATAATACTCTGACAGGCCTGATAATACTCTGACCGGCCTGATAATACTCTGACCGGCCTGATAATACTCTGACCGGCCTGATAATACTCTGACTGGCCTGATAATACTCTGACCGGCCTGATAATACTCTGACCGGCCTGATAATACTCTGACCGGCCTGATTTACATTTACATTTACATTTTAGTCATTTAGCAGACACTCTTATCCAGAGCGACTTACAGTTAGTGAGTGCATACATTATTAATTTTTTATTTTTCATACTGGCCCCCCCTGATCATACTCTGACCGGCCTGATCATACTCTGACCGGCCTGATAATACTCTGACCGGCCTGATAATACTCTGACTGGCCTGATAATACTCTGACCGGCCTGATAATACTCTGACCGGCCTGATAATACTCTGACTGGCCTGATAATACTCTGACCGGCCTGATAATACTCTGACTAGCCTGATAATACTCTGACTGGCCTGATAATACTCTGACCGGCCTGATAATACTCTAACAGGCCTGATAATACTCTGACCGGCCTGATAATACTCTGACCGGCCTGATAATACTCTGACCGGCCTGATAATACTCTGACCGGCCTGATAATACTCTGACCGGCCTGATAATACTCTGACCGGCCTGATAATACTCTGACCAGCCTGATAATACTCTGACTGGCCTGATGCCCTATTAGAATGGCGGAGGCTGTGGATCCGTTGGTAACCACCCCGTCCCACCCCCGTACAGACCCCTGGATCCCTTTTCCCCAGAGCTGAAGATCCGTATCAAGTTCATTTACCTCTACTTTAGACACACATTGTTGTGAATAGAATACCTGTTAAGGACAACAGTCAGATCTGCAGCCACTCCGTATTAGAATACCTGTTAAGGACAACAGTCAGATCTGCAGCCACTCCGTATTAGAATACCTGTTAAGGACAACAGTCAGATCTCCCCAGGCCATTAGATGTAATGGATTCATGGCCATCTCCCCAGCTCATTAGATGTAATGGATTCATGGCCATCTCCCCAGGCCATTAGATGTAATGGATTCATGTCCATCTCCCCAGGCCATTAGATGTAATGGATTCATGGCCATCTCCCCAGCTCATTAGATGTAATGGATTCATGGCCATCTCCCCAGCTCATTAGATGTAATGGATTCATGTCCATCTCCCCAGCTCATTAGATGTAATGGATTCATGTCCATCTCCCCAGGCCATTAGATGTAATGGATTCATGGCCATCTCCCCAGCTCATTAGATGTAATGGATTCATGTCCATCTCCCCAGGCCATTAGATGTAATGGATTCATGGCCATCTCCCCAGCTCATTAGATGTAATGGATTCATGTCCATCTCCCCAGGCCATTAGATGTAATGGATTCATGTCCATCTCCCCAGGCCATTAGATGTAATGGATTCATGTCCATCTCCCCAGGCCATTAGATGTAATGGATTCATGTCCATCTCCCCAGCTCATTAGATGTAATGGATTCATGTCCATCTCCCCAGGCCATTAGATGTAATGGATTCATGTCCATCTCCCCAGCTCATTAGATGTAATGGATTCATGTCCATCTCCCCAGCTCATTAGATGTAATGGATTCATGTCCATCTCCCCAGGCCATTAGATGTATACACTGTCTGGATGACCCTGCAGGCCCCTCTCTACTTTAATATTACTTCATGCAAAATATTGTCGTTTTCCATCTTTGGCAGGGTAAAAAAGTCATCATTACAGTATCATGCTGTCATCCGAGCCGCGGTCCAATGAGACATTGGTTACTAGTTCACGGGGCCAAGCCTTGTAAAATGTCATTACAGTGGCTCTATGTCACTCTACGTAGCTCTATTAGCAGCAGAGTAGTACTGTTGTAGGTTAATGGGAGTATTACAGCTCTGGCTGGGGCTGCGTCTCAAAACGGCACCCTATTCCCTATATAGTGCACTACTTTTGACCAGGGCGCGAGCCCTATGTATGGAATAGGGTGCCATTTGGGATGCAGACCTGTTCTGTTCTGTTCTGTGATTCTCTCCTCGGGAAAGAGCCCATTTCTCACTCACACACAAAAAGAATGGCTTTTGGACGTCTCAGCTGAAACTGAAAGTCAGCCGGAGTGGGACACGATGCATATGAACAGGAGAGGAGAGGAGAGGAGAGGAGAGGAGAGGAGAGGAGAGGAGAGGAGAGGAGAGGAGAGGAGAGGAGAGGAGAGGAGAGGAGAGGAGAGGAGAGGAGAGGAGAGTTGTGAAATAATGGCAGGAATGAATCTGTCAGACGTTAATAAAGAGAGATCCAGTTAGTCATGCTGGATGTCTCCAGTCAGCAGATATACTGTATCTATTGTTGATAAGGGGACAACACTTCTAACAGCAGACCACTTCCACTGTTGACTAAATGACTTGCATCATAGACAGCCCTGGTTAAAGTGATACTTCACTCCAAAATCAATGTTTATTATTACATGTTTTAGACCTCACATTCTTTTTCTTCTTTTTGGGATGAGTTCATGATGTCCCATGGCGTCTGTTGTAAATGTGGCTGTGTAATGAACTAACTAACTAGCTACTGTATCTGTGACTTAGTTATGTCTGTGTGTTGTGCTTCATTTCCATTTCCAGCACGTTCCACCTACGGATCTGAGATGATGTAACCACGCCCACGACGAGACACCAATGGAAGACGGAGAAGACGAATGGGGTGACTTTCTGGTTCGTCTGATGATGTCATCCCTGAAGACTCCTCCCAAAGTCTCTGTGGCCCCGCCCACAGCAGAATGACCCCCCTGACCTCAACCTCAGTACAGCACAGTGCCTACCAACACGTTAGCAGAGAAGTCTTATCTTTCCCAAGTCTATCTTCGATCGATGAGATGTTTTTTTTTTTTTTTACAAAATATCTAATTTAAAGTGGAACAAAGTTTGGCTTCGGCTGCAGGAATATGGACCCGGGGGGGGGATTTTCTCTCGGAAGCACAAGCCTTTTTGCCAACTCATGTTCAATAGGAAGGACGTTATCGACCACAAGACATTTCCATTTCGGAAGAGAAGATCATTAATGCATGATTGTTTTCTCTTATAATCAATTGTAACTTGTTAAAGATGGAAACACAAACAGACTCCAAATGGAGCTAGAAAATGAACTGATGTACAACGAGGGGCTAATTTTGATACCTGTAGGGCTTAGCCACTACACAACCCGTAAGGAGTTTTCTAGAAGTTTAGGACTTTTGCAGATTTTTTTTTCTTTTTTTCTTCGAACTGACCTAAACCTTTTCAAGTGTATGCATTGAATGGACTCTGACTGACAACAATGTGGAAGCGTATCGAACAACAAGATATTTTCTGTCTGACGTGTACGGCGGAAAAGAAAGTAGGATATATAGTGTACGAAGTATTACAAGCACAGTTTTAGCACCAAGGGACAGAAACAGTTGAAGAGCTATGCAATATATCTTTACGAAGTGCATGAGTGTTACATAAATTGCAAAATAGATTTTTATTTTACACTCCAGTATAGTGCTGAGTATTTGCTGGAACACGATGACAATCAGAACCTGTGATGTAGTGGTAAATAACCAATAGGTGATGGGGGGGAAACGCTGATCTCCGTCTGCGGTGAGTAAAGTAACTCTCCCTGTGCTTTCAATGCTCTTTATATTTCCCTGCAAAAAGGTGGGTTAAAAAAAACGCTCGGCACAAAGTACGAAAGGTGCGCTTCCCCGTGCGTTTCCCCCTTCACTACACCACTGATCATAATGTTACCTAACTGTTCTGCAGTTGAAGGAAGGGCTCCGTTCTCTGTCTCATCGGCTCTTCCATTATGTTATGCTTTGATACCTATTTCTGCCTCTCAACTTGATATAACGGCGTTAACTTCACTTAAGAAAAAATAAACGTTTTCAGTATTTCATATGATGGAACATTTGTCTAGACTTGATTAAATGAATTTTCTGTTGCTTCAATGTTTAATGAACCTTCTTTTGAAAGATGTTATTGCTTCTCCTGGGTATTTCCTGTCAACCTTGGGGAATAACATTTTACTTGCAACATTAACTTGAGCTAAAAATGAAACTAGCTAAAGATGACAAATGATGTGCCCAATCTGCATGGCTGCATCAAGTTAATCTGTACACGCTCTAGTAGTTTGCCCAAACTAAATATCCTTTTCAAACCAACTATATAATATTTAATCTTGGCTCGTTTTTTTTCTTTGAAGTTTGATTAAGAATGATTTTTCAATTAATGCCAGCGCCCTGTCCAAGGCCTTGTTAAAGATGCTATTAATGCGAAAATGTTAAAGCCCGCTGTAAATGTATCGTCCGTGAGTTATCCATGCGGCCAGTGTTATGCGTGCATTAACATTATGGCTAGGGAATAAGATATCACCAAGCCACACTCCACTAAATCTCCCTGGACTGAAACCTACACTGTCTATTAAAGACCAGATAGGGACATCATGTTGCACCCCCCACCCTGTAGCCAAGCCAACCTAGTAGAAATGGACAGTCGTTTGAATGTAGACACTAGACAGTAGGTGGTTTTCAACAGTGGCGCTCTTGAACATAATAGATTTATCCTTGGGAGGTGCGTAATAACTAGCCAAAGAGACGAGAATCCATGAAGGAAGATGAAGAGTCCTGCGTCCCAAATGGCACCCTAATCCCTATATAGTGCACTACAAATGGCACCCTAATCCCTATATAGTGCACTACTGTTGACCAGAGCACTATGGGGATGCAGCCGAGGAATAGGGAGGTGAGAGGGAATCATTCCAACCATTCAACTGTTTCTTCCGGTCGGTCTTGTGGTGCAGTCGGTCGTGTGGTGCAGTCGGTTGTGTTGTGCAGTCGGTCGTGTTGTGCAGTCGGTCGTGTGGTGCAGTAGGTCGTGTTGTACAGTCGGTCGTGTGGTGCCGTCGGTCGTGTTGTACAGTCGGTCGTGTGGTGCAGTCGGTCGTGTGGTGCCGTCGGTCGTGTGGTGCAGTCGGTCGTGTGGTGCCGTCGGTCGTGTGGTGCAGTCGGTCGTGTGGTGCCGTCGGTCGTGTGGTGCAGTCGGTCGTGTGGTGCAGTCGGTCGTGTGGTGCAGTCGGTCGTGTGGTGCCGTCGGTCGTGTGGTGCAGTCGGTCGTGTTGTGCAGTCGGTCGTGTGGTGCAGTCGGTCGTGTGGTGCCGTCGGTCGTGTTGTGCAGTAGGTCGTGTTGTACAGTCGGTCGTGTGGTGCAGTCGGTCGTGTGGTGCCGTCGGTCGTGTGGTGCAGTCGGTCGTGTGGTGCCGTCGGTCGTGTGGTGCAGTCGGTCGTGTGGTGCCGTCGGTCGTGTGGTGCAGTCGGTCGTGTGGTGCAGTCGGTCGTGTGGTGCAGTCGGTCGTGTGGTGCCGTCGGTCGTGTGGTGCAGTCGGTCGTGTGGTGCAGTCGGTCGTGTGGTGCAGTCGGTCGTTAAGCCGGTCCGAGGCGTAATAGCAACTCTTAATTCCTAATCTCCATCTCCCTTTACTGTCCTCATCTCCATCTCCCTTTACTGTCCTCATCTCCATCTCCCTTTACTGTCCTCATCTCCAGCTCCCTTTACTGTCCTCATCTCCAGCTCCCTTTACTGTCCTCATCTCCAGCTCCCTTTACTGTCCTCATCTCCATCTCCCTTTACTGTCCTCATCTCCAGCTCCCTTTACTGTCCTCATTTCCATCTCCCTTTACTGTCCTCATCTCCAGCTCCCTTTAATGTCCTCATCTCCATCTCCCTTTACTGTCCTCATCTCCATCTCCCTTTACTGTCCTCATCTCCATCTCCCTTTACTGTCCTCATCTCCAGCTCCCTTTACTGTCCTCATCTCCATCTCCCTTTACTGTCCTCATCTCCAGCTCCCTTTACTGTCCTCATCTCCAGCTCCCTTTACTGTCCTCATCTCCAGCTCCCTTTACTGTCCTCATCTCCAGCTCCCTTTACAACAGAGAGAGAGAGCGAAAGAGAGGAGAGGGGGATGGAGAGGAGAGAGAGAGAGAGAGAGAGAGGAGAGAGAAGAGAGAGAGAAGAGAGAGAGACGAGAGAGAGAGAGAGATAGAGAGGGAGAGACGAGAGAGAGAGAGAGCGGAGAGCAGAGAGGAGAGAGAGAAGCAGAGAGAGAGAAGAGGAGAGAGGAGAGAGGAGAGAGAGAGAGAGAGAGAGGAGGCTGATCATCAGGAGAGAGAGAGAGAGTGCATGTTATAGAGCGGGATGTGAGAGACAGGGTTAGAGTGCTGGGAGTGAAGCAGTGTGTAGTAGAGACGGGTGGGGAACAGTGTGTAAGAGCTGGGTGTGAAGACAGTGTGTTATAGAGCGGGAGTTGAACAAGTGTTATATGAGCTGGGGTGAACAGTGTGTTATAGAGCTGGGTGTTGAACAGTGTGTTATAGAGCTGGGTGTTGAACAGTGTGTTATAGAGCTGGGTGTTGAACAGTTGTGTTATAGAGCTGGGTGTTGAACAGTGTGTTATAGAGCTGGGTGTTGAACAGTGTGTTATAGAGCTGGGTGTTGAACAGTGTGTTATAGAGCTGGGTGTTGAACAGTGTGTTATAGAGCTGGGTGTTGAACAGTGTGTTATAGAGCTGGGTGTTGAACAGTGTGTTATAGAGCTGGGTGTTGAACAGTGTGTTATAGAGCTGGGTGTTGAACAGTTGTGTTATAGAGCTGGGTGTTGAACAGTGTGTTATAGAGCTGGGTGTTGAACAGTGTGTTATAGAGCTGGGTGTTGAACAGTGTGTTATAGAGCTGGGTGTTGAACAGTGTGTTATAGAGCTGGGGTGTTGAACAGTGTGTATAGAGCTGGGTGTTGAACAGTGTGTTATAGAGCTGGGTGTTGAACAGTGTGTTATAGAGCTGGGTGTTGAACAGTGTGTTATAGAGCTGGGTGTTGAACAGTGTGTTATAGAGCTGGGTGTTGAACAGTGTGTTATAGAGCTGGGTGTTGAACAGTGTGTTATAGAGCTGGGTGTTGAACAGTGTGTTATAGAGCTGGGTGTTGAACAGTGTGTTATAGAGCTGGGTGTTGAACAGTGTGTTATAGAGCTGGGTGTTTGAACAGTGTAGCCTGGGTGTTGAACACGTGTGTTATAGAGCTGGGGTTGTTGAACAGTGTGTTATAGTGCTGGGTGTTGACATGTGTTATAGAGCTGGGTGTTGAACAGTGTGTTATAGAGCTGGGTGTTGAACAGTGTGTTATAGAGCTGGGTGTTGAACAGTGTGTTATAGAGCTGGGTGTTGAACAGTGTGTTAGAGAGCTGGGTGTTGAACAGTGTGTTATAAAGCTGGGTGTTGAACAGTGTGTTATAGAGCTGGGTGTTGAACAGTGTGTTATATAGCTGGGTGTTGAACAGTGTGTTATAGTGCTGGGTGTTGAACAGTGTGTTATAGAGCTGGGTGTTGAACAGTGTGTTATAGAGCTGGGTGTTGAACAGTGTGTTATAGCGCTGGGTGTTGAACAGTGTGTTATAGAGCTGGGTGTTGAACAGTGTGTCATAGTGCTGGGTGTTGAACAGTGTGTTATAGAGCTGGGTGTTGAACAGTGTGTTATAGAGCTGGGTGTTGAACAGTGTGTTATAGTGCTGGGTGTTGAACAGTGTGTTATAGAGCTGGGTGTTGAACAGTGTGTTATAGAGCTGGGTGTTGAACAGTGTGTTATAGAGCTGGGGTGTTGAACAGTGTGTTATAGAGCTGGGTGTTGAACAGTGTGTTATAGAGCTGGGTGTTGAACAGTGTGTTATAGAGCTGGGTGTTGAACAGTGTGTTAGAGAGCTGGGTGTTGAACAGTGTGTTATAGAGCTGGGTGTTGAACAGTGTGTTATAGAGCTGGGTGTTGAACAGTGTGTTATAGAGCTGGGTGTTGAACAGTGTGTTAGAGAGCTGGGTGTTGAACAGTGTGTTATAGAGCTGGGTGTTGAACAGTGTGTTATAGAGCTGGGTGTTGAACAGTGTGTTATAGTGCTGGGTGTTGAACAGTGTGTTATAGTGCTGGGTGTTGAACAGTGTGTTATAGAGCTGGGTGTTGAACAGTGTGTTATAGAGCTGGGTGTTGAACAGTGTGTTATAGAGCTGGGTGTTGAACAGTGTGTTATAGAGCTGGGTGTTGAACAGTGTGTTATCGAGCTGGAAGGGATATTGCAGAAGCAGTAAAAAGGACATTGATTCTAATTACTGAGCCACTCAGCCAAGTACGGTGACGTGTCCGTCCAAACGCCCCCACCTGCAGCCAACACACACACACACTGGCACTCACACACACACACTGGCACACACCACACACACACACACACACACACACACACACACACACACACACACACACACCACACACTGGCACTCACACACACACACACACTGGCACTCACACACACATACTGGCACGCACACACACACACACACACACACACACACACACACTGGCATTCACCAGACACACACACACAGACACACATACACACACACACACACACACACATACACACACACACACACACACACATACACACACACACACACACACACACACACACACACACACACATACACATACACACACACACACACTGAAACACACACACCTCGCTGCAGACCCAGTGTGTTAGGTGACTGTGGCCCCACGCGGGGGGTGTTACGTAACACTATATCCAGATGACATGTGGGCATCGACATTACCGTCCAGTAATGACACCTCCACCAGAAGGACCAGTTATCCCTGGACATGTAGTCTGGGTGTTATCCATGGACTCATGTAGTCTGGGTGTTATCCATGGACTCATGTAGTCTGGGTGTTAGCCATGGACATATAGTCTGGGTGTTATCCATGGACATGTAGTCTGGGTGTTATCCATGGACTCATGTAGTCTGGGTGTTATCCATGGACATATAGTCTGGGTGTTATCCATGGACATGTAGTCTGGGTGTTATCCATGAACCTATATAGTCTGGGTGTTATCCATGGACATGTAGTCTGGGTGTAATCCATGGACTCATGAGTCATGGGTGTTATCCAGGACTCAGTAGTCTGGGTGTTAACCATGGAACTCTGTAGTCGGGTGTTACCAGGACATAATCTGGGTTTATCCATGGACCATGTAGTCTGGGGTCTATCCATGGACATGGAGCACTGGGTTTATCCAGAATCATATAGTCTGGGGTTCCATGGACATGAGCCTGGGTTATCCCTGGACATGTATCGGGTGTTATCCATGGACATGTAGTCTGGGTGTTATCCATGGACTCATGTATCTGGGTTATCCATGACCGTGTATCTGGTGTTATCCATGGACCATGTAGTCGGGTGTTATCCAACGACTATTAGTCTGGGGTTATCCATGGACTATTAGTCGTGTTATCCACTGGACAGTAGCCGGGTATCCATGGATCAGTAGTCTGGGTGTTATCACATGGACTCATGTAGTCTGGGTGTTATCCATGGACATGTAGTCTGGGTGTTATCATGACATATATCTGGGTGTATCCGTGGATCATGTAGTGGGTGTTATCCCATGGGCATGTAGCTGGGTGTTATCGGACTCATGCCGTCTGGGTGTTATCATGGACTATGTAGCCTGGGTATCCATGGACTCAGATAGTCTGGAGTTTTATCCATGGACATGTAGTCTGGGTGTTATCCATGGACTCATGTAGCTGGTGTTATCCATGGACTCATGTAGTCTGGGTGTTTACCATGGACTATGCCGTCTGGGTGTTATCCATGGACTCATGTAGCCTGGGTGTTATCCATGGATCATGTAGTCTGGGTGTTATCATGGACTCAGTAGCTAGGTGTTATCCATGGACATGTAGTCTGGGTGTTATCCATGGACATGTAGTCTGGGTGTTATCCATGGACCATGTAGCCTGGGTGTTATCCATGGACTCATGTAGTCTGGGTGTTATCCATGGACTCATGTAGCCTGGGTGTTATCCATGGACTCATATAGTCTGGGTGTTATCCATGGACTCATGTAGCCTGGGTGTTATCCATGGACTCATGTAGCCTAGGTGTTATCCATGGACTCATGTAGTCTGGGTGTTATCCATGGACTCATGTTGTCTGGGTGTTATCCATGGACTCATGTAGCCTAGGTGTTATCCATGGACTCATGTAGCCTGGGTGTTATCCATGGACATGTAGTCTGGGTGTTATCCATGGACATGTAGTCTGGGTGTTATCCATGGACTCATGTAGTCTGGGTGTTATCCATGGACTCGTGTAGTCTGGGTGTTATCCATGGACTCATGTAGTCTGGGTGTTATCCATGGACTCATGTAGTCTGGGTGTTATCCATGGACATGTAGCCTGGGTGTTATCCATGGACTCATGTAGTCTGGGTGTTATCCATGGACTCATGCCGTCTGGGTGTTATCCATGGACTCATGTAGCCTGGGTGTTATCAATGGACTCATGTAGTCTGGGTGTTATCCATGGACTCATGTAGTCTGGGTGTTATCCATGGACTCATGTAGTCTGGGTGTTATCCATGGACATGTAGCCTGGGTGTTATCCATGGACTCATGTTGTCTGGGTGTTATCCATGGACTCATGTAGTCCTGGGTGTTATCCATGGACTCATGTAGTCTGGGTGTTATCCATGGACTCATGTAGTCTGGGTGTTATCCATGGACTCATGTAGCCTGGGTGTTATCCATGGACATGTAGTCCTGGGTGTTATCCATGGACTCATGTAGTCTGGGTGTTATCCATGGACTCATGTAGCCTGGGTGTTATCCATGGACTCATGTAGTCTGGGTGTTATCCATGGACTCAGGTAGCCTAGGTGTTATCCATGGACTCATGTAGCCTGGGTGTTATCCATGGACATGTAGTCTGGGTGTTATCCATGGACTCATGTAGTCTGGGTGTTATCCATGGACTCATGTAGCCTAGGTGTTATCCATGGACTCATGTAGCCTGGGTGTTATCCATGGACTAGTTGACCGTTTCTGGGTGTTATCCATGGACATGTAGCCTGGGTGTTATCCATGGACTCATGTAGTCTGGGTGTTATCCATGGACTCATGTAGCCTGGGTGTTATCCATGGACATGTAGTCTGGGTGTTATCCATGGACTCATGTAGCCTGGGTGTTATCCATGGACTCATGTAGCCTGGATGTTATCCATGGACATGTAGCCTGGGAGCCAGTCTGTTTCTGCTCTCTTGCCAACTCCTTATGGAATTGTCATGTTTGTTGTGACAAGGACTTGACAAAATAGTACAAACATATCTGGGACCAGGCTAGCACTCATGACAAATGTCAATATCCTTCTATTAATTCTGTATAAAATAAATGATCTGACATCTATCAGCACTGCATTAGACGGCCTGCTTCTCCTTCACACGTCTCTTCAAACCAGATCTTGTATTATATCATTTGTATACTACAAAGGGATCAAATTGACCGGACACATGCCTCCTCAGCCCCCCCTGTCTCCAACTGGGCATGAGGCCTCTGGGAAGTGCTATTTCTAAGCTTCAGTTTCAGCCATCACCTTCCTGAATGCATTGTGATTGTATTACAGTCAGATACGCTCCATCGATTGGCGCCCTGCTCTTAAAGAGGTCTGTCATGGGCATTGTGATTAGGTTATTGGTTATTCCGTTTTTTCTGCCACTTTCCTCCTAACCTGATAATGTGTCCCGTCCTCTCTGTGTCCTGTCCTCTCTGTGTCCTGTCCTCTCTGTGTCCCGTCCTCTCTGTGTCCCGTCCTCTCTGTGTCCTGTCCTCTCTGTGTCCTGTCCTCTCTGTGTCCTGTCCTCTCTGTGTCCTGTCCTCTCTGTGTCCTGTCCTCTCTGTGACCTGTCCTCTCTGTGTCCTGTCCTCTCTGTGTCCTCTGTCCTCTCTGTGTCCTGTCCTCTCTGTGTCCTGTCCTCTCTGTGTCCTGTCCTCTCTGTGTCCTGTCCTCTCTGTGTCCTGTCCTCTCTGTGTCCTGTCCTCTCTGTGTCCTGTCCTCTCTGTGTCCTGTCCTCTCTGTGACCTGTCCTCTCTGTGTCCTGTCCTCTCTTTGTCCTGTCCTCTCTGTGTCCTGTCCTCTCTGTGTCCTGTCCTCTCTGTGTCCTGTCCTCTCTGTGTCCTGTCCTCTCTGTGTCCTGTCCTCTCTGTGTCTTGTCCTCTCTGTGTCCTGTCCTCTCTGTGTCCTGTCCTCTCTGTGTCCTGTCCTCTCTGTGTCCTGTCCTCTCTGTGTCCTGTCCTCTCTGTGTCCTGTCCTCTCTGTGTCCTGTCCTCTCTGTGTCCTGTCCTCTCTGTGTCCTGTCCTCTCTGTGTCCTGTCCTCTATTGCTGAGCTTCTTTAGTAAGAGAGGAGCTTACATTTCTTGACGACTTCCCTACAGTATCTAAGCTGTTGTCAGTTGTCTGTCTTGGCAAGACGGCACTAACTGACCTGGAACCAAGCTAACAGTACCTCTCTGTTTGTCTCCCATCCTCTGTACTGAGAGAAACTCCTCTCTGTCCCTCATCCTCTGTACTGAGAGAAACTCCTCTCTGTCTCCCATCCTCTGTACTGAGAGAAACTCCTCTCTGTCTCTCTGTCTCCCAACCTCTGTACTGAGAGAAACTCCTCTCTGTCCCTCATCCTCTGTACTGAGAGAAACTCCTCTCTGTCCCTCATCCTCTGTACTGAGAGAAACTCCTCTCTGTCCCTCATCCTCTGTACTGAGAGAAACTCCTCTCTGTCTCCCATCCTCTGTACTGAGAGAAACTCCTCTCTGTCTCTCTGTCTCCCAACCTCTGTACTGAGAGAAACTCCTCTCTGTCCCTCATCCTCTGTACTGAGAGAAACTCCTCTCTGTCCCTCATCCTCTGTACTGAGAGAAACTCCTCTCTGTCTCTCTGTCTCCCAACCTCTGTACTGAGAGAAACTCCTCTCTGTCCCTCATCCTCTGTACTGAGAGAAACTCCTCTCTGTCTCCCATCCTCTGTACTGAGATAAACTCCTCTCTGTCTCCCAACCTCTGTACTGAGAGAAACTCCTCTCTGTCCACCATCCTCTGTACTGAGAGAAACTCCTCTCTGTCTCTCTGTCTCCCAACCTCTGTACTGAGAGAAACTCCTCTCTGTCCCCCATCCTCTGTACAGAGAGAAACTCCTCTCTGTCCACCATCCTCTGTACTGAGAGAAACTCCTCTCTGTCCACCATCCTCTGTACTGAGAGAAACTCCTCTCTGTCCACCATCCTCTGTACTGAGAGAAACTCCTCTCTGTCCCTCATCCTCTGTACTGAGAGAAACTCCTCTCTGTCTCTCTGTCCCCCATCCTCTGTTACTGTAGCTAACTACTGTAGCCTTCAGACGGGTGACTGATTCAACTCTCACCTTTTAATTTAGTGCTTTCATTACAGTGTCCCGGAACTCTCCGTACCTGTGCATGCAGGCTGCGTCTGCCCGGGGGGGAACATGCAGTCCGAGAGGCCTGTCAGAGTAGTGAGTTATAGACCCACCCTGACCTCTCTTCCTCCGTTTGGACCTTAGCCAAACAGAGACCAGCACAGAGCAGACATGGCTTTACATACTATTTAAAATCTTTCCAATATGTTTAGCGTTGGTTTTTAGCCAGTATGAAGTTCCAGGTGGGCTGGGTTAGGACTATTGCGGGCTATTCTATTGGTTCCTTTGTGCCAGGCAAGCTCAATGAAGCCCAGGTAATGTATTAGAAATGATAGTTTTTGAATAGTATTTGAACCCCCTGGTCTGGCACAGAGAAGCAGAGAGAGGTGCATTCAGGGCCAGTTGTGACAAAATTGAATTAAGGGGGGGGGGGGGGGTTGTGCCTGAAGGCCCTTGTAATATCACTGTGGCTAGGGTGTCTGTCAGCCCTCTCTCTCAGCCTGGCCAGGAACTGCTGGGGGAGAAAATCAGACTTCAATACCACAGACTATTTAAAACCTTCATCTCCATTTAGTTTTTCCCCTCTCCGCCACTGGCTCCACTTCATTGTGATTTTGTCTCGTCATTTGGCCGGCGCCTGGCTGGCATGGGCACATGTTTTACAGTGTGTGTGTGTGTGTGTGTGTGTGTGTGTATGTGTGTGTGTGTGTGTGTGTGTGTGTGTGTGTGTGTGTGTGTGTGTGTGTGTGTGTGTGTGTGTGTGTGCGTGCGTGCGTGCGTGCGTGCGTGCGTGCGTGCGTGCGTGCGTGCGTGCGTGCGTGTGTGTCAGGGTCTTGTGTAAGCCCATGTCCTGTTTGATGGGCTGATGTTGTTGTGGAGTTGAGCTTTTATCCGTCTCAGCATAGTGGAGGAACCAGTGAAGAAACACAGCAGAGAGGTTGGAGGATATACAGCCGTCTCAGCATAGTGGAGGAACCAGTGAAGAAACACAGCAGACAGGTCAGAGGATAATACAGTATGTCTTCATCCCAAATAGCACCCCATAGAGTTCTACAATATGAGTCATAATACCCATAAAACCTGGCGGTCAAACAGGGAAATGGTTCCAATCATTTTTCCACCACTCATTTTTCCCATAGGGGATTTTAGAAACATTTAAAATAAGGGCTGTTTTTCATGTAAGCTTACCCTGGTGTGACGTTTTGATAACCATGTAAATCTCTCTAGGACAAGGTGACTTTTATCAATATATTCGCCTGTATTTACCCCCCCATAAATGAAATGCTAATTAGCTGCTAATGTGGCTATCATAAAGAACTACAAATGCCATGATGATCTGGACGAGACTGCCGAATTGAGGCAAAGGTAAGAATCTCTGGATTAACTATCTAATGTTAGCTAAATGTAGTAATGAATCAATAGGCTACGTTTCTTTAAATTCTGTGAACCGTCTTGTGCAAGTTTTAAATTGACCCAATACCTGTTAGCAAAGGTGTCAGCTAGAGATGACGTGCAGGACCTTGCAGGGATTTGTAGTCTTGCATGATGTCTACTTTGATGCTAATTAGCATTTTCTAATCTGAGAGTAAATACAGGCTAAAATATATTGATAAAAGTCTCCTTGTCCAAGAGAGATTTACATGGTTATCAAAACGTCACGCCAGGGTAAGACTACACAAAACACAGCCCTTATTTGAAGTGTTTCTAAAAAATCCCCTATGGTGAAACATGAATGGTGGAAAAACGATTGGAACCATTTCCCTGTTTGACAGCTAGGTTTTATGGGTATTATGACACCTCCACTGTGGGGCTCTATACCCTATATAGGGAGCAGGGTGCCAGTCAGAGCCGATGTCTATGGGAGGACCAGTGTTTTAAACACAAGGCTATAGATTCACCTCTGTTGTTACTGGTGCTGTTAGATCACTACCACATATAATACAGGTAACCCCTTTCTGGTGACATATACCCCAACCCCTGGAGTGGTGTTGAACACTTGTCTCTGTCCAGTATTTCCACCCATTTAATAGGGGCCTGTTCCATGTTTTGCTGACGGAGCATTTTAAACAGTCCAATTGTATCTGAGTCACTGCTCTCAGAGAGAGAGAGAGAGAGAGAGAAGCAGATGGGCTCAAATGGATCAGGTCCTTCATGAAACTATGATCTCTGTTATCCAGATGGCCAGATCCAGAACCCCCCGACTGTATCCCAAATAACACCATATTCCCTTTGTCTGTATCCCAAATAACACCCTATTCCTTTTATAGTGCACTACTTTTTTTCACAAGACATACCCTGTAGGTCCTGGTCGACAGTAGTGCACTATATAGGGAATAGGGTGTTATTTGGGACGCCCCATTCAGCAGCAGCTCCTTCTCCCCGGCCTGCTCTAAGTGCTGAGATGGGAAACACGTTAAACAGTTGGTGTGGAGCTGAGATAACGTCCAGTCCTTTCTGCTTGACATTTAGCTCTGGGCCAGCCAGCACCGTTAGCTGTAGTCCACTTAACCATGTCTACAACCATCAACTCACAATTACACCTGACCTAATGCCCAGGTGCCGGACGAAATTTGTCATGGGTTGAAATCTGGGTTTCTGATTAACCAAATAACAGTGGGTGAAATCTGGCATGCAATGTCATAAGTACATCATTTTTTGGATTGAAATCTGCTTTTCTGCTGGTTGTGACATTATTTTTTATAACCAAATGACAATCATTTAAATACATGTTTTTCATGACAGCATCAAAACATCTGGCAATAATGTCATGTTGCATGGTCGTTATGAGTATGGTAGTTTAATCAAATTCACGTGGTGTAACTATTCCAATGGGCAAAATGAAACAGAGGGGTTCCATAAAGAGGAAGTAGTATTATACAGTACAGAGGGGTTCCATAAAGAGGAAGTAGTATTATACAGTACAGAGGGGTTCCATAAAGAGGAAGTAGTATTATACAGTACAGAGAGGTTCCATAAAGAGGAAGTAGTATTATACAGTACAGAGGGGTTCCATAAAGAGGAAGTAGTATTATACAGTACAGAGGGGTTCCATAAAGAGGAAGTAGTATTATACAGTACAGAGGGGTTCCATAAAGAGGAAGTAGTATTATACAGTACAGAGAGGTTCCATAAAGAGGAAGTAGTATTATACAGTACAGAGGTTCCATAAAGAGGAAGTAGTATTATACAGTACAGAGGGGTTCCATAAAGAGGAAGTAGTATTATACAGTACAGAGGGGTTCCATAAAGAGGAAGTAGTATTATACAGTACAGAGAGGTTCCATAAAGAGGAAGTAGTATTATACAGTACAGAGAGGTTCCATAAAGAGGAAGTAGTATTATACAGTACAGAGGGGTTCCATAAAGAGGAAGTAGTATTATACAGTACAGAGAGGTTCCATAAAGAGGAAGTAGTATTATACAGTACAGAGAGGTTCCATAAAGAGGAAGTAGTATTATACAGTACAGAGGGGTTCCATAAAGAGGAAGTAGTATTATACAGTACAGAGGGGTTCCATAAAGAGGAAGTAGTATTATACAGTACAGAGAGGTTCCATAAAGAGGAAGTAGTATTATACAGTACAGAGAGGTTCCATAAAGAGGAAGTAGTATTATACAGTACAGAGGGGTTCCATAAAGAGGAAGTAGTATTATACAGTACAGAGAGGTTCCATAAAGAGGAAGTAGTATTATACAGTACAGAGGGGTTCCATAAAGAGGAAGTAGTATTAAACAGTACAGAGGGGTTCCATAAAGAGGAAGTAGTATTATACAGTACAGAGAGGTTCCATAAAGAGGAAGTAGTATTATACAGTACAGAGGGTTCCATAAAGAGGAAGTAGTATTATACAGTACAGAGGGGTTCCATAAAGAGGAAGTAGTATTATACAGTACAGAGGGGTTCCATAAAGAGGAAGTAGTATTATACAGTACAGAGAGGTTCCATAAAGAGGAAGTAGTATTATACAGTACAGAGGGGTTCCATAAAGAGGAAGTAGTATTATACAGTACAGAGGGGTTCCATAAAGAGGAAGTAGTATTATACAGTACAGAGGGGTTCCATAAAGAGGAAGTAGTATTATACAGTACAGAGAGGTTCCATAAAGAGGAAGTAGTATTATACAGTACAGAGGGGTTCCATAAAGAGGAAGTAGTATTATACAGTACAGAGGGGTTCCATAAAGAGGAAGTAGTATTATACAGTACAGAGGGTTTCCGTAAAGAGGAAGTAGTATTATACAGTACATAGAGGTTCCATAAAGAGGAAGTAGTATTATACAGTACAGAGAGGTTCCATAAAGAGGAAGTAGTATTATACAGTACAGAGGGGTTCCATAAAGAGGAAGTAGTATTATACAGTACATAGAGGTTCCATAAAGAGGAAGTAGTATTATACAGTACAGAGAGGTTCCATAAGAGGAAGTAGTATTATACAGTACAGAGGGGTTCCATAAAGAGGAAGTAGTATTATACAGTACAGAGGGGTTCCATAAAGAGGAAGTAGTATTATACAGTACAGAGGGGTTCCATAAAGAGGAAGTAGTATTATACAGTACAGAGGGGTTCCATAAAGAGGAAGTAGTATTATACAGTACAGAGAGGTTCCATAAAGAGGAAGTAGTATTATACAGTACAGAGGGGTTCCATAAAGAGGAAGTAGTATTATACAGTACAGAGAGGTTCCATAAAGAGGAAGTAGTATTATACAGTACAGAGAGGTTCCATAAAGAGGAAGTAGTATTATACAGTACAGAGAGGTTCCATAAAGAGGAAGTAGTATTATACAGTACAGAGGGGTTCCATAAAGAGGAAGTAGTATTATACAGTACAGAGAGGTTCCATAAAGAGGAAGTAGTATTATACAGTACAGAGAGGTTCCATAAAGAGGAAGTAGTATTATACAGTACAGAGAGGTTCCATAAAGAGGAAGTAGTATTATACAGTACAGAGAGGTTCCATAAAGAGGAAGTAGTATTATACAGTACAGAGGGGTTCCATAAAGAGGAAGTAGTATTATACAGTACAGAGGGGGTTCCATAAAGAGGAAGTAGTATTATACAGTACAGAGGGGTTCCATAAAGAGGAAGTAGTATTATACAGTACAGAGGGGTTCCATAAAGAGGAAGTAGTATTATACAGTACAGAGGGGTTCCATAAAGAGGAAGTAGTATTATACAGTACAGAGGGGTTCCATAAAGAGGAAGTAGTATTATACAGTACAGAGGGGTTCCATAAAGAGGAAGTAGTATTATACAGTACAGAGGGGTTCCATAAAGAGGAAGTAGTATTATACAGTACAGAGGGGTTCCATAAAGAGGAAGTAGTATTATACAGTACAGAGGGGTTCCATAAAGAGGAAGTAGTATTATACAGTACAGAGGGGTTCCATAAAGAGGAAGTAGTATTATACAGTACAGAGAGGTTCCATAAAGAGGAAGTAGTATTATACAGTACAGAGGGGTTCCATAAAGAGGAAGTAGTATTATACAGTACAGAGAGGTTCCATAAAGAGGAAGTAGTATTATACAGTACAGAGAGGTTCCATAAAGAGGAAGTAGTATTATACAGTACAGAGAGGTTCCATAAAGAGGAAGTAGTATTATACAGTACAGAGAGGGTTCCATAAAGAGGAAGTAGTATTATACAGTACAGAGAGGTTCCATAAAGAGGAAGTAGCATTATACAGTACAGAGGGGTTCCATAAAGAGGAAGTAGTATTATACAGTACAGAGAGGTTCCATAAAGAGGAAGTAGTATTATACAGTACAGAGAGGTTCCATAAAGAGGAAGTAGTATTATACAGTACAGAGGGGTTCCATAAAGAGGAAGTAGTATTATACAGTACAGAGGGGTTCCATAAAGAGGAAGTAGTATTATACAGTACAGAGGGGTTCCATAAAGAGGAAGTAGTATTATACAGTACAGAGGGGTTCCATAAAGAGGAAGTAGTATTATACAGTACAGAGAGGTTCCATAAAGAGGAAGTAGTATTATACAGTACAGAGAGGTTCCATAAAGAGGAAGTAGTATTATACAGTACAGAGAGGTTCCATAAAGAGGAAGTAGTATTATACAGTACAGAGGGGTTCCATAAAGAGGAAGTAGTATTATACAGTACAGAGGGGTTCCATAAAGAGGAAGTAGTATTATACAGTACAGAGGGGTTCCATAAAGAGGAAGTAGTATTATACAGTACAGAGGGGTTCCATAAAGAGGAAGTAGTATTATACAGTACAGAGAGGTTCCATAAAGAGGAAGTAGTATTATACAGTACAGAGGGGTTCCATAAAGAGGAAGTAGTATTATACAGTACAGAGAGGTTCCATAAAGAGGAAGTAGTATTATACAGTACAGAGAGGTTCCATAAAGAGGAAGTAGTATTATACAGTACAGAGGGGTTCCATAAAGAGGAAGTAGTATTATACAGTACAGAGGGGTTCCATAAAGAGGAAGTAGTATTATACAGTACAGAGGGGTTCCATAAAGAGGAAGTAGTATTATACAGTACAGAGGGGTTCCATAAAGAGGAAGTAGTATTATACAGTACAGAGGGGTTCCATAAAGAGGAAGTAGTATTATACAGTACAGAGGGGTTCCATAAAGAGGAAGTAGTATTATACAGTACAGAGAGGATCCATAAAGAGGAAGTAGTATTATACAGTACAGAGGGGTTCCATAAAGAGGAAGTAGTATTATACAGTACAGAGAGGTTCCATAAAGAGGAAGTAGTATTATACAGTACAGAGGGGTTCCATAAAGAGGAAGTAGTATTATACAGTACAGAGGTGTTCCATAAAGAGGAAGTAGTATTATACAGTACAGAGGGGTTCCATAAAGAGGAAGTAGTATTATACAGGACAGAGAGGTTCCATAAAGAGGAAGTAGTATTATACAGTACAGAGAGGTTCCATAAAGAGGAAGTAGTATTATACAGTACAGAGGGGTTCCATAAAGAGGAAGTAGTATTATACAGTACAGAGGGGTTCCATAAAGAGGAAGTAGTATTATACAGTACAGAGAGGTTCCATAAAGAGGAAGTAGTATTATACAGTACAGAGGGGTTCCATAAAGAGGAAGTAGTATTATACAGTACAGAGGGGTTCCATAAAGAGGAAGTAGTATTATACAGTACAGAGGGGTTCCATAAAGAGGAAGTAGTATTATAGAGTACAGAGAGGTTCCATAAAGAGGAAGTAGTATTATACAGTACAGAGGGGTTCCATAAAGAGGAAGTAGTATTATACAGTACAGAGGGGTTCCATAAAGAGGAAGTAGTATTATACAGTACAGAGAGGTTCCATAAAGAGGAAGTAGTATTATACAGTACAGAGGGGTTCCATAAAGAGGAAGTAGTATTATACAGTTCAGAGGGGTTCCATAAAGAGGAAGTAGTATTATACAGTACAGAGAGGTTCCATAAAGAGGAAGTAGTATTATACAGTACAGAGAGGTTCCATAAAGAGGAAGTAGTATTATACAGTACAGAGAGGTTCCATAAAGAGGAAGTAGTATTATACAGTACAGAGAGGTTCCATAAAGAGGAAGTAGTATTATACAGTACAGAGAGGTTCCATAAAGAGGAAGTAGTATTATACAGTACAGAGGGGTTCCATAAAGAGGAAGTAGTATTATACAGTACAGAGAGGTTCCATAAAGAGGAAGTAGTATTATACAGTACAGAGGGGTTCCATAAAGAGGAAGTAGTATTATACAGTACAGAGGGGTTCCATAAAGAGGAAGTAGTATTATACAGTACAGAGGGGTTCCATAAAGAGGAAGTAGTATTATACAGTACAGAGAGGTTCCATAAAGAGGAAGTAGTATTATACAGTACAGAGAGGTTCCATAAAGAGGAAGTAGTATTATACAGTACAGAGGGGTTCCATAAAGAGGAAGTAGTATTATACAGTACAGAGGGGTTCCATAAAGAGGAAGTAGTATTATACAGTACAGAGAGGTTCCATAAAGAGGAAGTAGTATTATACAGTACAGAGGGGTTCCATAAAGAGGAAGTAGTATTATACAGTACAGAGAGGTTCCATAAAGAGGAAGTAGTATTATACAGTACAGAGAGGTTCCATAAAGAGGAAGTAGTATTATACAGTACAGAGAGGTTCCATAAAGAGGAAGTAGTATTATACAGTACAGAGGGGTTCCATAAAGAGGAAGTAGTATTATACAGTACAGAGGGGTTCCATAAAGAGGAAGTCGTATTATACAGTACAGAGAGGTTCCATAAAGAGGAAGTAGTATTATACAGTACAGAGAGGTTCCATAAAGAGGAAGTAGTATTATACAGTACAGAGAGGTTCCATAAAGAGGAAGTAGTATTATACAGTACAGAGAGGTTCCATAAAGAGGAAGTAGTATTATACAGTACAGAGGGGTTCCATAAAGAGGAAGTAGTATTATACAGTACAGAGGGGTTCCATAAAGAGGAAGTAGTATTATACAGTACAGAGAGGTTCCATAAAGAGGAAGTAGTATTATACAGTACAGAGAGGTTCCATAAAGAGGAAATAGTATCATACAGTACAGAGAGGTTCCATAAAGAGGAAGTAGTATTATACAGTACAGAGGGGTTCCATAAAGAGGAAGTAGTATTATACAGTACAGAGGGGTTCCATAAAGAGGAAGTAGTATTATACAGTACAGAGGGGTTCCATAAAGAGGAAGTAGTATTATACAGTACAGAGGGGTTCCATAAAGAGGAAGTAGTATTATACAGTACAGAGGGGTTCCATAAAGAGGAAGTAGTATTATACAGTACAGAGGGGTTCCATAAAGAGGAAGTAGTATTATACAGTACAGAGGGGTTCCATAAAGAGGAAGTAGTATTATACAGTACAGAGAGGTTCCATAAAGAGGAAGTAGTATTATACAGTACAGAGGGGTTCCATAAAGAGGAAGTAGTATTATACAGTACAGAGGGGTTCCATAAAGAGGAAGTAGTATTATACAGTACAGAGAGGTTCCATAAAGAGGAAGTAGTATTATACAGTACAGAGGGGTTCCATAAAGAGGAAGTAGTATTATACAGTACAGAGGGGTTCCATAAAGAGGAAGTAGTATTATACAGCACAGAGAGGTTCCATAAAGAGGAAGTAGTATTATACAGTACAGAGAGGTTCCATAAAGAGGAAGTAGTATTATACAGTACAGAGGGGTTCCATAAAGAGGAAGTAGTATTATACAGTACAGAGAGGTTCCATAAAGAGGAAGTAGTATTATACAGTACAGAGGGGTTCCATAAAGAGGAAGTAGTATTATACAGTACAGAGGGTTCCGTAAAGAGGAAGTAGTATTATACAGTACAGAGAGGTTCCATAAAGAGGAAGTAGTATTATACAGTACAGAGGGGTTCCATAAAGAGGAAGTAGTATTATACAGTACATAGAGGTTCCATAAAGAGGAAGTAGTATTATACAGTACAGAGAGGTTCCATAAAGAGGAAGTAGTATTATACAGTACAGAGAGGTTCCATAAAGAGGAAGTAGTATTATACAGTACAGAGGGGTTCCATAAAGAGGAAGTAGTATTATACAGTACAGAGAGGTTCCATAAAGAGGAAGTAGTATTATACAGTACAGAGGGGTTCCATAAAGAGGAAGTAGTATTATACAGTACAGAGGGTTTCCGTAAAGAGGAAGTAGTATTATACAGTACAGAGAGGTTCCATAAAGAGGAAGTAGTGTTATACAGTACAGAGGGGTTCCATAAAGAGGAAGTAGTATTATACAGTACATAGAGGTTCCATAAAGAGGAAGTAGTATTATACAGTACAGAGAGGTTCCATAAAGAGGAAGTAGTATTATACAGTACAGAGGGGTTCCATAAAGAGGAAGTAGTATTATACAGTACAGAGGGGTTCCATAAAGAGGAAGTAGTATTATACAGTACAGAGGGGTTCCATAAAGAGGAAGTAGTATTATACAGTACAGAGGGTTCCATAAAGAGGAAGTAGTATTATACAGTACAGAGAGGTTCCATAAAGAGGAAGTAGTATTATACAGTACAGAGGGGTTCCATAAAGAGGAAGTAGTATTATACAGTACAGAGAGGTTCCATAAAGAGGAAGTAGTATTATACAGTACAGAGGGGTTCCATAAAGAGGAAGTAGTATTATACAGTACAGAGAGGTTCCATAAAGAGGAAGTAGTATTATACAGTACAGAGGGGTTCCATAAAGAGGAAGTAGTATTATACAGTACAGAGGGGTTCCATAAAGAGGAAGTAGTATTATACAGTACAGAGGGGTTCCATAAAGAGGAAGTAGTATTATACAGTACAGAGAGGGTTCCATAAAGAGGAAGTAGTATTATACAGTACAGAGGGGTTCCATAAAGAGGAAGTAGTATTATACAGTACAGAGAGGTTCCATAAAGAGGAAGTAGTATTATACAGTACAGAGGGGTTCCATAAAGAGGAAGTAGTATTATACAGTACAGAGGTGTTCCATAAAGAGGAAGTAGTATTATACAGTACAGAGGGGTTCCATAAAGAGGAAGTAGTATTATACAGTACAGAGAGGTTCCATAAAGAGGAAGTAGTATTATACAGTACAGAGAGGGTTCCATAAAGAGGAAGTAGTATTATACAGTACAGAGGGGTTCCATAAAGAGGAAGTAGTATTATACAGTACAGAGGGGTTCCATAAAGAGGAAGTAGTATTATACAGTACAGAGAGGTTCCATAAAGAGGAAGTAGTATTATACAGTACAGAGGGGTTCCATAAAGAGGAAGTAGTATTATACAGTACAGAGGGGTTCCATAAAGAGGAAGTAGTATTATACAGTACAGAGGGGTTCCATAAAGAGGAAGTAGTATTATACAGTACAGAGAGGTTCCATAAAGAGGAAGTAGTATTATACAGTACAGAGGGGTTCCATAAAGAGGAAGTAGTATTATACAGTACAGAGGGGTTCCATAAAGAGGAAGTAGTTTTATACAGTACAGAGAGGTTCCATAAAGAGGAAGTAGTATTATACAGTACAGAGGGGTTCCATAAAGAGGAAGTAGTATTATACAGTTCAGAGGGGTTCCATAAAGAGTAAGTAGTATTATACAGTACAGAGAGGTTCCATAAAGAGGAAGTAGTATTATACAGTACAGAGAGGTTCCATAAAGAGGAAGTAGTATTATACAGTACAGAGAGGTTCCATAAAGAGGAAGTAGTATTATACAGTACAGAGAGGTTCCATAAAGAGGAAGTAGTATTATACAGTACAGAGAGGTTCCATAAAGAGGAAGTAGTATTATACAGTACAGAGGGGTTCCATAAAGAGGAAGTAGTATTATACAGTACAGAGAGGTTCCATAAAGAGGAAGTAGTATTATACAGTACAGAGGGGTTCCATAAAGAGGAAGTAGTATTATACAGTACAGAGGGGTTCCATAAAGAGGAAGTAGTATTATACAGTACAGAGGGGTTCCATAAAGAGGAAGTAGTATTATACAGTACAGAGAGGTTCCATAAAGAGGAAGTAGTATTATACAGTACAGAGAGGTTCCATAAAGAGGAAGTAGTATTATACAGTACAGAGAGGTTCCATAAAGAGGAAGTAGTATTATACAGTACAGAGGGGTTCCATAAAGAGGAAGTAGTATTATACAGTACAGAGAGGTTCCATAAAGAGGAAGTAGTATTATACAGTACAGAGGGGTTCCATAAAGAGGAAGTAGTATTATACAGTACAGAGGGGTTCCATAAAGAGGAAGTAGTATTATACAGTACAGAGGGGTTCCATAAAGAGGAAGTAGTATTATACAGTACAGAGGGGTTCCATAAAGAGGAAGTAGTATTATACAGTACAGAGGGGTTCCATAAAGAGGAAGTAGTATTATACAGTACAGAGAGGTTCCATAAAGAGGAAGTAGTATTATACAGTACAGAGGGGTTCCATAAAGAGGAAGTAGTATTATACAGTACAGAGAGGTTCCATAAAGAGGAAGTAGTATTATACAGTACAGAGAGGTTCCATAAAGAGGAAGTAGTATTATACAGTACAGAGAGGTTCCATAAAGAGGAAGTAGTATTATACAGTACAGAGGGGTTCCATAAAGAGGAAGTAGTATTATACAGTACAGAGGGGTTCCATAAAGAGGAAGTCGTATTATACAGTACAGAGAGGTTCCATAAAGAGGAAGTAGTATTATACAGTACAGAGAGGTTCCATAAAGAGGAAGTAGTATTATACAGTACAGAGAGGTTCCATAAAGAGGAAGTAGTATTATACAGTACAGAGAGGTTCCATAAAGAGGAAGTAGTATTATACAGTACAGAGGGGTTCCATAAAGAGGAAGTAGTATTATACAGTACAGAGGGGTTCCATAAAGAGGAAGTAGTATTATACAGTACAGAGAGGTTCCATAAAGAGGAAAGTAGTATTATACAGTACAGAGAGGTTCCATAAAGAGGAAGTAGTATTATACAGTACAGAGGGGTTCCATAAAGAGGAAGTAGTATTATACAGTACAGAGGGGTTCCATAAAGAGGAAGTAGTATTATACAGTACAGAGGGGTTCCATAAAGAGGAAGTAGTATTATACAGTACAGAGGGGTTCCATAAAGAGGAAGTAGTATTATACAGTACAGAGGGGTTCCATAAAGAGGAAGTAGTATTATACAGTACAGAGGGGTTCCATAAAGAGGAAGTAGTATTATACAGTACAGAGGGGTTCCATAAAGAGGAAGTAGTATTATACAGTACAGAGAGGTTCCATAAAGAGGAAGTAGTATTATACAGTACAGAGGGGTTCCATAAAGAGGAAGTAGTATTATACAGTACAGAGGGGTTCCATAAAGAGGAAGTAGTATTATACAGTACAGAGAGGTTCCATAAAGAGGAAGTAGTATTATACAGTACAGAGGGGTTCCATAAAGAGGAAGTAGTATTATACAGTACAGAGGGGTTCCATAAAGAGGAAGTAGTATTATACAGCACAGAGAGGTTCCATAAAGAGGAAGTAGTATTATACAGTACAGAGAGGTTCCATAAAGAGGAAGTAGTATTATACAGTACAGAGGGGTTCCATAAAGAGGAAGTAGTATTATACAGTACAGAGAGGTTCCATAAAGAGGAAGTAGTATTATACAGTACAGAGGGGTTCCATAAAGAGGAAGTAGTATTATACAGTACAGAGGGGTTCCATAAAGAGGAAGTAGTATTATACAGTACATAGAGGTTCCATAAAGAGGAAGTAGTATTATACAGTACAGAGAGGTTCCATAAAGAGGAAGTAGTATTATACAGTACAGAGGGGTTCCATAAAGAGGAAGTAGTATTATACAGTACATAGAGGTTCCATAAAGAGGAAGTAGTATTATACAGTACAGAGAGGTTCCATAAAGAGGAAGTAGTATTATACAGTACAGAGGGGTTCCATAAAGAGGAAGTAGTATTATACAGTACAGAGGGGTTCCATAAAGAGGAAGTAGTATTATACAGTACAGAGGGGTTCCATAAAGAGGAAGTAGTATTATACAGTACAGAGGGGTTCCATAAAGAGGAAGTAGTATTATACAGTACAGAGAGGTTCCATAAAGAGGAAGTAGTATTATACAGTACAGAGGGGTTCCATAAAGAGGAAGTAGTATTATACAGTACAGAGAGGTTCCATAAAGAGGAAGTAGTATTATACAGTACAGAGGGGTTCCATAAAGAGGAAGTAGTATTATACAGTACAGAGAGGTTCCATAAAGAGGAAGTAGTATTATACAGTACAGAGGGGTTCCATAAAGAGGAAGTAGTATTATACAGTACAGAGGGGTTCCATAAAGAGGAAGTAGTATTATACAGAATAGTCTAACATCTGAACTCTCTCACTGAGGATTATGTGTCTTTACTGTACCAGGTATTCCACATACACCCTCCATACACCCTCCATACACCCTCCATAGACCCTCCTTAAACCCTCCATAGACCCTCCATAAACCCTCCATAGACCCTCCATAAACCCTCCATATACCCTCCATCAACCCTCCATAGACCCTCCATACACCCTCCATATACCCTCCATCAACCCTCCATAGACCCTCCATAAACCCTCCATAGACCCTCCATCAACCCTCCGTAGACCCTCCATAAACCCTCCATAGACCCTCCATCAACCCTCCATAGACCCTCCATAAACCCTCCATAGACCCTCCATAAACCCTCCATAGACCCTCCATAAACCCTCCATATACCCTCCATCAACCCTCCATAGACCCTCCATACACCCTCCATAGACCCTCCATAAACCCTCCATAGACCCTCCATCAACCCTCCATAGACCCTCCATAAACCCTCCATAGACCCTCCATCAACCCTCCATAGACCCTCCATAAACCCTCCATAGACCCTCCATAAACCCTCCATCAACTCTCCATAAACCCTCCATAGACCCTCCATCGACCCTCCATAGACCCTCCATCAACCCTCCATAGACCCTCCATAGACCTTCCTTAGACCCTCCATAGACACTACTGTGACATAGGCTGACCAGGTGAATCCAGGTGAACGCTATGATCCCTTTTTGATGTCACCTGTTAAATCCACTTCAATCAGCATAGATGAATGGGAGGATTTTTAAGCCTTCAGAAAATTGAGACATGGATTGTGTATTTGTGCCATTCAGAGGGTGAATGGGCAAGACAAAACATTTAAGGTCCTTTGAACGGGGTATGGTAGTAGGTGCCAGGCGCACCGGTTTGAGTGTGTAAAGAACTGCAACGCTGCTGTTTTTTTTACACTCAACAGTTTCCAGTGTGTATCAAGAATGGTCCACCACCAATAGGACATCCAGCCAACTTGACACAACTGTGGGAAGCATTGGAGTCAACATGGGCCAGCATCCCTGTGGAAAGCTTGTTGGCTGCTTTTCCTTCACTCTGCGGTCCAACTCATCCCAAACCATCTCAATTTGGTTGAGGTCGGGGGATTTTGGAGGCCAGGTCATCTGATGCAGCACTCCATCACTCTCCTTCTTGGTAAAATAGCCCTTACACAGCCTGAAGGTGTGTTGGGTCATTGCCCTGTTTAAAAATAAATGATAGTCCCACTAAGCCCAAACCAGATGGGATGGCGTATCGCTGCAGAATGCTGTGGTAGCCATGCTGGTTAAGTGTGCCTTGAATTCTAAATAAATCACAGACAGTGTCACCAGCAAAGCACCCCCACACCATAACACCTCCTCCTCCTCCATGCTTTACGGTGGGAAATACACATGAGGAGATCATCCGTTCACCCACAAAGACACGGCGGTTGGAACCAAAAATCTCCATCAGTCTAATGTCCATTGCTCGTGTTTCTTGGCCCAAGCAAGTCTCGTCTTCTTATTGGTGTCCTTTAGTAGTGGTTTCTTTGCAGCAATTCGACCATGAAGGTCAAATAGGGCTATCTTCTGTATACCCCCCCTACCTTGTCACAACACAACTGATTGGCGCAAACGCATTAAGAAGGAAAGAAATTCCACAAATTAACTTTTAAGAAGGCACACCTGTTAATTGAAATGCATTCCAGGTGACTACCTCATGAAGCTGGTTGAGAGAATGCCAAGAGTGTGCAAAGCTGTCATCAAGGCAAAGGGTGGCTATTTGTAGAATCTCAAATATAAAATATATTTAGATTTGTTTAACACTTGTTTTGGTTACTACATGATTCCATATGTGTTATTTCATAGTTTTGATGTCTTCACCATTATTCTACAATGTAGAAAATAGTAAAAAAATTAAGAAAACCCATGAATGAGTAGGTGTTCTAAAACTTTTGACCGGTAGTGTATATTTGCTAATAAAACAGATTTAACACAGAGATAACACAAGTCCACGCATCTCCTAAATACAATAACATTGACCAAATAATTATCTTCCAGGCTGGTTGGTTTGTTGTTGAATCTGCATGGTGCTAGTTGGTTTGTTGTTGAATCTGCATGGTGCTGAATGGTTTGTTGTTGAATCTGCATGGTGCTGAATGGTCTGTTGTTGAATCTGCATGGTGCTGAATGGTTTGTTGTTGAATCTGCATGGTGCTGAATGGTTTGTTGTTGAATCTGCATGGTGCTGAATGGTCTGTTGTTGAATCTGCATGGTGCTGGTTGGTTTGTTGTTGAATCTGCATGGTGCTGAATGGTTTGTTGTTGAATCTGCTTGGTGCTGCTATTTCTTCTTGTATTCAGGGAATAATTTTCTCCATTTGATATTCTGCAGCGCAACGGAATCAATATAATGCATTTTATCATATACAGTATGTACATATATATATATATATTTACAGTCGTTATTTACAGGTAACTGCCAAAATATAACAAGCACCAACATAAAGTGTCCTAATAGAGCTTTGGGCCAACAGAAAAGCTTCAATGCACCTTGGCATAGATTCTACAAGTGTCTGGAACTCTATTGGAGGGATGTGACACCATTGTTCCATGAGAAATGCCATCATTTGGTGTTTTGTTGATGGTGGTGGTAAACGCTGTCTCAGGCGCCGCTCCAGAATCTCCCATAAGTGTTCAATTGGGTTGAGATCTGGTGACTGAGACACATAAACCCCCTTTAAACCCCCTACGCTCCTATGAGACCCCTCTTTCAAAGTCACTGAGATCTCTTCTTCTAGCCACGGTAGTCAAAATAATGGGCAACTGGGTATTTTTATACATGACCCTAAGCATGATGGGATGTTAATTGCTTTATTAACTCAGGAACCACACCTGTGTGGAAGCACCTGCTTTCAATATACTTTGTATCCCTAATTTACTCAAGTGTTTCCTTTATTTTGGCAGTTACCCGGACTGTATGTATTTATGTAAGAATAATTTCATTTTCATATCATTGTGATGACAATTTTTGTGTATTTAGATACTCAAGGAGGATTTCAGTTTCAGTTCTTACCTTCTTGCCCCAAGTAGACTCCTTGGCCTTCAGTTCCTCCAGAATCTCATAGGTGTTTCCCTCCTGGGCTGTGGCGGTGCTTTGCGTCCCCTTCAGGCCACCGTCCCCTGGGATCTGCTCATAGGTGTTGTCAGCAATCAGATGACGGGGAGAAGATGGACACTCTGGAACCTCTGCATACATACTATCCTCCTGCTGGGGAGTCTGGTCCTGGGGGTTATGGCTCCAACCATGGTCCCCTTCTCTCTGCTTCTCTGGTCCCTTCCAGTGGGCGTCCTGGCCCTCGCCAAGCCCAACAGAGGCCTGGTAGAGTGGGTTGGTGCTCAGCTGATCCAGGCTGTGTGGTCCACCGTGGAGCCGTGGCCAGGGGCTCTCCCTGGGGTCCTGAAGAGAGTAGGCGTGGCAGGTGACCCTCTTGGGGGGATTGGGGGAGTGAGAGGTGGGGGTGAAGGAGGGGATGTTTATCCTGTTGGAGTACTGCCCCGCCTCCTCCTCCTCCTCCTCCGTGGTGTCGTCCAGGCGGGGTAGCGAGCGGCTCCGTCCATCCGACAGGGTCAGCTCAGAGTACACGTCTCCACCTCCTCCTCCTCCTCCTCCTCCTCCTCCACCTCCTCCTCCTCCTCCTCCTCCTCCACCTCCTCCTCCTCCTCCTCCTCCTCCTCCACCTCCTCCTCCTGCTACTGTGGAGTTGTTATTACCAATGTCACGGTGACTAGACTCAGTGGTGTTGAGGGACCAGGGACCTCCACCTCCTCCACAGGGGCTGGTGCTTCTCCTCTGGTTCAGACTCCCAGTGCTGGCCAGTCTGTCCGCTTTGTTGTGGTTAGAATGTATTTCAGCGTATTGGGTTTGACCGTGAGATGTGGTCTTGGTTTGGTCATGGTGTATTTCAGCGTATTGGGTTTGACCGTGAGATGTGGTCTTGGTTTGGTCATGGTGTATTTCAGCGTATTGGGTTTGACCGTGAGATGTGGTCTTGGTTTGGTCATGGTGTATTTCAGCGTATTGGGTTCGACCGTGAGATGTGGTCTTGGTTTGGTCATGGTGTATTTCAGCGTATTGGGTTTGACCGTGAGATGTGGTCTTGGTTTGGTCATGGTGTATTTCAGCGTATTGGGTTTGACCGTGAGATGTGGTCTTGGTTTGGTCATGGTGTATTTCAGCGTATTGGGTTTGACCGTGAGATGTGGTCTTGGTTTGGTCATGGTGTATTTCGGCGTATCGGGTTTGACCGTGAGATGTGGTCTTGGTTTGGTCATGGTGTATTTCAGCGTATTGGGTTTGACCGTGAGATGTGGTCTTGGTTTGGTCATGGTGTATTTCAGCGTATTGGGTTTGACCGTGAGATGTGGTCTTGGTTTGGTTAGTATGTATTTCAGCGTATTGGGTTTGACCGTGAGATGTGGTCTTGTTCTGGTCATGGTGTATTTCAGCGTATTGGGTTTGGGACGTGCTCTTGTCATGCAAGGTTCCACTCAGAGAGTGGGTCAGAGGTGGGCCTCTCCTTGGTACTGGGGGTACTGCTTGCTAAAGACAAAACACAGGAAATACATTGTGTTAGTGTTTACAATACTTCTGTATGAAATTTGCTATGGTAAAGATGATCTGAAGATGATATTATTGGAAATGCTTAATGCACTGCACACTACAAGCCATGACCCTGTCAGGCAATAACATGTTATTACACCATTGCTTATAACCCTGACTTCAGCCATCGTAGCGTTTAGCCTACCGTACCTGTGGGAGGGACTTCCTGCCAATGGATACTGTTGATGTCAACTTCCTGTTGTTGGTCTTGGGTGGCAGTGCAGGGGGCTTCCTAGTTGGCGGCAGGTCGTTCCATTGGTGCTGGTCATTCCACGGGTCATTGTGATGGTCCTTTCGATGGTCGTTCTGTTGGTGCTGATCATTCTTCTGTTGGTTCTGCTGGTCCCAGTAACTTCTCAGGGCTCGGACACTGACCCCACCGGTTTTGCCTTTGGCCTCAAAGTGCACCACGTCATACAGCTCTCCTGGGCTGGACTAAACACAGACCACTGATAGACACAACACAAGGGGCACCACGGGCTTCCTCTATCAGACAAGGTTACACTTTAACCAAACTGTTCCAAACCGTGAAGGACTGGCTCTGCTTTTGGTAAACAAGGAAGTATACAAAAAAAATACAAATGGAGTTGTATAGCACAGTGGAGCAGGTTGTTGTAATCATTAGCCACTAGTACTATAGATATACTATAGACCACCTCAGGGAGTGTACAAGCTGTGTCTGAAATGACTCCCTATTTACATTTACATTACATTTTAGTCATTTAGCAGACGCTCTTATCCAGAGCGACTTACAGTTAGTGAATACATATATTTTTTATACTGGCCCCCCGAGGGAATTGAACCCACAACCCTGGCGTTGCAAACGCCATGCTCTATCAACTGAGCTACATCCCTGCCGGCCATTCCCTCCCCTACCCTGGACGACGCTGGGCCAATTGTGCGCCGCCCATGAGTCTCCCGGTCGCGGCCGGCTGCGACAGAGCCTGGATACGAACCAGGATCTCTAGTGGCACAGTTAGCACTGCGATGCAGTGCCTTAGACCACTGCGCCACTCAGGAGTATGCCAAACACAGTGCACTAGGGACAATAGTTACACACTAGTTTATGTAGGGAATAGTGTGCTGTTTCAGACTGGCCCTATTCCATCATCTCCCATCTACCTGACAACAGTATGTAGAGATGAGGTACTCTGTAATGTTATTGGTGTTCCTACCTGACAACAGTATGTAGAGGTGAGGTACTCTGTAATGTTATTGGTATTCCTACCTGACAACAGTATGTAGAGGTGAGGTACTCTGTAATGTTATTGGTATTCCTACCTGACAACAGTATGTAGAGATGAGGTACTCTGTAATGTTATTGGTATTCCTACCTGACAACAGTATGTAGAGGTGAGGTACTCTCCAAAGGGCTGGATGGGATTGACTCTGTAGTGCTCTATCAGATCTGTGAGGCTGTGGTGAGGTTGGTCGTCCCCGGAGATAATGAACAGCCCAGCTTGGTCCTGGTTGATCACAAAATGGCGGCAGCGGTCTTGTCCTCTGAGGAAGAATACAGGGTTAGTGAAGTGAGATGTCATGAGAACATACATTACTGACTACAGACCTTGTTTTGGTGAACAATCTAAATATGCTTCCTGTTTATTTATTCGATTAAAAACCACATGCAATTGCAATCTTTAAAACCAGCCAACCCACTGTAGGCTATGCTCGCACATTTTGTTTTTAAAGGAATTATAATGTTTGTTATGAAGTGTCTTAGGTAACCGAACCAGTACTAATACTCACTTGTATGAGAGGATGTATCCGATGGCTTTGTCACTGAGTCTGATAAGAAAACATCCCAGAGGCGTATCTCTCAGCTGATCCTCTGCTTCCCTGACACAAAGGGAGGAAGTAACGAACAATATACACTGTCACTGATGTCACAGGAAGATTAGGTCTAATATAATGTATAGCACATTGTTACACATTGTTTACCCTGCTCTCTCTCTCCCTCTTTATCTCTCTCTCTCCCTCTTTATCTCTATATCTCTCTCCCCCCTCTCTCTCTCCCTCTTCATCTCTCTCTCTCTCGCCCTCTTCATCTCTCTATCTCTCGCCCTCTTTCTCTCTCTCTCTCTCTCTTTCTCTCACTCTCTCTCTCTCTCTCTCTCTCTCTCTCTCTCTCTCTCTCTCTCTCTCTCTCTCTCTCTCTCTCTCTAAACAGGTTTACATCCAACCTTTTTATGCCAGTAAAGTACATGTCAGATAAAAAAACGTCATGACAGGCCTGATGAAAACAGAAAAAGTTTCGGTAAACTTTCAAAATGTCGACAAAACAAAATAAGCTAGACATGGTGGGATCTTTTTGTGTCAGTTAAAGTAATTATGCGAGAAATGTCGGTGGAAACACTTTTACGAGTCACGCGATGACATGTGTGGTCCTCCCACTACGACTCGTCGGGAAAGCATGCAGTTTATTAGGCTACAGATTAAATAAATGATGATGAACTTCACGGGGTGGTGAAAGTGCAAGGTGATGAGCTTGATGCTCCTTTCCAATAAAATATCGATGGTCTTATTCTGATGACATGATGATCGATGCTTGGCTGACGTTTGACAAATACAAATAATCTCTCTCTTTTGTAAATAATAATAATCTCATCGTGTTGCTTTACAAACTGAACGCTCTACCCAACAGCCCGCAGATAGAGCTGTTGGCTAGAGTGCTCATGCCAAAACCAGAGTGGGACACTTTTGTGTGAAAATGTGATGGAAACCCATTTAACTTGTATTTTTTATTCGGTACGTGAGAATTTAATGACAAAAAAAGGTATATAATTTTGTGAAAATACGTCATCAAGCACAGCATTTGATCTGCAACAAGTCACATTTGATGGGAACATCTCTGGTGGGGAAAATGTTTTTTATGTGGATTTTAGAACGTTCGCATGAAAATCTGTTGCCGATTGGATGGAAACCTAGCTTCTGTCTCTGTCTTGCTCTCTCACGTTTATACAAAGACTCGCTGACAAATGACAATCACCTGAGAGAAAGAGGCTAAAATGATCATTCTTTCTGCCTGTTTCAGAGGCTGTGGTTTGAATCTATAGTGTATTACTATATTCAATTAACAGTGAGGCATCCACACTATGTAACAGTAGTAATCAGATAACTTCATACACTTTCAGTCCTTTCAAAATATCTAAAAACAGAGATTTGATCTGCTAAAAGTAACACCAAGACAATTCTATGTATTCCCACCGCTTTCCTGTCTTGTCCTGATTCCTCAGTTATGCATGGACAGTAACACCCTCTGAGGTGCTTTACAATACTTACTTTCTGGCGGTGAAGCCTTGGAACCAGTCAGGAAAGTTTCCATTATGAAGGAGAATGAGAGGGGCCTGGGTCTCTGTAAACCACTTTAGAACCAGCTCCCTCAGCCCTCCTCCTCCTCCTCCTCCTCCTCCTCTTCCTCCTCCCTCTGTTGTAGACTCCATATGAAGGTCCGCACAGCTGGTCCTCTGTTTTATTCTATCTCTGATCTATTCGCTCTTCCCTTTCTCTCTCTCTCTCTCTCTCTCTCTCTCTCTCTCTCTCTCCTTTCTCTGTATCTCTCTCTCCTTTCTCTCTGTCTCTCTCTCTCTCTCTCTCTCTCTCTCTCTCTCTCTCTGTCTCTCTCTCCTTTCTCTGTATCTCTCTCTCTCTCTCTCTCTCTCTCTCTCTCTCTCTCTCTCTCTCTCTCTCTCTCTCTCTCCTTTCTCTGTATCTCTCTCTCTCTCTCCTTTCTCTGTCTCTCTCCTTTCTCTCTCTCTCTCCTTTCTCTCTCTCTCTCTCCTTTCTCTGTCTCTCTCTCCTTTCTCTCTGTCACCAGGTCCGAGCAGCGTAGAATCAGTGGGTAGCAGCCGTCTGCACCTTCTTCTCAGTCCTTAATGAAAGGTGTCAGTCCCAGGTTGAAAACAGATCCTAGAAGAATAGACACCAGCACACTGCTGAAACCCACCACATCTTATACTCAGCACATACAGGAGCTCTGACAATGGTCGGAGACTGATTGAGTGCCTCATTTTCATATTTTCCATTGCACGTCATCCAGTGTGTGTGTGTGTGCGCATGTGCATTCGTGCGTGAGTGTGCGTGAGTGTGAGTGTGTGTGTGTGTGTGTGTGCATTTGTGCGTGAGTGTGCGTGAGTGTGAGTGTGTGTGTGTGTGTGTGCATTTGTGCGTGAGTGTGCATGAGTGTGAGTGTGTGTGTGTGTGTGTGTGTGTGTGCATTCGTGCGTGAGTGAGTGTGTGTGTGATGAACAGTACCATTGTGTCAGTGTATCTTCCCCAATGTCCTCACCTCTACCAGTCCTACTACCTCTATACCTGAGTCAGTCATTTACCTATCTCTCTTTCTGTTTAACCTCCCTTTCCTGCAGTCAAATGACCCAGTGGTCCCATGGGTGGAATGTTATTAATATTTTTCATAATTCCATAATTAATAAACATTTTAAAAAATTAAACCTGCCGAAAATTCGGTGTTTCAACGTCAAACGGTTTTTGTATTATATTTCAGTATTCTGTGATGTATGTAAAGTGTCATACTGGGCTGCAGACACAAAATGGAAGACGTTTCCACTCTGCATCTGCCGTGGTCCAGGGGTCTCCCGTCTTTAAGCCCATAACCATGTGTGTGAGGTGTGTACTTTGTATCAAACTAGATTTAGTTTAAGACGACCCAGAAACACTGTGTGACCCCTGACAGTGGCCCCTGATACTTCAGTAAAAGGTTTTTAATAACAGAACAGATCACGAGTTAGACTTTTTAACAGAACTCAGCAGCCAAATTCATCTGGAGACATGATGCTGACAGGTGTTGTATTAAGCAATCTAGATTGACAGTGACACATACAAAGGCTGTTTCATTGGCTCCTGACAGGTGATAATATGGGCCTATGTAGCACCACACTGGTTTGCGTTTTAACTCTTCTTATTGACTTTGATTATATCTGGATATGGGGAAACGTTTCTGCCAACCCTAAAATAAATAACCCCTGTATTATGTTTAGTCTGTCTGTCTGTCTGTCTGTATCCCGTTAAATAACCCCTGTATTATGTTTAGTGTGTCTGTCTGCATCCCCGTTAAATAACCACAAATAAACAGATGAACTTACATTGGCATAAAATAAGAAAATAAGCCTGAAACCAAGCTGACAAACATTGTGATGTTTTCACTGTGTTCTCTGCTGGATAGATGAAATGTGATCTATCCCATAATATGAGGGACACTCCAGTCTTCCCAGCATCGATATCAATACCTAACACTGTAATTACATTTACCCAGAGTACAGAATCTGATACCATTGGCTGATTCTCTTCTATTACCTGTTCTCTGTCATTTACACCACATCTGTCATCGGTCCTCTCCTGATCCACTACCTGGACCCATCTGTCATCGGTCCTCTCCTGATCCACTACCTGGACCCATCTGTCATCGGTCCTCTCCTGATCCACTACCTGGCCCCATCTGTCATCGGTCCTCTCCTGATTCACTACCTGGACCCATCTGTCATCAGTCCTCTCCTGATCCACTACCTGGACCCATCTGTCATCAGACCTCTCCTGATCCACTACCTGGCCCCATCTGTCATCAGTCCTCTCCTGATCCACTACCTGGACCCATCTGTCATCAGTCCTCTCCTGATCCACTACCTGGACCCATCTGTCATTGGTCCTCTCCTGATTCACTACCTGGCCCCATCTGTCATCGGTCCTCTCCTGATCCACTACCTGGACCCATCTGTCATCGGTCCTCTCCTGATCCACTACCTGGACCCATCTGTCATCGGTCCTCTCCTGATCCACTACCTGGACCCATCTGTCATCAGACCTCTCCTGATTCACTACCTGGACCCATCTGTCATCAGTCCTCTCCTGATCCACTACCTGGACCCATCTGTCATCAGACCTCTCCTGATCCACTACCTGGACCCATCTGTCATCAGACCTCTCCTGATTCACTACCTGGACCCATCTGTCATCAGTCCTCTCCTGATCCACTACCTGGACCCATCTGTCATCAGACCTCTCCTGATCCACTACCTGGCCCCATCTGTCATCAGTCCTCTCCTGATCCACTACCTGGACCCATCTGTCATCAGTCCTCTCCTGATCCACTACCTGGACCCATCTGTCATCAGTCCTCTCCTGATCCACTACCTGGACCCATCTGTCATCGGTCCTCTCCTGATTCACTACCTGGACCCATCTGTCATCAGTCCTCTCCTGATCCACTACCTGGACCCATCTGTCATCGGTCCTCTCCTGATTCACTACCTGGCCCCATCTGTCATCGGTCCTCTCCTGATCCACTACCTGGACCCATCTGTCATCGGTCCTCTCCTGATCCACTACCTGGACCCATCTGTCATCGGTCCTCTCCTGATCCACTACCTGGACCCATCTGTCATCAGACCTCTCCTGATTCACTACCTGGACCCATCTGTCATCAGTCCTCTCCTGATTCACTACCTGGACCCATCTGTCATCAGTCCTCTCCTGATTCACTACCTGGACCCATCTGTCATCGGTCCTCTCCTGATCCACTGGGACTATTGTGGTTAGAAACTTAATGTGCTTACATATCTGCTCCTTTCTGAAAATCTCTCTAGGATCGCGAGCTAGCGTATCTCGCGCTAGCAGGAGACGTCGATCACGATGCGAGGAGCGAGAGATCGCGTGAGGCGAGCTAGAAAGAGAGCATTCTCGGCTCTCTATGCGCTATCCTATATCTCTCTTCTCGTCTCTGTCTCTCTCTCTTCTCTCTCTCTCTCTCTCTCTCTCTCTCTCTCTCTCTCTCTCTCTCTCTCTCTCTCTCTCTCTTCTCTCTACCAGCACTTTGACTTTCTGAATCTAAATGAATTCCATTAGAAGCCTATACCTGATGCAGTATTATAACGAGGTGATGGTGTCTGTGTTAATGTCCTAGTGCTATTCTGCCCTCTTGTGGCATAGTTACTACACTACACCGTATGGCAGGGCTTTTCAACACTCCTTACTATTTATTTATTTATTTTTATTTCACCTTTATTTAACCAGGTAAGAAGCCAGTTGAGAACAAGTTCTCATTTACAACTGCGACCTGGCCAAGATAAAGCAAAGCAGTGCGATAATAGAATACTATACATTTACATTTTAGTCATTTAGCAGATGCTCTTATCCAGAGCGACTTACAGTTAGTGAGTGCATACATTATTTTTTATTTTTTATACCGGCCCCCCGTGGGAATCGAACCCAAAACCCTGGCATAGCAAACGCCATGCTCTACCAACTGCATCCCTGCTACATCCCTGCCGGCCATTCCCTCCCCTACCCTGGACGACGCTGGGCCAATTGTGCGCCGCCCCATGGGTCTCCCGGTCGCGGCCGGCTACGACAGAGCCTGGATTCGAACCAGGATCTCTAGTGGCACAGCTAGCACTGCGATGCAGTGCCTTAGACCACTGCGCCACTCGGGAGGTCTATACTATACTATACTATACTATGTGTACTATGTACACTGAATGTACACAATTTTAGGAACACCTTTCTAATATTGAGTTGCACCCCCTTTTGCCCTCAGAACAGCATCAATTCGTCGAGGCGTGGACTCTACAAGGTGTCGAAAGCGTTTTACAGGGATGCTGGCACATGTTGACTCCAATGCTTCCCACAGTTGTGTCAAGTTGGCTGGATGTCCTTTGGGTGGTGGACCATTCTTAATACACACGGGAAACTATTGAGCATGAAGAACCCAGCAGCATTGCAGTTCTTGACACAAACCAGTGGGCCTGGCACCTACTACCGTACCCTGTACTTTTGTCTTGCCCATTCACCCTCTGAACGGCACACATACACAATCCATGCCTCAATTTGTTTCAAGGCTTAAAAATCCTTCTTCAACCTATCTCCTTCTCTTCATCTACACAGACTGAAGTGGATTTAACAAGTGACATCAATAAGGGATCATACATTAGCTTTAACCTGGATTCACCTGGTCAGTCATGGAAAGAGCAGGTGTTCTTAATGTTTTGTACAGTCATTGTATGTTATACGCAGTGGACGAGAACGGACACACACACACACTTTTATTTTTAACTTTGAAAACACACTCAGGGAAGGCGGCTCACTCGCGTGGTGACAAGTGACATTTAGTTTGGCGCAAGATAGCCCCGGGAACCTGAGAGTGCGCCTGGTCAGCAGAGAAATGCTCCATAGACTTCGAAAAAAAACCAAGAGTGAACGTAGAAGTTTGTGGACACGCTTTGACAGTAACTTCGACATGGTAAGACCTTTTAAATGGCGCTATATTTCTACCTATTTAACATTATTCTAATGGTTTATCTGTATGCGTCAGCTAGTGTCTTGCGCTACACAATGTCCTTGATATTTGGCGATGCAGGCTATGAAGTTCCATCAAATGTGCCTGCATTATGTCGCTTTTAAGAGTTGGCATACAGTCTAGTAGTGGTAGTAGGAATAACACTATTTATAACACTTTCTAGTCGTAATGACTATATTGTCATGATCATTAAAAAGAGAGGTTTGTATGTAGGCTAAATGTTTCTCTGATTCTGATTGTTATTGTGCTACTCCAAGCAGACGCAACACGGACCCTGCTGAACTATTATAAATATATTGTCGTCTTTTATGACAGGGTTTACTCCTATAATGGAGGAATAGAGAACCCCGTCCGGGACTAACAGCGATATTACACATCATCACCACATCATCATCCCCGTCAATGAAGACTGCAGGCATGGCCTTGTTCAAGCAGCAGAGAGTGGAGGATTTCTACCACATCGGAGAAGAATTAGGAAGGTACAGGATTATAATAAAGTTACATTGTATTCTGTTCTATTCTATTGTAATGCATATCTCGTCCCTTAACCACGTCACATTATGGAGCACTTAGAGGAAACCTTTGAGGGTCAAAAGTCGTAGGGACACATTGACATGACAGTGAAGTGGGTTGCTCTATTGACATGACAGTGAATGTGGTTGCTCTATTGACATGACAGTGAATGTGGTTGCTCTATTGACATGACAGTGAATGTGGTTGCTCTATTGACATGACAGTGAATGTGGTTGCTCTATTGACATGACAGTGAATGGGGTTGTTCTATTGACATGACAGTGAATGGGGTTGCTCTATTGACATGACAGTGAATGGGGTTGCTCTATTGACATGACAGTGAATATGGTTGCTCTATTGACATGACAGTGAATGGGGTTGCTCTATTGACATGACAGTGAATTGGGGTTGCTCTATTGACATGACAGTGAATTGGGGTTGCTCTATTGACATGACAGTGAATGGGGTTGCTCTATGAACATGACAGTGAATATGGTTGCTCTATTGACATGACAGTGAATGGGGTTGCTCTATTGACATGACAGTGAATATGGTTGCTCTATTGACATGACAGTGAATGTGGTTGCTCTATTGACATGACAGTGAATGTGGTTGCTCTATTGACATGACAGTGGATGTGGTTGCTCTATTGACATGACAGTGAATGGGGTTGCTCTATTGACATGACAGTGAATATGGTTGCTCTATTGACATGACAATGAATGTGGTTGCTCTATTGACATGACAGTGAATGTGGTTGCTCTATTGACATGACAGTGAATTGGGGTTGCTCTATTGACATGACAGTGAATGGGGTTGCTCTATTGACATTACAGTGAATATGGTTGCTCTATTGACATGACAGTGAATGTGGTTGCTCTATTGACATGACAGTGAATGTGGTTGCTCTATTGACATGACAGTGAATATGGTTGCTCTATTGACATGACAGTGAATGTGGTTGCTCTATTGACATGACAGTGAATGTGGTTGCTCTATTGACATGACAGTGAATGTGGTTGCTCTATTGACATGACAGTGAATGTGGTTGCTCTATTGACATGACAGTGAATGGGGTTGCTCTATTGACATGACAGTGAATTGGGGTTGCTCTATTGACATGACAGTGAATGTGGTTGCTCTATTGACATGACAGTGAATGGGGTTGCTCTATTGACATGACAGTGAATTGGGGTTGCTCTATTGACATGACAGTGAATGGGGTTGCTCTATTGACATGACAGTGAATGTGGTTGCTCTATTGACATGACAGTGAATGTGGTTGCTCTATTGACATGACAGTGAATTGGGGTTGCTCTATTGACATGACAGTGAATGGGGTTGCTCTATTGACATGACAGTGAATGTGGTTGCTCTATTGACATGACAGTGAATATGGTTGCTCTATTGACATGACAGTGAATGTGGTTGCTCTATTGACATGACAGTGAATATGGTTGCTCTATTGACATGACAATGAATGTGGTTGCTCTATTGACATGACAGTGAATGTGGTTGCTCTATTGACATGACAGTGAATGTGGTTGCTCTATTGACATGACAGTGAATTGGGGTTGCTCTATTGACATGACAGTGAATGGGGTTGCTCTATTGACATGACAGTGAATTGGGGTTGCTCTATTGACATGACAGTGAATGTGGTTGCTCTATTGACATGACAGTGAATGTGGTTGCTCTATTGACATGACAGTGAATATGGTTGCTCTATTGACATGACCGTGAATGTGGTTGCTCTATTGACATGACAGTGAATATGGTTGCTCTATTGACATGACAATGAATGTGGTTGCTCTATTGACATGACAGTGAATGTGGTTGCTCTATTGACATGACAGTGAATGTGGTTGCTCTATTGACATGACAGTGAATTGGGGTTGCTCTATTGACATGACAGTGAATGGGGTTGCTCTATTGACATGACAGTGAATATGGTTGCTCTATTGACATGACAGTGAATGTGGTTGCTCTATTGACATGACAGTGAATGTGGTTGCTCTATTGACATGACAGTGAATATGGTTGCTCTATTGACATGACAGTGAATGTGGTTGCTCTATTGACATGACAGTGAATGTGGTTGCTCTATTGACATGACAGGGAATGTGGTTGCTCTATTGACATGACAGTGAATGTGGTTGCTCTATTGACATGACAGTGAATGTGGTTGCTCTATTGACATGACAGTGAATGTGGTTGCTCTATTGACATGACAGTGAATGTGGTTGCTCTATTGACATGACAGTGAATGTGGTTGCTCTATTGACATGACAGTGAATGTGGTTGCTCTATTGACATGACAGTGAATATGGTTGCTCTATTGACATGACAGTGAATGTGGTTGCTCTATTGACATGACAGTGAATGTGGTTGCTCTATTGACATGACAGTGAATATGGTTGCTCTATTGACATGACAGTGAATGTGGTTGCTCTATTGACATGACAGTGAATATGGTTGCTCTATTGACATGACAGTGAATGGGGTTTCTCTATTGACATGACAGTGAATGTGGTTGCTCTATTGACATGACAGTGAATGTGGTTGCTCTATTGACATGACAGTGAATGTGGTTGCTCTATTGACATGACAGTGAATGTGGTTGCTCTATTGACATGACAGTGAATATGGTTGCTCTATTGACATGACAGTGAATGGGGTTGCTCTATTGACATGACAGTGAATGTGGTTGCTCTATTGACATGACAGTGAATGTGGTTGCTCTATTGACATGACAGTGAATGTGGTTGCTCTATTGACATGACAGTGAATGTGGTTGCTCTATTGACATGACAGTGAATGTGGTTGCTCTATTGACATGACAGTGAATGTGGTTGCTCTATTGACATGACAGTGAATATGGTTGCTCTATTGACATGACAGTGAATGTGGTTGCTCTATTGACATGACAGTGAATGTGGTTGCTCTATTGACATGACAGTGAATTGGGGTTGCTCTATTGACATGACAGTGAATGGGGTTGCTCTATTGACATGACAGTGAATGTGGTTGCTCTATTGACATGACAGTGAATGGGGTTGCTCTATTGACATGACAGTGAATGTGGTTGCTCTATTGACATGACAGTGAATTGGGGTTGCTCTATTGACATGACAGTGAACGTGGTTGCTCTATTGACATGACAGTGAATGGGGTTGCTCTATTGACATGACAGTGAATGGGGTTGTGTCACTTGTTTTGTTACTTGCTACCTTCACAAACACTGTTCTGTATATACGAAAAGGAACTTTCCGGATGTTATATCTACAGCTGAGATGGCACTGGTATTATCCTGCATCAGTGCATTCAGATGTTGTTGAATCCTTACAGATGTGTCTGTGTGAATACTCAGGCTGTCCTTCCAGATGTGTCTGTGTGAATACTCATATAGATGAAAGACCTGTTTAAAGGTAGACTCAGCGATATGACAGTTGTGAAGAGGGCACGACAACACCTTTTCCCACTCAAGATTTGGCATGGGTCCCCAGATCCTCAAAAAGTTATACAGCTGCACCATCGAGAGCATCCTGACTGGTTGCATCACCACCTGGTATGGCAACCGCTCTGCATCTGACCGTAAGGCGCTACAGAGGGTAGTGCGTACTGCCCAGTACATCACTGGGGCCAAGCGGTACCGGAGCACCAAGTCTAGGACAAAAAAGCTCCTTAACAGGTAGACTCAGCGAAATGACATAACTGCAAGACCTGTTTAAAGGTAGACTCAGCGATATGACGTAGCTGAAAGACCTGTTTAAAAGGTAGACTCAGCGATATGACGTAGCTGAAAGCACTGTTTAAAAGGTAGACTCAGCAATATGATGTAGCTGAAAGACCTGTTTAAAAGGTAGACTCAGCGATATGACGTAAATGAAAGCACTGTTTAAAAGGTAGACTCAGCGATATGACGTAAATGAAAGCACTGTTTAAAAGGTAGACTCAGCGATATGACGTAGCTGAAAGACCTGTTTAAAAGATAGACTCAGCAATATGACGTAGCTGAAAGACCTGTTTAAAAGGTAGACTCAGCGATATGACGTAAATGAAAGCACTGTTTAAAAGGTAGACTCAGCGATATGACGTAGCTGAAAGACCTGTTTAAAAGATAGACTCAGCAATATGATGTAGCTGAAAGACCTGTTTAAAAGGTAGACTCAGCGATATGACGTAAATGAAAGCACTGTTTAAAAGGTAGACTCAGCGATATGACGTAGCTGAAAGCACTGTTTAAAAGGTAGACTCAGCGATATGACGTAGATGAAAGCACTGTTTAAAAGGTAGACTCAGCGATATGACGTAGCTGAAAGACCTGTTTAAAAGGTAGACTCAGCAATATGACGTAGCTGAAAGCACTGTTTAAAAGGTAGACTCAGCGATATGACGTAGCTGAAAGACCTGTTTAAAATATACACTCAGCAATATGACGTAGCTGAAAGCACTGTTTAAAGGTAGACTCAGCGAAATGACATAACTGCAAGACCTGTTTAAAAGGTAGACTCAGCGATATGACGTAGCTGAAAGACCTGTTTAAAAGGTAGACTCAGCAATATGACGTAGCTGAAAGCACTGTTTAAAAGGTAGACTCAGCGATATGACGTAGCTGAAAGACCTGTTTAAAAGATAGACTCAGCAATATGACGTAGCTGAAAGACCTGTTTAAAGGTAGACTCAGCGAAATGACATAACTGCAAGACCTGTTTAAAGGTAGACTCAGCGATATGACGTAGCTGAAAGACCTGTTTAAAAGGTAGACTCAGCGATATGACGTAGCTGAAAGCACTGTTTAAAAGGTAGACTCAGCGATATGACGTAGCTGAAAGCACTGTTTAAAAGGTAGACTCAGCGATATGACGTAGCTGAAAGACCTGTTTAAAAGGTAGACTCAGCAATATGACGTAGCTGAAAGCACTGTTTAAAAGGTAGACTCAGCAATATGACGTAGCTGAAAGCACTGTTTAAAAGGTAGACTCAGCAATATGACGTAGCTGAAAGCACTGTTTAAAAGGTAGACTCAGCGATATGACGTAGATGAAAGCACTGTTTAAAAGGTAGACAGCGATATGACGTAGCTGAAAGCACTGTTTAAAAGGTAGACTCAGCAATATGACGTAGCTGAAAGCACTGTTTAAAAGATAGACTCAGCAATATGACGTAGCTGAAAGCACTGTTTAAAAGATAGACTCAGCAATATGACGTAGCTGAAAGCACTGTTTAAAAGGTAGACTCAGCGATATGACGTAGATGAAAGCACTGTTTAAAAGATAGACTCAGCAATATGACGTAGCTGAAAGCACTGTTTAAAAGATAGACTCAGCAATATGACGTAGCTGAAAGCACTGTTTAAAAGATAGACTCAGCAATATGACGTAGCTGAAAGCACTGTTTAAAAGATAGACTCAGCAATATGACGTAGCTGAAAGACCTGTTTAAAAGGTAGACTCAGCGATATGACGTAGCTGAAAGACCTGTTTAAAAGGTAGACTCACCGATATGACGTAGCTGAAAGCACTGTTTAAAAGGTAGACTCAGCGATATGACGTAGATGAAAGACCTGTTTAAAAGGTAGACTCAGCGATATGACGTAGCTGAAAGACCTGTTTAAAAGGTAGACTCAGCGATAAGACGTAGCTGAAAGCACTGTTTAAAAGGCTTCCTTTCATGCTGCCTCACAATGTGTTGTACCGTTTTGGTTCATATTAGAAGACCACAACGTGAATCTTATAATATGGCCATAGACATGCAGCTCATCACTACAGGCCATTAGCCGCTATGTGCAACTCTATCTCAATTCCCTTTTTGTAGCTTTACCCAGTCCGGAAATCAACAAGGTTGAAAACTAGATGTTTGAAAGAGATTAAGGGAATATTGGTTGAGGTAACATAGCTTTTTCCTTGTACTGTCCAGGTTCTCAAAGCACTCAGGCTGTACTCAGTGACCCAGTAGTTTATTTGAAGTCACTTCTCTAGAGTCAGCTGAGCTGGCAGGCAGTCACCCCTCACGCTGCTGTTTCAAGATGGCTTCCTTCTATCTTTAGAGGTCTGTGTTCATGTCTACTCACACAGCTACACCGTGAATGAGGAAGTGGAGCTGTACTTTACCTCACTGCCTCACTGTACTGACAGTAGAGGAAAAACACATGGAGACACAATCACTGTTCGCATCCCAAATGGCACCCTATCCCCTATGGGCCCTGGGCATAAGCAGTGCACTATATAGGGAATACACTCTTCCAAAAAAAAAAAAAGCTGCTATCTAGAACCTAAAAGGGTTTGTTCGGCTGTCCCCATAGGAGAAGCCTTTGAAGAACCCTTTTTGGTTCCAGGTAGAATATTTTTTGAGTTCCATGTAGAACCCTTTACACAGAGGGTTCTACATGGAACCCAAAATAGTTCTGCCTGGAACTGAACAGGGTTCTCCTATGAGGAAAGCAGAAGAACCCTTTTGGAACCTTTTTTTCCTAAGAGTGTAGGGTGCAACTTGGTATACAGCCACTGAATGACCGTTGACTTTATTCCCACATCCTCTCGGTTTCTTTACTTTCCTCTGTTTGTATGTGAGGAGAAAACCCCAGAGCTGGGTCTTAGACATTAAGGAATTGGAAGTATTTGAGGTGCGCTTGATTTAGCTTAGAGTGTGCATTTGTGGTTGCTATTCCGTTGGTTCCATTGTACATGGCAGACTACTAAATCAAGTGCGGCAAAGTATTTCCCATAGGCTACCGTATTCGGGTGAACACAGGTCTGTACAACACCTGATGGTCTTTCAAATGTGTTTAGTTGTCTGTGAAAGTGAATGCACGATGTAAAACCCCAGAGTTGTCATGCTCGGCTCATGCTGTCACATGGACTTGACTGCTGCATTACCACTCCACTATGAATAGACCCGGTAGCCTCGCAGGAAATGTCTGAACATTCTGCAGGACAAATTGAGTTAACCCTTCAACATACCACACCTTCTGACTGCACCGTGGTTATTTACAGGATTTAAAGAGACAGTGTTTTACACACTGCCGCAACAGATATTAGAAATGTTCTATTGTATAATACATGAAAATCCTCTGACGATTCCCCCCTGACACGTAACGGACCTTTCCTCTCTGACACTGAAATAACATACCCTCCCATCTACCGTTCGTCTGATCTGATTCTGTAGAGACACATGGTGCAGGTTTTAACAACATAATCATCAATTTTTTTTTCAAGCTGAATATTTTTTTCATCATTTTTTGTGTCCCTCCTCTCGTCTGGGTTCCAGTGGTCAGTTTGCCATCGTGAAGCGTTGCCGGGAGAAGAGCACAGGTCTGGAGTTCGCCGCTAAGTTCATCAAGAAACGTCAGAGCAGATCCAGCCGGCGGGGAGTCAGGAGGGAGGAGATAGAGAGAGAGGTCAACATCCTGCAGCAGACACAACACCCCAACATAGTCACCTTCCACGACGTCTACGAGAACCGCACTGACGTGGTGCTCATCCTGGAGTTGTGAGTGACACCAGAGGGGGGAAGACTACAAACCAGGACCAAGGAGTTAGCCAGCTAACTTGCCTAAATATTCTTACATCACTTTTTTTTTTTTTTTTTTTTGAAAGATAAGCTTGAAATGGGAATGATTTAGTTGACTCAACAAACGGAAACACATCTCTAAGATTAGCATTTCTTAATGAACCAGGAAATGTGTGTTTTATTTCTGGTTGTTTATCAAACAAAGCTGTAGCTCAGCTGGTAGAGCACGGCGCTTGTAACGCCAAGGTAGTGGGTTCGATCCCCGGGACCACCCATACACAAAAATGTATGCACGCATGACTGTAAGTCGCTTTGGATAAAAGCGTCTGCTAAATGGCATATTATATTATTATTATTATAAAGTTAGCTGGCTAACTCATTGATCCTGCCTTGTAGTATATTACCCCTCTGGGCCTGTAGCCACAAAGCCTCTCAGAGTAAAGAGTGCTGATCTAGGACCAGTTTAGATCATAACGAATAAGATTAATGTGGACTGATTGATTAATGTGGACTGATTGATTAATGTGGACTGATTGATTAATGTGGACTGATTGATTAATGTGGACTGATTGATTAATGTGGACTGATTGATTAATGTGGGCTGATTGATTAATGTGGGCTGATTGATTAATGTGGACTGATTGATTAATGTGGACTGATTGATTAATGTGGACATTAATGTGGACTGATTGATTAATGTGGACTGATTGATTAATGTGGACTGATTGATTAATGTGGACTGATTGATTAATGTGGACTGATTGATTAATGTGGACTGATTGATTAATGTGGACTGATTGATTAATGTGGGCTGATTGATTAATGTGGACTGATTGATTAATGTGGACTGATTGATTAATGTGGACTGATTGATTAATGTGGACTTAATGTGGATGATGATTAATGTGGGCTGATTGATTAATGTGGGCTGATTGATTAATGTGGACTGATTGATTAATGTGGACTGATTGATTAATGTGGACATTAATGTGGACTGATTGATTAATGTTGGACTGGGATTGAGTTAATTGTGGGACTGATTGGATTAATGTGGACTGATGATTACTTGGATAATGTGGACTGATTGATTATGTGGACTTGATTTGATAATGTGGATGATTGTTAATGTTTTTTTTTTTTTTTTCTTTCTTTGTGGACTGATTGATTAATGTGGACTGATTTGATTAATGTGGGCTGATTGATTAATTGGACTGATTGATTAATGGGACTGATTGATTAATGTGGGCTGAGTGATTAATGTGGACTGATTGATTAATGTGGACTGATTGATTAATGTGGACTGATTGATTAATGTGGGCTGATTGATTAATGTGGACTGATTGATTAATGTGGACTGATTGCACTCCTACTCTGAAAGGCTTTGTGGGTAGGGGCCCTGACCCTAGACTGTCTATGGTCCGGACAAATCAGAATGAGGCCAGAGAGAAATGCCCCTGATTTTTTTTTTTAGAAACGTTGTAGTCATGTATAATCCATGAAATTGTCATCAGCTAATAATGGGTCCGTCTCAGACAGTAACAAACACAGTCTTAGCCTGGGAGCCACTCTGGTTTTGGTCTTTCACCTATAACATCTGTTCTGCTACGATTGAGAGATGCTCAGTGTGTGTGTGTGTGTGTGTGTGTGTGTGTGTGTGTGTGTGTGTGTGTGTGTGTGTGTTGCAGGGTGTCAGGAGGAGAGCTGTTTGACTTCCTGGCCCAGAAGGAGTCTCTGAGTGAAGAGGAAGCCACTCAGTTTATCAAACAGATTCTACAGGGGGTCCACTACCTACACTCTAGGAAGATAGCACACTTTGATTTGAAGGTGTGTGTGTGTGTGTGTGTGTGTGTGTGTGTGTGTGTGTGTGTGTGTGCTGCCTTTATGAGGTAGCCATTTTAGAGGCGAGGACCAGATTTAGTTTCTGTGGTGACAAATCATCTCTGTGGCCAACAGCCCTCTTAGGTGAGCCAGTCTAACTCTGAGTGTGCTGCCAGTCTAGTGATGTCATTCATTCAGAAGAGCAGCTGCAACTAAACACAACACGCTGGTCCTACTACCATGGTGCCCATCCTCACAACACGCTGGTCCTACTACCATGGTGCCCATCCTCACAACACGCTGGTCCTACTGCCATGGTGCCCATCCTCACAACACGCTGGTCCTACTACCATGGTGCCCATCCTCACAACACGCTGGTCCTACTACCATGGTGCCCATCCTCACAACACACTGGTCCTACTACCATGGTGCCCATCCTCACAACACGCTGGTCCTACTGCCATGGTGCCCATCCTCACAACCACACTGGTCCTACTACCATGGTGCCCATCCTCACAACACACTGGTCCTACTACCATGGTGCCCATCCTCACAACCACGCTGGTCCTACTGCCATGGTGCCCATCCTCACAACACGCTGGTCCTACTACCATGGTGCCCATCCTCACAACACACTGGCCCTACTGCCATGGTGCCCATCCTCACAACACGCTGGTCCTACTGCCATGGTGCCCATCCTCACAACCACGCTGGTCCTACTACCATGGTGCCCATCCTCACAACACACTGGCCCTACTGCCATGGTGCCCATCCTCACAACACACTGGTCCTACTGCCATGGTGCCCATCCTCACAACACGCTGGTCCTACTACCATGGTGCCCATCCTCACAACACGCTGGTCCTAGTACCATGGTGCCCATCCTCACAACACGCTGGTCCTACTGCCATGGTGCCCATCCTCACAACACACTGGTCCTACTACCATGGTGCCCATCCTCACAACACACTGGTCCTACTACCATGGTGCCCATCCTCACAACACGCTGGTCCTACTGCCATGGTGCCCATCCTCACAACACACTGGTCCTACTACCATGGTGCCCATCCTCACAACACACTGGTCCTACTACCATGGTGCCCATCCTCACAACACGCTGGTCCTACTGCCATGGTGCCCATCCTCAACAACACGCTGGCCCTACTACCATGGTGCCCATCCTCAACAACACGCTGGTCCTACTGCCATGGTGCCCATCCTCAACAACACACTGGTCCTACTGCCATGGTGCCCATCCTCACAACACACTGGCCCTACTGCCATGGTGCCCATCCTCACAACACACTGGTCCTACTACCATGGTGCCCATCCTCACAACACACTGGCCCTACTGCCATGGTGCCCATCCTCACAACACGCTGGCCCTACTGCCATGGTGCCCATCCTCACAACACGCTGGTCCTACTGCCATGGTGCCCATCCTCACAACACGCTGGCCCTACTGCCATGGTGCCCATCCTCACAACACGCTGGTCCTACTGCCATGGTGCCCATCCTCACAACCACGCTGGTCCTACTGCCATGGTGCCCATCCTCACAACACGCTGGCCCTACTGCCATGGTGCCCATCCTCACAACACGCTGGTCCTACTGCCATGGTGCCCATCCTCACAACACGCTGGTCCTACTGCCATGGTGCCCATCCTCACAACACGCTGGTCCTACTGCCATGGTGCCCATCCTCACAACCACGCTGGTACGACTCTCCATTGAAAGAGAACTGCCACGGCACCACTCATGAATTAATAACTTCTTACAACCCAGAGTTCAATCCAATACAGTCACTTCTCCTTTTTCTCTCTCCTGTGAAACATAAAATATGGATGATATTTCATCAAGTTTTCAGCAGCTTGTACTATTTGATATAAACATGAATGGTGGTTTCAGTGGCTTTTCTCTTTAAAGAGGAATGTTTTTATAAGATCAGCAGAAAGATGTTGGATTGAAGCTGTATAATACAGGGCTACAATAGGAGGAAGCTGTATAATACAGGGCTACAATAGGAGGAAGCTGTATAATACAGGGCTACAATAGGAGGAAGCTGTATAATACAGGGCTACAATAGGAGGAAGCTGTATAATACAGGGCTACAATAGGAGGAAGCTGTATAATACAGGGCTACAATAGGAGGAAGCTGTATAATACAGGGCTACAATAGGAGGAAGCTGTATAATACAGGGCTACAATAGGAGGAAGCTGTATAATACAGGGCTACAATAGGAGGAAGCTGTATAATACAGGGCTACAATAGGAGGGAAGCTGTATAATACAGGGCTACAATAGGAGGAAGCTGTATAATACAGGGCTACAATAGGAGGAAGCTGTATAATACAGGGCTACAATAGGAGGAAGCTGTATAATACAGGGCTACAATAGGAGGAAGCTGTATAATACAGGGCTACAATAGGCGGAAGCTGTATAATACAGGGCTACAATAGGAGGAAGCTGTATAATACAGGGCTACAATAGGAGGAAGCTGTATAATACAGGGCTACAATAGGAGGAAGCTGTATAATACAGGGCTACAATAGGAGGAAGCTGTATAATACAGGGCTACAATAGGAGGAAGCTGTATAATACAGGGCTACAATAGGAGGAAGCTGTATAATACAGGGCTACAATAGGAGGAAGCTGTATAATACAGGGCTACAATAGGAGGAAGCTGTATAATGCAGGGCTACAATAGGAGGAAGCTGTATAGTAGAGGGCTACAATAGGAGGAAGCTGTATAATACAGGGCTACAATAGGAGGAAGCTGTATAATACAGGGCTACAATAGGAGGAAGCTGTATAATACAGGGCTACAATAGGAGGAAGCTGTATAGTAGAGGGCTACAATAGGAGGAAGCTGTATAATACAGGGCTACAATAGGAGGAAGCTGTATAATACAGGGCTACAATAGGAGGAAGCTGTATAATACAGGGCTACAATAGGAGGAAGCTGTATAATACAGGGCTACAATAGGAGGAAGCTGTATAGTAGAGGGCTACAATAGGAGGAAGCTGTATAATACAGGGCTACAATAGGAGGAAGCTGTATAATACAGGGCTACAATAGGAGGAAGCTGTATAATGCAGGGAGCTTGCTTGCATGAGGGCTGGACTGCTGAAATCTGTACCGCTGAGAGCTTCATACTGTAAATCCCATTAGGGAGAGGCAGGGCTGGGGTGCAGCTCACAGCACTCTACCTCAGATAGAGAGATGAACAGAGAGGGGGAGAGAGAGAAAGTGCTGTGTCAGGTATGGAAGAGCGTTCAATAAGGGTGCAGTCCTTCCCAGCATTGACAGAGAGGCTAGCTGTGGTCTCACCACAGGAAGACTGGGGGAGACGAGAGAGACAGAGGAGGGAGAGGGAGGGGAGATGGGAGAGACAGGGGAGAGGGAGGGGGAGATGGGAGAGACAGAGGAGGGAGAAGGGAGGGGGAGAAAGGGGCGAGGGGGGGGAGACGGGAGAGACAGAGGAGGGAGCAGAGGGAGGGGAGACAGGGGAGAGGAGAGGGAGATGGGAGAAGAGACACGAGGGGGAGAGGGAGGGGAGACAGGGGAGGCAGACAGGGGAGAGGGAGATGGGAAGAGACAGGCGAGGGAGAGGGGGAGGGGAGACAGGGGAAGGGAGGGGGAGAACGGGAGAGACAGAGGAGGGAGCGGGAGGGGAGACAGGGGAGAGGGAGATGGTAGAGACAGAGGAGGGAGAGGGAGGGGAGACAGGGGAAGAGGGAGAGGGAGATGGGAGAGACAGAGGAGGGAGAAGGAGGGGAGACAGGGGAGAGGGAGTCGGAGAGACAGAGGAGGGAGAGGAGACAGGGGAGAGGGAGATGGTAGAGACAGAGGAGGGAGAAGTAGGGAGACGAGGAGAGGGGGAGGGGGAGACGGGAGAGACAGAGGAGGGAGAGGGAGGGGAGACAGGGGAGAGGGAGATGGATAGAGACAGAGGAGGGAGAGGGAGGGGAGACAGGGGAGAGGGAGAGGGAGATGGGAGAGACAGAGGAGGGAGAGGAGGGGAGACAGGGGAGAGGGAGAGGGAGATGGGAGAGACAGAGGAGGGAGAGGGAGGGGAGACAGGGGAGAGGGAGATGGGAGAGACAGAGGAGGGAGAGGGAGGGGAGACAGGGGAGAGGGGAGGGGGAGACGGGAGAGACAGAGGAGGGAGAGGGAGGGGAGACAGGGGAGACAGGAGAGAGAGAGGAGGGAGGAGGAGAGGAGGGGAGACAGGGGAGAGGGAGATGGGAGAGACAGAGGAGGGAGAGGGAGGGGAGACAGGGAGAGGGAGAGAAAGATGAGGAGGAGACAGAGGAGGGAGAGGGAGGGGAGAAAGGGGCGAGGGAGAGGGAGATGGGAGAGACAGAGGAGGGAGAGGGAGGGGAGACAGGGGAGAGGAGAAGAGGGAGAGAGGGGAGAGGGGAGAGGGAGAGAGAGGAGGGAGAGGGAGAGGAGAAGGGGAGAGGGGAAGAGGACGGGAGAGGGAGGGAGACAGGGAGAGAGAGGGGGGAGGGAGAGAAGAGAGGGACAGGGAGGGAGAGGGAGAGAGAGATGGGAGAGACAGAGGAGGGAGAGGGAGGGGAGACAGGGGAGAGGGAGATGGGAGAGGGAGAAGGGAGAGGAGAGGAGGGGAGACAGGGAGAGAGAGGGGAGATGGAGACGAGGAGGGAGAGGGAGGGGAGACAGGGGAGAGGGAGAGGGAGACGGGAGAGACAGAGGAGGGAGAGGGAGGGGAGACAGGGGAGAGGGAGGGGAGACAGGGGAGAGGGAGAGGGAGTCGGGTGCCATTTGGGACGCAGACTGTACAGACTGAGGCACATATGAAGTCCAGGTGTGACGTCTCCTTGACACCACGGCTGGCTGTATGAAGTCCAGGTGTGACACTCCTTGACACCACGGCTGGCTGTATGAAGTCCAGGTGTGACGTCTCCTTGACACCACGGCTGGCTGTATGAAGTCCAGGTGTGACGTCTCCTTGACACCACGGCTGGCTGTATAAGTCCAGGTGTGACGTCTCCTTGACACCACGGCTGGCTGTATGAAGTCCAGGTGTGACGTCTCCTTGACACCACGGCTGGCTGTATGAAGTCCAGGTGTGACGTCTCCTTGACACCACGGCTGGCTGTATGAAGTCCAGGTGTGACGTCTCCTTGACACCACGGCTGGCTGTATGAAGTCCAGGTGTGACGTCTCCTTGACACCACGGCTGGCTGTATGAAGTCCAGGTGTGACGTCTCCTTGACACCACGGCTGGCTGTATGAAGTCCAGGTGTGACGTCTCCTTGACACCACGGCTGGCTGTATGAAGTCCAGGTGTGACGTCTCCTTGACACCACGGCTGGCTGTATGAAGTCCAGGTGTGACGTCTCCTTGACACCACGGCTGGCTGTATGAAGTCCAGGTGTGACGTCTCCTTGACACCACGGCTGGCTGTATGAAGTCCAGGTGTGACGTCTCCTTGACACCACGGCTGGCTGTATGAAGTCCAGGTGTGACGTCTCCTTGACACCACGGCTGGCTGTATGAAGTCCAGGTGTGACGTCTCCTTGACACCACGGCTGGCTGTATGAAGTCCAGGTGTGACGTCTCCTTGACACCACGGCTGGCTGTATGAAGTCCAGGTGTGACGTCTCCTTGACACCACGGCTGGCTGGCCATGCCAAAGTCAGGAAGGCAGTACAGTAAATGTGATAGAAGGTCTGAGTGCAATATGTTTGACCAATATGTTAAAAGGTGTCACCCGGGTGGAGGAAACAGGAGAGGAGCAGCCCTGCAGAATATGACCGGCCGTCCATTTAACAGGGCTGGACTACTTTTTCATCACATGCTTAAGCCCTCTGACCCTGACCCCTGACCCCCGACCTCTCTGACCCTGACCCCTAACCCCCGACCTCTCTGACCTTGACCCCTAACCCCCGACCTCTCTGACCTTGACCCCTAACCCCCGACCTCTCTGACCCTGACCCCTAACCCCCGACCTCTCTGACAGTGCACTTCTCACATCCAGCTGTGTTTATGTTCTGATCTCTACATTTACGAATTCACAGCTACCTTTTTGCATTTTCAGTATTTCTTTTCTCCAAAGCTGACATTGGGTTTGACAGGGTTTATCTGGCGTTGGGTTTGACAGGGTTTATCTGACGTTGGGTTTGACAGGGTTTATCTGGCGTTGGGTTTGACAGGGTTTATCATTATTTTCGGACCATTTTGCACCTAAGGAGGCAGGACTGCAACAGGTCCAGTAAACTCATGCACACTGATGATCAAAAATGCTCTCTCAGCAAATCCCCTCTCTCTCTTTCTGTTGTTCAGCCTGAAAACATCATGCTGTTGGACAAGAACGTGCCCTTGCCAAGGATCAAACTAATCGATTTCGGACTCGCTCACAAAATCGAGGCGGGGGCAGAGTTTAAAAACATTTTTGGGACTCCTGAATTTGTGGGTAAGATTTCAGTCTTGAGACTGGCTCACATAAACATGCCATAACTAGACTACTATACATGAATATGAATAACTACATTATCAATGTGACAAATCACAGGTATTAATAGGAAATAATAATAATCTAATGAATTCTGTCTGTTATTGACACATTAAAGATAATATTAGGAAATACACTGTTTTTATGTAATTACTTTTCTGTCATTAATTCAGTCTTCTAGTGACAAATTAAAGATAATATTAAAGAAATACACTATTTTGATCCAATGACTTTTCTATCATTGATGCATTAGTGCAGTCTTCTGCTGATTGGTCACCTGTCTGTTTCAGCCCCAGAGATAGTGAACTACGAACCACTGGGACTGGAGGCAGATATGTGGAGTATAGGAGTTATCACTTATATCCTGTGAGTTCAACACAACATTAAGCATGTTTTAACATCATGGTACACAACAGACATCAAATAAACATACATGTAACAGGGTTGGCGTAGATGAATACATATAATTATACAACGGGTGGGTCTAATCCTGAAGGCTGATTGGTTAAAACCGGCTAAATCTATGACGTTAAAATGCCTATTTTACTCTGTTCCATCTGACTGCCCAATCCACTGTCTCATCAGCCCAGCCAGGCAATTTATAAACTTGATTGCCACTATAAATAGCATCTAGACATTATCTCACATTTCTTTTAGACTAACATTTGGTTTTCAACAGTGGAGATTTGTATAAACCTTGCTGTCTGTCTCTCCAACATTTGCAACATTGTTTCATTATTCAAATTCGATCTCCAGCTGTCCCATAGTAATGAACGTGTCAGGAGTCGGGAGTCGCGCCTCATTGGCTCATTGTTCTGGATGTATCCAAATAAGCGTCTCTAGCAACCCTAGATTTGTGTCGGGACTATATTTTGTGGAAGGATGAAAATAGTATGAATAAATTAATCTAAATAACATTTCTAATGAAAATATGTCAATCATTATTTGAAATACGTTGGTAAACCCGTTGTATAAAAGTGATAATGCCCTCGAAGCCGGTGTTTGGAGGATATATTGGTACGGGTGTTGTTAGACTTCGTCTCGGGCCTAACAACACCCGTGTCAATATGTCCTCCATACACCGGCTTCGAGGGCATTATCACTTAAGAGGGGGAGGGAGAGATAAAAGGCTAGCAACAATGTTCCTAACGCTCCCCTCCTCCTGTTCTGGCCTTGTTGTTGTGCTCCAGGCTGAGTGGAGCGTCTCCCTTCCTGGGAGAGACTCAACAGGACACGCTGGCCAACATCTCAGCCATGAACTACGAGTTTGACCAGGAGTTCTTCTGCAGAACCAGTGAGCTGGCCAAAAGCTTCATACGACAGCTACTGGAGAGAGACAAGATGTGAGTTGGAGGGGTCAGAGGTCAGAGGTGAGGTGGAGAGGGACAACCGGTTGGGGGTCAGGAGTGAGTTTGACCAGGAGTTCTTCTGCAGAACCGGCAAGCTGGCTAATAACTTCATATGACAACTACTGGAGAGAGACAAGAGGTGAAGGGGTCAGAGGTGAGGTGGAGAGGAGAGGAGGAGTCAGAGGTGAGGGGTCAGAGGTGAAGGGGTCAGGGGTGAGGTGGAGAGGAGAGGAGGAGTCAGGGGTGAGGTGGAGAGGAGAGGAGGAGTCAGGGGTGAGGTGGAGAGGAGAGGAGGAGTCAGGGGTGAGGTGGAGAGGAGAGGAGGAGTCAGGGGTGAGGTGGAGAGGAGAGGAGGAGTCAGGGGTGAGGTGGAGAGGAGAGGAGGAGTCAGGGGTGAGGTGGGAGAGGAGAGGAGGAGTCAGGGGTGAGGTGGAGAGGAGAGGAGGAGTCAGAGGTGAGGGGTCAGGGGTGAGGTGGAGAGGAGAGGAGGAGTCAGGTGAGGGGAGAGGAGAGGAGAGGAGGAGTCAGAGGTGAGGGGTCAGGGGTGAGGTGGAGAGGAGAGGAGGAGTCAGGTGAGGGGGAGAGGAGAGGAGAGGAGGAGTCAGAGGTGAGGGGTCAGGGGTGAGGTGGAGAGGAGAGGAGGAGTCAGGTGAGGGGGAGAGGAGAGGAGAGGAGGAGTCAGAGGTGAGGGGTCAGGGGTGAGGTGGAGAGGAGAGGAGGAGTCAGGTGAGGGGGAGAGGAGAGGAGAGGAGGAGTCAGAGGTGAGGGGTCAGGGGTGAGGTGGAGAGGAGAGGAGAGGAGGAGTCAGAGGTGAGGGGTCAGGGGTGAGGTGCAGAGGGTGAGGAGGAGAGGAGTCAGAGGTGAGGTGGAGAGGGTGAGGTTTTAGAACCTGCGTTTTCTGTGTGTGCCAAAAGACTGTTAGACCGCTGAGCTAAAGCCTAGACAATATCTATGGAAGCTCACACTAGTCTTCCTGGCTCAGGGAAGGCAAATTCTGTATTGTGTTTCCACAGCACATCGTAGAACAGCTGTATAGAAAAAGTGATGTAACATATTAACACACTTTCGAGACCATGAGGTTTCTTTACGTTACTCTGCATGACTCTACACAGTACACACTCTCTTGATGACAGTAACGCGGAGTGATCTGTGTACAAGGTCAAAACAGACTTACACTGTCACAGTCTAAAATCAAGTTACAGACGTCCCTCTGTTCTGTCTGCCCCCCCCCCCCCCCCCCCTTGTGAGTACATGAACATGTTTGTCTTACAGGAAGAGATTAACTATTCAAGATGCTCTCAACCACACCTGGATCAAGGTATATAATGGTCACATGAAAACAGCCGTGATAGACGATGTTAAGACATGCATGTTTTCTTTTTGTGACATAACTTGCCTCAAGGCCTCTTCATGCATTTTATAGTTTGCATAACAGCTTCATAATTATACTGTGACATTTACTGTTCAAGGGCAGAAAGGTATTTGTTTCTTGTTTGTACGGTTTTTTACATACCTGGTTTATGACCATGTAATGTAATGCATGTTAAGCTGTTATGGACTGCACCCCCCACTGACAATGTATAAGATATGATGACCTTGCTATTAAGATAGAGGAAGCTCTAGACTGTTAGTTTGAATCAGACGTGTGATTCAATCAGATGAGTTTTTCCTGATAACATGTCTGTCTTGACACGTTTGTGACTCTAACTTAAATGTGCAACCAGTTGACAAAAGACAGCTGTGGTAGAAAGATGAATAACTGACCATGTCACCTGGTGTGTTGTCTGTGGTTTGGTAATGAATAACTGACCATCTCACCTGGAGTGTTGCCTGTGGTTTGGTAATGAATAACTGACCATCTCACCTGGCATGTTGCCTGTGGTTTGGTAATGAATAACTGACCATCTCACCTGGAGTGTTGCCTGTGGTTTGGTAATGAATAACTGACTATCTCACCTGGAGTGTTGCCTGTGGTTTGGTAATGAATAACTGACCATCTCACCTGGAGTGTTGCCTGTGGTTTGGTAATGAATAACTGACCATGTCACCTGGAGTGTTGCCTGTGGTTTGGTAATGAATAACTGACCATCTCACCTGGAGTGTTGCCTGTGGTTTGGTAATGAATAACTGACCATGTCACCTGGAGTGTTGCCTGTGGTTTGGTAATGAATAACTGACCATCTCATCTGGAGTGTTGCCTGTGGTTTGGTAATGAATAACTGACCATCTCACCTGGAGTGTTGCCTGTGGTTTGGTCATGAATAACTGACCATGTCACCTGGAGTGTTGCCTGTGGTTTGGTAATGAATAACTGACCATCTCACCTGGAGTGTTGTCTGTGGTTTGGTAATGAATAACTGACCATCTCACCTGGAGTGTTGCCTGTGGTTTGGTAATGAATAACTGACCATGTCACCTGGAGTGTTGCCTGTGGTTTGGTAATGAATAACTGACCATGTCACCTGGAGTGTTGCCTGTGGTTTGGTAATGAATAACTGACCATCTCACCTGGAGTGTTGCCTGTGGTTTGGTAATGAATAACTGACCATCTCACCTGGAGTGTTGTCTGTGGTTTGGTAATGAATAACTGACCATCTCACCTGGAGTGTTGCCTGTGGTTTGGTAATGAATAACTGACCATGTCACCTGGAGTGTTGCCTGTGGTTTGGTAATGAATAACTGACCATCTCACCTGGAGTGTTGCCTGTGGTTTGGTAATGAATAACTGACCATCTCACCTGGAGTGTTGTCTGTGGTTTGGTAATGAATAACTGACCATCTCACCTGGAGTGTTGTCTGTGGTTTGGTAATGAATAACTGACCATGTCACCTGGAGTGTTGTCTGTGGTTTGGTAATGAATAACTGACCATCTCACCTGGAGTGTTGCCTGTGGTTTGGTAATGAATAACTGACCATCTCACCTGGAGTGTTGCCTGTGGTTTGGTAATGAATAACTGACCATGTCACCTGGAGTGTTGTCTGTGGTTTGGTAATGAATAACTGACCATCTCACCTGGAGTGTTGCCTGTGGTTTGGTAATGAATAACTGACCATCTCACCTGGAGTGTTGCCTGTGGTTTGGTAATGAATAACTGACCATCTCACCTGGAGTGTTGTCTGTGGTTTGGTAATGAATAACTGACCATCTCATCTGGAGTGTTGCCTGTGGTTTGGTAATGAATAACTGACCATCTCATCTGGAGTGTTGCCTGTGGTTTGGTAATGAATAACTGACCATGTCACCTGGAGTGTTGCCTGTGGTTTGGTAATGAATAACTGACCATCTCATCTGGAGTGTTGCCTGTGGTTTGGTAATGAATAACTGACCATCTCACCTGGAGTGTTGCCTGTGGTTTGGTAATGAATAACTGACCATCTCACCTGGAGTGTTGTCTGTGGTTTGGTAATGAATAACTGACCATCTCACCTGGAGTGTTGCCTGTGGTTTGGTAATGAATAACTGACCATGTCACCTGGAGTGTTGCCTGTGGTTTGGTAATGAATAACTGACCATCTCACCTGGAGTGTTGCCTGTGGTTTGGTAATGAATAACTGACCATGTCACCTGGTGTGTTGTCTGTGGTTTGGTAATGAATAACTGACCATCTCACCTGGAGTGTTGTCTGTGGTTTGGTAATGAATAACTGACCATGTCACCTGGAGTGTTGTCTGTGGTTTGGTAATGAATAACTGACCATCTCACCTGGAGTGTTGCCTGTGGTTTGGTAATGAATAACTGACCATCTCACCTGGAGTGTTGTCTGTGGTTTGGTAATGAATAACTGACCATCTCACCTGGAGTGTTGCCTGTGGTTTGGTAATGAATAACTGACCATCTCACCTGGAGTGTTGTCTGTGGTTTGGTAATGAATAACTGACCATCTCACCTGGAGTGTTGCCTGTGGTTTGGTAATGAATAACTGACCATCTCACCTGGAGTGTTGTCTGTGGTTTGGTAATGGATGCATCTGACCACTGGCTTATATTCCAATGCTGGACAGAACATCATCAATGCATTGCATGCAGTGCCAGTAAGTGACTTCCAGCTCAGTAACCCTCCATCTTTCTTCCTCATCTCTTGTGTCTCAAGTCTAATGAGTACAAGGAGGAGACCCCCAGCACAAAGACCCCGGACCAGACCAAGACCCCCAGCACCAAGACCCCGGACCAGACCAAGACCCCCAAGAAGCGCGAGCGCCGTCAGCTGAAGACCAAACGTCTCAAGGAGTATACCATGAAGTCCCACTCCTCCATGCCCCCCAACAACACCTATGCCAACTTCGAACGCTTCGCCCAGGTAGTGGAGGACATCAGCCAGATGGAGGGCTCCTTCTCTGGGCTAGCCTCGGCCCACGACTCCCTGCAGGAGGACATCGACGCCCTGGTCTCCATCTACAACCACAAGGAGTCCTGGTACAAGGAGGAGAGCGAGGGGGTCCGCCACCAGCTGTCTCAGATCCGCTATGAGTTCCGTAAGGTGGAGGTGATGAAGAGGAGCCTGCAGGATGAGATGAAGGTGGTGGATGTTAGCGTCAGCAACGTTAGCGCCCGCTACCAGGAGAGGAAGAGCCACTTTGACGCCCTAAGACAGGAGCTGAGCGACGAGCTGAAGTGGGTGCAGGACGTGGTGGGGTCGTTTGGGGTCACGGACGGGGTCGGTGGGGTCGGAAGAGGGGGTGGAGGAGGAGGAGGAGGGGGCTACCCCAACTGTAACTTCTCCACTGTGTTTAATAATGATGTGAATGAGGCGCTGAAGGAAATGCTGAACAGAAGCTGTGGAGGAGATCTGCTGTCTGAGATTAGCCTGAACTTCACTGAGTCTGGATTGAAGAGATAGTATGGTATAGTATCGTAGAGTAGAGTAGAGTAGAGTAGAGTAGAGTAGAGTAGAGTAGAGTAGAGTAGAGTAGAGTAGAGTAGAGTAGAGTATTGTATTGTATTGTATTGTATAGTATAGTATAGTATAGTATAGTATAGTTTAGTATAGTATAATATAGTATTGTATTGTATTGTATAGTATAGTATAGTATAGTATAGTATAGTATAGTATAGTATAGTATAGTATAGTATAGTATAGTATAGTATATTATAGTATCAACCTGGACCTGACTGAGTCTGAATAGTATAGTAGAGTAGAGTAGAGTAGAGTATAGTATAGTATAGTATAGTATAGTATAGTATAGTATAGTATAGTATAGTGTAGTGTAGTGTAGTGTAGTATAGTATAGTATAGTATAGTATAGTATAGTATAGTATAGTATAGTATAGTATAGTATAGTATAGTATTGTATTGTATTGTATTGTATTGTATTGTATAGTATCAACCTGGATCTGATTGAGTCTGGATAGTATAGTATAGTATAGTATAGTATAGTATAGTATGTGTCTGGATAGTACAGTACAGTACAGTACAGTATAGTATAGTATAGTATAGTATAGTATAGTATAGTACAGTACAGTACAGTACAGTACAGTATAGTATAGTATAGTATAGTATTGTATAAGTCTGGACAGTAGAGATATCAGCAGTTACAGGAGCCCAGAGACAATGACAGACACAGGAAGGAGAAGACACTGGGAGTCATCTCTTTGGAATATTCTTACTTTAGTTAGTTTTCCTTGTTAAACGTTAGTATTATTTTTGTGATCAGCTAAAATGAAATGTCAAAGTATTTATAATGGCTTCTCTTTGTGTTTACTAAGAATGCTATAAGAGGCTTGATAGATTTTGAGGTTTTATTTTAAAGTCTGCAACTTATAAGTAGCTTGTTTTTTTCTTCCATAACTCAATGCCAAGTGTTGATAATGTTGATGCAGTTTTTGGTAGAGGAATGATAATGAGCAGACAGCATTAATGACATCAGGCCTACCTTCTGAGATCAGGTTGAAGTTAGTCGATAGTGTTATTTTTGTATGTGTGTTTTACATGCTTGTACCTACCTGATCTAAACCCACTGAACCTGATAAAGACCTTATCGATTGAAATGCTACACATGTGATTGTGTGTGTGTGTGTGTGTGTGTGTGTATGTGTGTCTGTGTGTGTGTGTGTGTGTGTGTGTGTGTGTGTGTGTGTGTGTGTGTACTGTATCAGCCAAACACAGTGATACAGTACTACATGTAGAGTCTGTTGTATCCCTGGAATACACTTCATTACACCCCTGTACTGGACACATGATGAAGTCCACATCATGTCACAAGAAGAGCAGAACCATGTCCAAAAGCCTTTTAGTCCTAGTATGGTCCTGTTAACCCATTAATATTACAGTCTATGTCTAATTAACCCATTCATATTAAACAGTCTGTGTCTAATTAACCCATTAATATTACAGTCTATGTCTAATTAACCCATTAATATTACACAGTCTATGTCTAATTAACCCATTAATATTACAGTCTATGTCTAATTAACCCATTAATATTACAGTCTATGTCTAATTAACCCATTAATATTAAACAGTCTATGTCTAATTAACCCATTAATATTACAGTCTATGTCTAATTAACCCATTAATGTTAAACAGTCTGTGTCTAATTAACCCATTAATATTACAGTCTATGTCTAATTAACCCATATATATTACACAGTCTATGTCTAATTAACCCATTAATATTAAACAGTCTATGTCTAACTAACCCATTAATATTACACAGTCTATGTCTAACTAACCCATTAATATTACAGTCTATGTCTAACTAACCCATTAATATTACAGTCTATGTCTAATTAACCCATTAATATTACAGTCTATGTCTAATTAACCCATTAATATTAAACAGTCTATGTCTAATTAACCCATTAATATTACAGTCTATGTCTAATTAACCCATTAATGTTAAACAGTCTGTGTCTAATTAACCCATTAATATTACAGTCTATGTCTAATTAACCCATATATATTACACAGTCTATGTCTAATTAACCCATTAATATTAAACAGTCTATGTCTAACTAACCCATTAATATTACAGTCTATGTCTAACTAACCCATTAATATTACAGTCTATGTCTAATTAACCCATTAATATTACAGTCTATGTCTAATTAACCCATTAATATTACAGTCTATGTCTAACTAACCCATTAATATTAAACAGTCTATGTCTAACTAACCCATGAATATTAAACAGTCTATGTCTAATTAACCCATTAATATTACACAGTCTAATGCTGCTGATGTCACTGATCACTCAGCCAGTCATGGGACTTGTGTGTAAACTGGTTAGTGATGGATCAAGAACTGGTGTGTTGTTGCCCTCGGTTACGTAAACACAAATATTGTTGTGTTGTCGTCTCAGCAGATACAGAAAGTCATTCACACAGATCTGCCATTCATATCTATAATTACAGTAACTCGGTAACATACTGAACATGTCATTGTGTTTAGCCACGGTCAACTCTGGAGAACATAGATGATGGCCTACCTAAAATATATTATATTAACATCTATTACTGGAGCTATTACAGAGAAACAGAGTGTAGGTTTAGCTACTGCCTAGAAATAGACAACAGCACATTAGAATACTGGTTGTGTTTTCAGAGGAGCTGTGACAGCAACCACGAGGAAGAGACCAGAAAGAGGAGTAACACTTCCTGAAGACAACAACCAACCAAGCACCACCATTCCTCCATTCCACCTCCTGAAGTTAACAACCAAGAACCATTCCACCAAGCACCATTCCACCAAGCACCATTCCACCAAGCACCATTCCACCAAGCACCATTCCACCAAGCACCATTCCACCAATCACCATTCCACCAAGCACCATTCCACCAAGCACCATTCCACCAGCACCATTCCACCAAGCACCATTCCACCAATCACCATTCCACCAAGCACCATTCCACCAATCACCATTCCACCAAGCACCATTCCACCAATCACCATTCCACCAAGCACCATTCCACCAAGCACCATTCCACCAATCACCATTCCACCAAGCACCATTCCACCAAGCACCATTCCACCAATCACCATTCCACCAATCACCATTCCACCAAGCACCATTCCACCAAGCACCATTCCACCAAGCACCATTCCACCAAGCACCATTCCACCAATCACCATTCCACCAAGCACCATTCCATTCTGTTTTTTTTTTACATTAACCCCTTCATTTCGAATGTTAGATTCACCAATTTCCCATCTATCTTCACTCCTCTCCATTCACTCCCCTTAAACTAAGGTTGGATCAATTCGAATTAAAAGTCATTCAACGCCTGTTTGCTTTCTTTATTCTGCCAACATGTTTTCTGCCTCTTTTACCAAGACACTCCAAATAGCGAGTTGAGTACATTCATTCACTTGAACAATAAACCCAGGGGCAACTCTTTCTGTGGCGTCTGGCTGTAGTCTCTGGGCCTAAGTCAAATCAGCTGAGTAGTAGTTTGTAAAGCACTGCAGTTGGTTTCTCCGCGGGATGCTGAATGACTGACTGTTGATGCAGTCGGTTTCTCCACAGGATGCTGAATGACTGACAGACGTTGCAGTTGGTTGGTTATGTCCTCAGTGTGCCTCTGATTGGAGCTCGAGGCACACAACAACAACATACCGTGGCTGTGTTGAGGCCTCATAAGTTCACAGAGTCAAGGTACTGTACATATAGATTGGTTTCATTTTTATGAAAGAGATGCAAATAAGTTGTCATTGCAACTTTGTGGAGGTCTGAGATCTGGTCATGTTCCTTGAATCAGGACATTTGTAAACTATACACGACTACTCCTTGAACGTCAACTTCTGAAGAATCCTTTGACAGAAACGGTTGTTGATGTGATGTATTGAGCATAGCCGACCACAGTACAGACCTGCAGTATACGCCTGAGGCGGAGGCTCTTTGTTGAGTCCAATGACGGTAGGTTCCGTTGGAGAATGTGAACCTGTCGGTGTGTTCTAGAGTATTCCTTCCTTCAGGGGACAGCACACACGGAAAACCCAGTCACCAGTAACATAACGGTAATAACATTCACATACATCCACCCAGTCACCAGCAACATACCAGTAATAACATTCACATACATCCACCCAGTCACCAGCAACATACCAGTAATAACATTCACATACATCCACCCAGTCACCAGTAACATACCAGTAATAACATTCCCATACATCCACCCAGTCACCAGTAACATACCAGTAATAACATTCACATACATCCACCCAGTCACCAGTAACATACCAGTAATAACATTCACATACATCCACCCAGTCACCAGTAACATACCAGTAATAACATTCACATACATCCACCCAGTCACCAGCAACATACCAGTAATAACATTCACATAAATACAGTCAGTCACCAGTAACTGGTAATAAAAAATACCCCCCTTCGCCCCCTCTCTCTTCCATCAATTCAATTCAAGGGGCTTTATTGGCATGGGAAGCGTATGTTAACATTGCCAAAGCAAGTGAAATAGATAATAAACAAAAGTGAAATAGACGATAAAAAATGTACAGTAAATATTACACACACAAAAGTTTCAAAGGAATAAAGACATTTCAAATCTCATATTATGTCTATATAAAGTGTTGTGACAATGTGCAAATAGTTAAAGTACAAATGGGAAAATCAACATAAATATGGGTTGTATTTACAATGGTGTTTGTTCTTCACTGGTTGCCCTTTTCCTGTGGCAACAGGTCACAAATATTGCTGCTGTGATGGCACACTGTGGTTTTTCACCCAATAGATATGGGAGCAGCAGGCAGGGCTGAGCTCCAGAGCAGCTCTCCAGTAGAGATATAACCTCTGTACTGTCTCTGCTCAGCCCAGATAACCACAACACTGCTTCCTCTTGCTGCCTGGCCACTAGGCAATTAACACTAGCCTCCACTCCATTACATTACATTTTTACATTTTAGTCATTTAGCAGACGCTCTTATCCAGAGCGACTTACAGTTAGTGAGTGCATACATTTTCATACTGGCCCCCCGTGGGAAACGAACCCACAACCCTGGCGTTGCAAGCACCATGCTCTACCAACTGAGCTACACGGGGCCCCACTGTGTAACTTCAAACCATAGTTGTAAGAATCACGAAAGGAAGACTGAGATATAAGCTATAGTCCCTTGGAAAAGGCTTTTTCAGGCGGTACAATGGCAACTGTGTTCGTCACATTGACAAAATGAACCCCAGACTAAGTGGTTTGGAACCCCAGACTATTAGTTTGGATTCAGATGTATGGCAGGCCAATGGCCACACAATATTAATCAAGAAACTTAATCCAATCTCTCTTTTAATAATCCAAAATGTGTGGGACCCTTGTCTGTATTTCTCTGTAATAACTAGAATAATGTAATAACTATATAATTTTAATAACTAGAATCATGGAAAAACTAGAATAATGTAATAACTAGAATCATGGAAAAACTAGAATAATGTAATAACTAGAATAATGTAATAACTAGAATAATGTAATAACTATACAATGTAATAACTAGAATAATATAATAACTCTATGATGTAATAACTAGAATAATATAATAACTCTATGATGTAATAACTAGAATAATGTAATAACTATATAATGTAATAACTATAATAATATAATAACTCAATAATTTAATAACTATAATAATGTAATAACTATAATATAATAACTATAATATGCAATAACTATATATATGTTTTATGTAATAACTATATAATATAATAACTATAATAATGTAGTAACTCTATAATGTAATAACTATAATAATGTAATAACTATAATATAATACCTATATAATGCAATAACTATATGTTTTATGTAATAACTATATAATATAATAACTATAATAATGTAGTAACTCTATAATAATGTAATAACTATAATATAATAACTATATAATGCAATAACTATATGTTTTATGTAATAACTATATAATATAATAACTATAATAATGTAATATAATAATGTAATAACTCTACAATGTAATAACTATAATAATGTAATAACTCTATAATACAAGTGGTCATTAAAACACTTACAGTTGACTGCTATTACATGTTGCATCATTGTGATGGTATTATTGTATTGTGCATAGGGTAAAACATGCATGAACTGGAACTAGTAACTATGTCAAATTTTGGCCCAAAGGCATTTGCAGAATAATTAACTATGATGACAATGCAAAAATAATTGATGTAACCACTGGAATTGATAATTCAATATTGAAATTATTGCAAACAAGAGTCAGCATGGGTTCGAATCCGACCCACTGCCCTTTGACTCACCTCCCCTATCTTAGACACTACACTATCTCTTCAATAAATCAACAAAAAATTACGAAAGGAGTGGGATTTCCCCATTTCCCCCCTTTTTTTTTTATGTAACATTATAGACAAAAAAAAATTATGTAACCACTGGAATTGACCATTCAAAATTGAAATGATTGCAACAAAATGATAGCGTTTTCCTTTGTTTTCATGGCTGCAGTCAGTCAGTAGCTCAGCCTCTGACTGCCTGTAGACAGACAGACTCACGTCACTGCGCCCAGGTCTGGGGCTGAGGCTAGGGAGTGAACCTCTCATCTGGATCAGTAGCTCAGCCTCTGACTGCCTGTAGACAGACAGACTCACGTCACTGCGCCCAGGTCTGGGGCTGAGGCTAGGGAGTGAACCTCTCATCTGGATCAGTAGCTCAGCCTCTGACTGCCTGTAGACAGACAGACTCACGTCACTGCGCCCAGGTCTGGGGCTGAGGCTAGGGAGTGAACCTCTCATCTGGATCAGTAGCTCAGCCTCTGACTGCCTGTAGACAGACAGACTCACGTCACTGCGCCCAGGTCTGGGGCTGAGGCTAGGGAGTGAACCTCTCATCTGGATCAGTAGCTCAGCCTCTGACTGCCTGTAGACAGACAGACTCACGTCACTGCGCCCAGGTCTGGGGCTGAGGCTAGGGAGTGAACCTCTCATCTGGATCAGTAGCTCAGCCTCTGACTGCCTGTAGACAGACAGACTCACGTCACTGCGCCCAGGTCTGGGGCTGAGGCTAGGGAGTGAACCTCTCATCTGGATCAGTAGCTCAGCCTCTGACTGCCTGTAGACAGACAGACTCACGTCACTGCGCCCAGGTCTGGGGCTGAGGCTAGGGAGTGAACCTCTCATCTGGATCAGTAGCTCAGCCTCTGACTGCCTGTAGACAGACAGACTCACGTCACTGCGCCCAGGTCTGGGGCTGAGGCTAGGGAGTGAACCTCTCATCTGGATCAGTAGCTCAGCCTCTGACTGCCTGTAGACAGACAGACTCACGTCACTGCGCCCAGGTCTGGGGCTGAGGCTAGGGAGTGAACCTCTCATCTGGATCAGTAGCTCAGCCTCTGACTGCCTGTAGACAGACAGACTCACGTCACTGCGCCCAGGTCTGGGGCTGAGGCTAGGGAGTGAACCTCTCATCTGGATCCATTGCAGTGGAAGTTGCAGCCAGAAACGAAAAGGTGGGAAGAATGGAAACGTGCTCCTGACTTTCAGCCTTTTTTTTGTAGCTAACGACACCTTATCAAAACCCACAAGTAAGCTTACGGATACAACCAATACGTTCTTCAATTGCAGAAACCTTTGTTATTGCAATGAAGTGCATTTACGTGCAACAGTGAAGAGGCCTCTTTGACAGTTGATGGTAAGCTTGTCAAGCTAGCTACATCTCTCGAATCTCTTCTCTCCTAACTGCTAGTCAGCTATGCTAGCTAGCTAGGCCTTTCTATGTGTAAGCTTGCATAAAATGTCAAGACAATTTCCCGACAATTAATTTTACTGTTGCAAAACAGTGCCAGAGTCTTGCTATCTGTATCGTTGATGGCCAAATTAGCTAGCTGTAGCCTGTGTTTTCCATTTACCTACATGTGTATGAGTTGCTTCCAGCTAGCTAGCAGCTACCTAGCTACCTAACTAGCTACCTAACAGTAAAGTGAACTCTATTGGTTAGCATCGGTAGCCTGCTAGCATTAGCTTTATGTTGTGCTTCAGCACCTCCGCTAGTTTACAACATAACACAGTAGTTAGCTAATTGTTAGTAACCTCGTATGTAACAAGGCTGTAATAAACTTAGCCAGCTTGCTAGTTAGTTAATTGTTTGATTCTGGCCTATGTAGCTAACGTTACAGGCCTAGTAGACTGTTCTATAAGTTGAAGTGTAGCTAGTTCAATGCGATGGCAGCTAGCTGGCTAGCTAGTCTGTTAGCTTGCTTGCTAGCTAGCTGGCTAGCTACCTTACTATACAGCTGTGTCATGTCAGTCTAACATATTCTATGTCTGGTGAATAATTAGTCAAGCTAGCGAACAAATAGCATGTATGTTGTTTTTGTGGATTGTCTGTTAAAGCTAGGTAGGTTAGAGATGTGGAACGTGTTAGTTAGCCCGCTAACGTTAGCTACTAGCTAGCTAGTTTATGCAACTAGTTAAGCTAGCTAGCTAAATGGCTAGCTACCTGGTCAGCTGATTTGCCTACGTTACTGTTTATCCAGCATAGGCAAGTATTTAGTAGCTAGCTAGTTAGCTGAAGACGCTAGCTGGGTTTACAGTATATCACCACTGTATTGCCTACTATGACAATTTACAGTATTCCACCTTGCTGTCCCTGGGCACATACTGATACCACAGTAGGCTTTATAATATGACAGACAGCTGTCAAAGCTATTCACTTTTTGTCTCGTATGTTCAGCAATGCAGCAGGCGAACATAGCACGCCTGCTCATGAGATTGCCAATAATGCTGGTGCCCTTCTTCTTGAGATCAATATTGCATGGTGAAAGCTGTACATAAAAAATGGAGTAATTTAACAGATGCTCTTATCTAGAGTGAGTTACAGGAGCAATTAGGGTTAAGTGTCTTGCTCAAGGGCACAATGACAGATTTTTCACCTAGTCGGCTCAGGGATTCGAACCAGCTACCTATTGGTTACTGGCCCAACGCTCTTAACCGCTAGGCTACCTGCCGCCCGCAATATAAAAACGATTGTGCAGCAAGAGATTGAGAAATTCTAATATAAAATGCACATAGGAAATGCATTGTCACTGTGTAGTGGAAGGCCACTTCCAGACCATTAGGCAATAAGTATCACCATAGCTGTGGACTGTGAAATCAATGTTTCCAGCTGTTGCTGCAAGATTTCATGGATGTCGAATGCATGTTTAAACTACGGTACTACTAACATTTAGTTATTTGTATTGCATAATGCATAGGCGTATTATGAAGAACGGTAGCTAACAACTGTATGTTAGGCAATGTAGGCCTGCTGGTTTGAGTGTAGGGGGTAAGGGAATAGCCTAGATGTAATGGACAAGCCTGAACAGAAGGTGAAAACCGTTCTTCTTCTACACTCAGTATCAGGTGACCTATTTCCCATCCAGAGAAAACAGGTTCATAATCAATTAGTAACTGATGTTGAAAGTCATATTACGGCCTAATTTAGTTGTCTAGGCCTTCCGCATGTTTCTCTCCACATTGCTTCCCCACGTTTGTTTGCTTCCCCACGTGTGTGTTGCTTCCCCATGTGTGTGTTTGCTTCCCCATGTGTGTGTTGCTTCCTCATGTGTGTGTTTGCTTCCCCATGAAGTTCATGTAGGCAATGACTGTTGTGCTGATATGTATTGGCTGATATGTACTGTGCTGATGTGTACTGGCTGATATGTACTGTGCTGATGTGTACTGGCTGATATGTACTGTGCTGATGTGTACTGGCTGATATGTACTGTACTGATGTGTACTGTGCTGATTTGACCGCTGGTGCAAATAGGCCTATCTTGTGAGAACTGATAGTATCTGTGGCATAAAGCACATGCAGGCCTAAGTTTATTACTATTATCCTGTATAATTGGAATTATCTGAAATGTTTACACCTAGGTCGTTGGGTAATATGCAATGTCATGGTTACTTCCAGCAAAATTAGGGCGTTACATTGGTTCCATGGATTAGGCTGACAGCATGTTGGAAAATGTTCCCCCAGGAATATTGGGAATGCCATGTGTAGTAACTGGAACACAGTATTAGGCTAGCTGACTAGTCATACATCATCTCTATGGGTCTAGTTGGAGTTCCGAGGACATGTTACATGTTAGGTCTATAGCCTAGTTCCATAAACTGAATGTGGTTAGTGTGATCAACAGCTTATAGTGATAAAATTGTCCTTCACGGATGTGATCACTATAAGATGAGTGCACTGTAGGCTAGTTGTTTCATTTCAGTGTCTTGTTTCATTTCCAGCCATGCTCCCAACAGAACACACACGGATCCCCTACCAGATCAAACCCTCCCCAACCCAGCCATGCTCCCAACAGAACACACACGGATCCCCTACCAGATCAAACCCTCCCCAACCCAGCCATGCTCCAACAGAACACACACGGATCCCCTACCAGATCAAACCCTCCCCAACCCAGCCATGCTCCAACAGAACACACACGGATCCCCTACCAGATCAAACCCTCCCCAACCCAGCCATGCTCCCAACAGAACACACACAGATCCCCTACCAGATCAAACCCTCCCCAACCCCAGCCATGCTCCCAACAGAACACACACAGATCCCCTACCAGATCAAACCCTCCCCAACCCAGCCATGCTCCAACAGAACACACACGGATCCCCTACCAGATCAAACCCTCCCCAACCCAGCCATGCTCCAACAGAACACACACGGATCCCCTACCAGATCAAACCCTCCCCAACCCAGCCATGCTCCAACAGAACACACACGGATCCCCTACCAGATCAAACCCTCCCCAACCCAGCCATGCTCCAACAGAACACACACGGATCCCCTACCAGATCAAACCCTCCCCAACCCAGCCATGCTCCAACAGAACACACACGGATCCCCTACCAGATCAAACCCTCCCCAACCCAGCCATGCTCCAACAGAACACACACGGATCCCCTACCAGATCAAACCCTCCCCAACCCAGCCATGCTCCAACAGAACACACACGGATCCCCTACCAGATCAAACCCTCCCCAACCCAGCCATGCTCCAACAGAACACACACGGATCCCCTACCAGATCAAACCCTCCCCAACCCAGCCATGCTCCAACAGAACACACACGGATCCCCTACCAGATCAAACCCTCCCCAACCCAGCCATGATATAGAATTAGTAATATAATCATATAGTAAAAAATATATTATAAAACAAAAAGTAAAAATAGTGATACAAATTCTAATTTGGGTTGGTTTATGGAGTTGTGAAATTAGCTGGGTCCATGTCTTCTACAAAGAATAAGAAAGGTTGCCAGATATTACAAAATGTAATTGCAGATCCCCTAACGGCGGAGCGTATTTTCTCTAGCTTGAGATGTTGCGTAACTTCCTAATTCCAGGGTTTTTCTTTATTTTTACTATTTTCTACATTGTAGAATAATAGTGAAGACATCAAAACTATGAAATAACACATATGGAATCATGTAGTAACCAAAAAAGTGTTAAACAAATCAAAATATATTTTATATTTGAGATTCTTAAAATAGCCACCCTTTGCCTTGATGACAGCTTTGCACACTCTTGGCATTCTCTCAACCAGCTTCACCTGGAATGCTTTTCCAACAGTCTTGAAGGTATGCTGAGCACTTGTTGGCTGCTTTTCCTTGACTCTGCGGTCAGACTCATCCCAAACCATCTCAATTGGGTTGAGGTCAGGGGATTGTGGAGGCCAGGTCATCTGATGCAGCACTCCATCACTCTCCTTCTTGGTAGAACAGCCCTTACACAGCCTGGAGGTGTGTAGGGTTATTGTCCTGTTGAGAAACCCCCAAATGATAGTCCCATTAAGCCCAAACCAGATGGGATGGCGTATTGCTGCAGAATGTTGTGGTAGCCATGCTGGTTAAGTGTAAATCACAGACAGTGTCACCAGCAAAGCACCCCCACACCATAACGCCTCCTCCTCCATGCTTTACAGTGGGAAATACACATGCGGAGATCATCCGTTCACCCGCACCGCATCTTACGAAGATGTCCATTGCGCGTGTTTCTTGGCCCAAGCAAGTCGCTTCTTCTTATTGGTGTCCTTTAGTAGTGGTTTCTTTGCAGCAATTCGACCATGAAGGCCTGATTCACGCAGTCTCCTCTGAACATTTGATGTTAAGATGTGTCTGTTACTTGAACTCTGTGAAGCATTTATTTGGGCTGCAATTTCTGAGGCTGGTAACTCTATTGAACTTATCCTCTGCAGCAGTGGCGGTCCTCATGAGCGCCAGTTTCCTCATAGCGCTTGATGGTTTTTGCGACTGCACTTAAATAAACTTTCAAAGTTCTTGAAATGTTCCGTATTGACTGACCTTCATCTCTTAAAGTAATGATGGACTGTTGTTTGTCTTTGCTTATTTGAGTTGTTCTTGCCATAATATGGACTTGGACTTTTACCAAATAGGGCTATCTTCTGTATACCTGGAATGAAGGGGGCTACCTTGTCACAACACAACTGATTGGCTCAAATGCATTAAGAAGGAAAGAAATTCCACAAATTAACTTTTAAGAAGGCACACCTGTTAATTGAAATGCATTCCATGTGACTACCTCATGAAGCTGGTTGAGAGAATGCCAAGAGTGTGCAAAGCTGTCATCAAAATATATTTTGATTTGTTTAACACTTTTTTGGTTACTACATGATTCCATGTGTGTTATTTCATAGTGTTGATGTCTTCACTATTATTCTACAATGTAGAAAATAGTAAAAATAAAGAAAAACCCTTGAATGAGTAGGTGTTCTAAAACGTTTTGACCAGTAGTGTATTTCTGGTCTAATCTTGGATAATTTTGCCTTTGACCAATGCAGCCGATTTTAACTATTTTAAATTGAATTACAGCATGTCTTAGACATATAGATGAAGAATGTATTCTCTAAAGCATACTCTGCCAAGTTTCATCTGTGTTGTTCAGCGAAAACCTCTTCCCATTTGGTTCTTAAGAGAGTTCAGGGAATCCAGATTGTGCAAGTTTAATAACGTATAGATCAAGCTTATGCCCCCTTTTGATATAAGGGTTCACTTTAAAAATAGAATCTAGAAGGGAGGTAGGTGGGCGTGATGGGAAGTGACTAGAGTATGAAGAGACAAAACTATGCAATTGTAGGTATCTAAAGAAATGGGATCTGGGAATATTGAACTTTTGTACTAACTGTTCAAAAGATGCTAAATCCGTATCAATGTACAAGTCGTTCAGTGAGGAGATCCCTTTTCCAGACCAGATATGAAACGCCCGGGTCTCATAATGATGATGGAGAGAATGGATGGTTCTTTAATAACGGGGCAGAAGTTGAAAATTCACTGAGACCAAATGATCGCCTGAACTGTTTCCAGATTGTTTGAGAATGTTTCACAATAGGGTTTTTAGTGTATTTGGAAACAGGCTCAGCTAATGCATGTTTTGAGCAGAGTAAAGCAGCTAAGGAGGTGGGGCCACAGGATGACATCATCAAGGTCAACCATTTCGGGCCTGTAACATGAGGGATTTCTGTCATCCAATATAGAATGATTCTTATATTAGCTGCCCAGTAATAATATTGAAAGTTCGGAAGTGCAAGACCACCCTGGGGACGAGATGTCTGCAATACGCTCTTACGTATCCAAGGGTTTTTCTTGTTCCAGATAAAAGCAGATATCAGTTTATCTATGGAGATAAAAAAAAGATTGTCAGAAAGATAGGAATACATTGAAATAAGTATAAAAACTTAAGTGTTAGACCCCTTTCACATTTTGTTACGTTACAGCCTTATTCTAAAATTGATTGATTTTTTTTTTTTTTTACCCCTCATCAATATACACACAATACCACATAATGGCAAAGCAAAAACTGGTTTTTAGAAATGTTTGCACATTTATATATTTTTTTAAACTAAAATATCACATTTACGTAAGTATTCAGACCCTTTAATCAGTACTTTGTTGAAGCACCTTTGGCAGCGATTACAGCCTCAAGTCTTATTGGGTATGACGCTACAAGCTTGGCACACCTGTATTTGGGGAGTTTCTCCCACTCTTCTCTGCAGATCCTCTCAAGCTCTGTCAGTTTGGATGGGGAGCATCGCTGCACAGCTATTTTCAGGTCTCTCCAGAGATGTTCGATTGGGTTCAAGTCCGGGTTCTGGCTGGGCCACTCAAGGACATTACAGAGACTTGTCCTGAAGCCACTCCTGCGTTGTCTTGGCTGTGTGCTTAGGGTCGTTGTCCTGTTGGAAGGTGAACCTTTGCCCCAGTCTGAAGTCCTGAGCGCTCTGGAGCAGGTTTTCATCAAGGATCTCTCTGTACTTTGCTCCGTTAATCTTTCCCTCGATCCTGACTAGTCTCACTGTCCCTGCCGCTGAAAAACATCCCCACAGCATGATGCTGCCACCACCATGCTTCTCCGTAGGGATGGTGCCAGGTTTCTTCCAGACGTGACGTTTGGCATTCAGGCCAAAGAGTTCAATCTTGGAACTTTGGAGCTCTGTCAGAGTGACCATCCATCAGGTTCACTCTGAGTTTGACCGGGCGGCCAGCTCTAGGAAGAGTCTTGGTGTTTCCAAACTTCTTCCATTTAAGAATGATGGAGGCCACTGCGTACTTGGGGACCTTCAATGCTGCAGAAATGTTTTTGTACCCTTCCCCAGAGTGGGCAAGCCTCTGTCTGTCTGTCTGTCTGTCTGTCTGTCTGTCTGTCTGTCTGTCTCTGTCTGTCTGTCTGTCTGTCTGTCTGTCTGTCTGTCTGTCTGTCATGTTAATATATCTCTCGTCTGTCTGGTTGTGTCATATTTTATTGTTGTTTCAGTGATTTTTATTCCCCTTTCTTAATGGTTAGGCCTAGCTAATATCTCTCCCCCCCTGTCCACCCAGGATTAACGGCAGCAGAGTGACATGCCATCATGGCCCTGATGATTCCTCCAGTGAAGCTCAAATGGCTGGAGCACCTGAACGGCTCGTGGATCATGGAGGACAGCGAGTCCATCGCCACGCGGGAGGGCGTGTCGGCGCTGTACTCCAAGCTGCTCAGCAACAAGGAGGTGGTCCTCTTACCTCAGCAGGTGAGAGCAGGAGGTGGTCCTCTTACCCCAGCAGGTGAGAGCAGGAGGTGGTCCTCTTACCCCAGCAGGTGAGAGCAGGAGGTGGTCCTCTTACCCCAGCAGGTGAGAGCAGGAGGTGGTCCTCTTACCCCAGCAGGTGAGAGCAGGAGGTGGTCCTCTTACCCCAGCAGGTGAGAGCAGGAGGTGGTCCTCTTACCCCAGCAGGTGAGAGCAGGAGGTGGTCCTCTTACCCCAGCAGGTGAGAGCAGGAGGTGGTCCTCTTACCCCAGCAGGTGAGAGCAGGAGGTGGTCCTCTTACCCCAGCAGGTGAGAGCAGGAGGTGGTCCTCTTACCCCAGCAGGTGAGAGCAGGAGGTGGTCCTCTTACCCCAGCAGGTGAGAGCAGGAGGAGGTCCTCTTACCCCAGCAGGTGAGAGCAGGAGGTGGTCCTCTTACCCCAGCAGGTGAGAGCAGGAGGTGGTCCTCTTACCCCAGCAGGTGAGAGCAGGAGGTGGTCCTCTTACCCCAGCAGGTGAGAGCAGGAGGTGGTCCTCTTACCCCAGCAGGTGAGAGCAGGAGGAGATGCGTCCCAAATGCAACTCTGTTCCCTATGTAGGCCGTTTGCGACACGGCCAATATGTTGTCTGCTTGCACAGAAATGTTGTTTTGCATCACAAGCTCTATGTATTCACCAGCCTGAGGGCCAGTCTGTTTATGCTACCATGCCAACTCCTTGTCACTGATTGTCATGCCAAACATCTGTTGGTCAGAACACAAAGCAAATCTGGGACCAGAATAAAGTGTAATGAGGCCTAAAAGTGAAACCATCACATCGTTAACATAGTACAACACACATCATCACAAAACACATCGTCAATGCTGTGTCCTCAGGTGCTGTGTCTGAAGGGACCCCAGCTGCCGGACTTTGAGCGTGAGTCCCTGTCCAGCGATGAACAGGAACACTACCTGGACGCCCTCCTCAGCAGCCAGATGGCGCTGGCCAAGATGGTGTGTTCCGACTCCCCCTTCGCCGCAGCTCTCCGCAAACGCCTGCTGGTCCTCCAGAGGATCTTCTACGCTCTGTCCAACAAGTACCACGACAAGGGCAAGGTCAAGCAGCAGCAGCACTCGCCCGAGAACAACTCCGGATCGGCCGACCTGCACTCTGTCAACGAGCGGCCGCGGTCCAGCACCGACGCTCTGATCGAGATGGGGGTCCGCACGGGGCTCAGTCTGCTCTTCGCCTTGCTCCGTCAGAGCTGGATGATGCCGCCGCCCGGCCCCGGAGGACTCAACCTCTGCAACGACGTCATCCACACGGCCATCGACGTGGTCTCCTCCCTGCCGCCCCTCTCCCTGGCCAACGAGAGTAAGATCCCCCCTATGGGTCTGGACTGCCTGGTCCAGGTCACCACCTTCCTCAAGGGAGTGACCATGCCAAACTCCGGGGCGGACATCTTGGGTCGGAGGCTGGCGTCGGAGCTGTTGCTGGGCCTTGCTGCCCAGAGGGGTTCCCTGAGGTACCTGCTGGAGTGGGTGGAGATGGCGCTGGTGGCGTCTGCCGTGGTCAGCACCATGGAGAAGGAGAAGATGAAGGTGTCTCTGCTGAACCCGGAAGGACTGATTGGATACGACTGCTTCATGAACATCCTCATGCAGATGAGACGCTCCCTGGTAAGCGTCCAACAAACACACTTTATTGCTCCTGATTTGTCGCGTACTTACATTGTGTTCTGTAGGTCTATTGTGCTTTTTATAATACCAGATGTATTTCTCCAAGCTTCTTCTCCCAGAGGGCTCCTTATTCATTGCTCATGATTGATTAAGTCATTGTGTATGGTCCCATTTACCACATGCCGTGTAATATGGCTACATGTAGCCGTGGCTAACTGTGTACCTGATGTCTCCTGACTCTCTCTACCAGGGCTCGTCAGCAGACAGGAGCCAGTGGAGGGAACCTAAACGCACATCAGACGGGTTGTGTTCTTTGTACGAAGCGGCGCTGTGTCTGTTCGAAGAGGTAAAATATCCACTCAAATACCATTTCACAGGTCAATTGATGTTTAGTTTTTTTTTTTTCTCTCTTCTGAAAAAGCTTATACAGTGTACTGCTTATGAATGCAAAAATGTATGGGGTTGTGAATGAATGAATGATGACGTCGTCGTGTACATGTAGGTTAAGTAGCCTTCAAGTAAAGTCTTGGCGCTATTCCCTCCCAGGTGTGCAGGATGGCGTCAGACTACTCCCGTACCTGTGCCAGCCCAGACAGCCTCCAGACGGGCGAGGCTCCCGTTGTGTCAGAGACGTGTGAGGTGTACGTGTGGGGCAGCAACAGCTCCCACCAGCTGGTGGAGGGAACACAGGAGAAGATCCTCCAGCCCAAGTTGACGCCCAGCTTCGCCGACGCACAGACGGTAAGAGACCACAGGTCTCCGAAGGTGTGTGTGTGTGTGTGTGTGTGTGTGTGTGTCAGTTCAACAAGGAGGATGTATGTCCTGTTTTGTCTGTTTTAAGCCAGTGGTTCCCAAAGCTCTCCTCGGGGACCCCCAAGGGCTTGATGATTAGTTGAATCAGGTGTGCTAGCTGTGGAATAGTTAAAATACATGGAAGGGCTGGGGGTCCCAGAGGTGTGAGAACCACTGGTTTAAGGAAAGCTGATTCCCCTCAGTAGTAAGTCTCTTGAGACTGATAGTGCAGCCTAGTTCTGAGAGGAAATAGAACTTATTAAGAAGAGACAAAGTGAAATCCATTGGGCATGAAGAGTGGCTTTTATGGATTGAAAAGAAGAGGTTACTCTCTGTGCTTCCCATGTTATGTACTGTACTGTTCCCAATCATGGTTGGTTATTGAAATATTGAATTAGGCTTCGGCGGTATCCAGATTGTCATACCTTCATGCTGACCTTGTGCCGTACCGGGATATTCGGTAATATCGGCACTGAACACAAGGGGCGCTATTTTCAAACCCCACTGAGCTTCTGTAATCCGAAGGTTAGCAATGCTAACAAGTACATGTCAAATCCCATAGAGAATGCTAACCAAATGCTAATGAGGTCATTGCGAACGTTTTATACAGTATCTGACATAAACTATTTTCAGGACAGACATCCTAGCTCATAAAGTTATAAAGTAATGCAAAAATGCTACTCACAGTTTGGTGCACGCACAAAACAAGTATTAGACAGCAAGGCTCTTGATCCAGGAGGGGATTCTCTGCTGTTACCAAGCGAAGCTTGATTTTGGAAGAAGCTAACCACTTAGCTAGATAGCTAACTAGCTACTAAATTAGCAAACCACATCACAACTGCAGAGCATTTAGTACATGTATTTATTTAACCTTTTATTTAACTAGGCAAGTCTGTTAAGAACAAATTATTATTTACAATGACGGCCTACCAAAAGGCAAAAGGCCTCCTGCGGGGACGGGGACTGGGATAAAAAATAAATAAAACATATAGCAAGAGAGACACCACAACACTACATAAAGAGAGACAACACAACACTACATAAAGAGAGACACCACAACACTACATAAAGAGAGACGCCACAACACTACATAAAGAGAGACACCACAACACTACTAACAGAGTGCCACAGAGAGACACCCACAAACACTACATAAAGAGAGACACCACAACACTACATAAAGAGAGAAACCCACAACCACTACATAAATAGAGAGACACCACAACACTACATAAAGAGAGACACCACAAACTACATAAAGAGAGACCACAACACTACATAAAGAGAGACACCACAACACTACATAAGAGAGACACCACAACACTACATAAAGAGAGAACCACACACTACATAAAGAGAGACGCCACAACACTACATAAAGAGAGACACCACAACACTACATAAAGAGAGACACCACAACACTACATAAAGAGAGACACCACAACACTACATAAAGAGAGACACCACAACACTACATAAAGAGAGACACCACAACACTACATAAAGAGAGACGCCACAACACTACATAAAGAGAGACGCCACAACACTACATAAGAGAGAGCCACAACACTACATAAAGGGCCAACATACATAAAGAGACACCACAACACACATAAAGAGAGACACCACAACACTACATAAAGAGAGACGCCACAACACTACATAAAGAGAGACGCCACAACACTACATAAAGAGAGACACCACAACACTACATAAAGAGAGACACCACAACACTACATAAAGAGAGACACCACAACACTACATAAAGAGAGACGCCACAACACTACATAAAGAGAGACACCACAACACTACATAAAGAGAGACCTAAGACGACAACACAGCCTGGTAGCAACACAACATGACAACAACATGGTAGCAGCACAAAACATGACAGTTAGCTTAATAGTTACAAGTTATCTAGCTGGCAAACATTACGTTGTGAATTCCATCCTGTAACTCGATAACCAAGCGAGTGCTGCACAACAGTGAGTGAGTGACTCACGAGCAATGATGTGTCTGTCGCAGCCGGCCGCGACCGGGAGACCCATGGGCGGCGCACAATTGGTCCAGCGTCGTCCAAGGTAGGGGAGGGTTTGGCCGGCAGGGATGTGGGTTCGTTTCCCACGGGGGGCCAGTATGAATAAAAAAACAAAACATGTATGCATTCACTAACTGTAAGTGGCTCTGGATAAGAGCGTCTGCTAAATGACTAAAATGTAAATGTAAATGTAAACCCTGGATGACTGACAGGGGGCGCTGTGTTGAAGCCACCGCGCAGCCATCTTGGTACTCCTCCATTGTAAAAAAAAAAAAACATTTTGGAAGCTATAGAAATGCATTTATAAATGTCAACATTAGTTTTTGACACATTTACTATTACAGACACCTTAATGCATACTTTTAAATTATATTAATTATGGTCTCCCGAGTGGCGCAGTGGTCTAAGGCACTGCATCGCAGTGCTAGCTGTGCCACTAGAGATCCTGGTTCGTATCCAGGCCACGACCGGGAGACCCATGGGGCGGCGCACAATTGGCCCAGCGTCGTCCAGGGTAGGGGAGGGAATGGCCGGCAGGGATGTAGCTCAGTTGGTAGAGCATGGCGTTTGCAATGCCAGGGTTGTGGGTTCGATTCCCACGGGGGGGGCCAGTATGAAAAATAAAAAAATGATGTATGCACTCACTAAATGTAAGTCGCTCTGGATAAGAGCGTCTGCTAAATGACAAAAAAAATTATATTATGAGCTAAACATAAAAAATGTTAAATTAAATGATATATGAAAACATTTTTCTTAAAATATATATTTTTGAGATTACTAATGTTATTGTCCCCACTACAACAACAACATACTTAAATACTAATGTAATCTTGTCCTTGAAACATTTAATTGAAATGCTGTAGAGTTCCATTCATTCCTATGGAGGACTGCTCCTACTGGGGAGTGGCAATATGGCCGACCGGTGGCTTCAAAACCTCTCAATGGCCCAATACATAGTATCAGCAATCTAGGGTTTATATACATCATTGCTCACAAGGCTCCGGTCTCTAGTCGTTGTGTGCTTGTAAACAAACACCACGTGACTGGGGACTACCAGGAAGCTTTATAATGGAACATTATGTGACAGGGGAAATTAAGAACACAATCTTCTTTATCTCCTAACGTGTTACACAAGTTGACTGCAGGTATTTACTTAAAAAGTAGCTTCAAATTATTTATTTTTATTTATACAAAATTTCAAAGAAATAGTTTCAACGGTATTGACAGTATTGGAAAAACCGTCCTGTGGCTATTTCCAAATACCCCGGTATACGGTATACCGTCCAAGCCTATATTGAATGGCTTAAACCAGTGGAAGCAGGTGTGTAGTGTAGGGCAAAAACTACAAAGTGGGTCCCCAGGACCAGGATGAAGAAACACTAGAAGAGCACTTGTCCATAAGAATGACGGTCAACCCCTAGAACCCTGCACCCAGTGCAAGGAGACGATCATTAACACATTCCTGGGAGAAAAAAAAAAGTAAAATGTTGACACTCCAATCAAAAGTTGGGCTGCGTAATCAATGTTAAAAAAAAATGACACATTGGGCTTTCGTGAGTGACGCCTTAGGTGATTCCCATATCCCAGTTATTGTTGTCTCATGGTTAAGGAAAAATGTGATTCCCTGCACCTGTCCATAAAAGTGATGTTTGAAAGTGATAAGTGGTTCTGACTGATGACACCCATGGATCAGAAATCATCCCAGATTGTTAGGAAATGCCCATTGACAGGTGTGAATCCTAAACCCAGTGCTTGTCTGTGTCAGATTGAGGCAGGCCAATACTGCACCTTCGTCATCTCTTCTGACGGCTCTGTCAGAGCCTGTGGTAAAGGCAGCTACGGCAGATTGGGTCTGGGAGACTCCAACAACCAATCAACTCTCAAGAAGCTGACCTTTGAACCACACCGTGCCATCAAAAAGGTGTCGTCTTCGAAGGGGTCGGACGGACACTCACTGGCCTTCACCACGGAGGGAGAGGTGTTCAGTTGGGGAGACGGGGACTACGGAAAGTTGGGGCACGGGAACAGCTCCACACAGAAGTACCCCAAACTCATCCAGGGACCTCTGCAGGGAAAGGTAGGACTAGACCACCACAGCCCCTAGACCACCACAGCCCCTAGACCACCACACCCCTAGACCACCACAGCCCCTAGACCACCACAGCCCCTAGACCACCACACCCCCTAGACCACCACAGCCCCTAGACCACCACACCCCCTAGACCACCACAGCCTAGAGACCACCACACCCCTAGACCACCACACTCCCTAGACCACCACACTCCCTAGACCACCACACTCCCTAGACCACCACAGCCCCTAGACCACCACATCCCAGCCCCTATAGGACCACCACAGCTCCTAGACCACCACAGCCCTAGACCACCACAGCCCTAGACCACCACACTCCCTAGACCACCACAGCTCCTAGACCACCACAGCCCCTAGACCACCACAGCCCCTAGACCACCACACTCCGTAGACCACCACAGCCCCTAGACCACCACAGCCCCTAGACCACCACACTCCGTAGACCACCACAGCCCCTAGACCACCACAGCCCCTAGACCACCACAGCCCCTAGACCACCACACTCCGTAGACCACCACAGCCCCTAGACCACCACAGCCCCTAGACCACCACACCCCTAGACCACCACACTGCCTAGACCACCACACTCCCTAGACCACCACAGCCCCTAGACCACCACAGCCCCTAGACCACCACACTGCCTAGACCACCACAGCCCCTAGACCACCACAGCCCCTAGACCACCACAGCCCTAGACCACCACACCCCCTAGACCACCACACTCCCTAGACCACCACACCCCCTAGACCACCACACTCCCTAGACCACCACACTCCCTAGACCACCACAGCCCCTAGACCACCACAGCCCTAGACCTCCACACCCCCTAGAACACCACACTCCCTAGACCACCACACTGCCTAGACCACCACAGCCCCTAGACCACCACAGCCCCTAGACCACCACACTCCCTAGACCACCACACCCCCTAGACCACCACAGCCCCTAATCAACGAGAGGCTGTGTGTTCTATGGGAAATAATGAACGACGTGGAAGGTGTGGTCCACGACACCTTAGCAGAGTGGAACTGACCTTCCACGGAGTTGCATTATTTTCCAGAGAACACACAGCCCTTCGTTGATTATCCCTTTTATACCAAGGCTATAATTTAACACATTTGCAGCTAGAAATGTGTTCATTTTCCGGTAGGAATGTGTTCAACATCCACTGAAGTAGCTAGCAAGTTTACTAGATAACTACAGTAGTTGCCGTGGTAACCAAACAGACTTGCTAGCTTAGCTAACCAAACCATCAGTCCTAGCTTGATATTATAAAAATTTAATTCAACACTGCCATTTAAAATGTTTTCAATTCAAACATGTAAGAATGAACTATAGCCATTTAATTATACCGTGCATTATAGGGAAATAATGCATGCTCTAGAATGCCCTTCAAGCCAATCAGAAACGGCTTTTCAACAATGCCATGGTATAATTAGGCAATAAGGCCCGTGGAGGTGTGGTATATGGCCAATATACAACGGCTAAGGGCTGTTCTTAAGCACGACCCAACGCAGAGTGCCTGGATACAGCCCTTAGCCGTGGTATATTGGCCATATACCACAAACCTCCGAGGTGCATTATTGCTATTATAAACTGGTTATAGAGGCGTAAATATAAATGTTTTGTCATACCCGTGATATACGGTCTGATATACAACGGCTGTCAGCCAATCAGCATTCAGGGCTCGACCCACCCAGTTTATAATAATGTGTAATTTCATTAAACAAGTATATTTTAGTGTGTTCCATTTGTCGTCATGTCTCAGTCCTGACTGTTGAATGTTGTTGGGCCAGGTGGTGGTCTGTGTGTCTGCAGGCTACAGACACAGTGCAGCAGTCAGTGAGGATGGAGAGCTCTACACATGGGGCGAAGGAGACTTCGGGAGATTAGGTAAATATTAGCACTATTAGCTCTCTGAACATTATTAGCACTCTGAACATTATTAGCTCTCTGAACATTATTAGCACTCTGAACATTATTAGCACTCTGAACATTATTAGCACTCTGAACATTATTAACACTCTGAACATTATTAGCACTCTGAACATTATTAGCACTCTGAACATTATTAACACTCTGAACATTATTAGCACTCTGAACACTATTAGCACTCTGAACATTATTAGCACTCTAAACATTATTAACACTCTGAACATTATTAGCACTCTGAACATTATTAGCACTCTGAACATTATTAGCACTCTGAACATTATTAGCACTCTAAACATTATTAGCACTCTGAACATTATTAGCACTCTGAACATTATTAGCACTCTGAACATTATTAGAACATTATTAGCACTCTGAACATTATTAGCACTCTGAACATTATTAGCACTCTGAACATTATTAGAACATTATTAGCACTCTGAACACTATTAGCACTCTGAACATTATTAACACTCTGAACATTATTAGAACATTATTAGCACTCTGAACATTATTAACATTGAACATTATTAGCACTCTGAACATTATTAACACTTTGAACATTATTAGCACTCTTAACATTATTAGCACTCTGAACATTATTAGAACTCTGAACATTATTAGCACTCTGAACATTATTAGAACATTATTAGCACTCTGAACATTATTAGCACTCTGAACATTATTAGCACTCTGAACATTATTAGAACATTATTAGCACTCTGAACATTATTAGAACATTATTAGCACTCTGAACATTATTAGAACATTATTAGCACTCTGAACATTATTAGAACATTATTAGCACTCTGAACATTATTAGAACATTATTAGCACTCTGAACATTATTAGAACATTATTAGCACTCTGAACATTATTAGAACATTATTAGCACTCTGAACATTATTAGAACATTATTAGCACTCTGAACATTATTAGCTCTCTGAACATTGTGTTTTTACTGCTGCGAGGGCAGCAGGGTTCTACACTAACTTGTTCAGTTGGTGGCACCAGCACATGATTTGGTCGCAGCAATCTTTTAAAAATAAAATAATGTATAATTGATCATGACCTGGCCTGTGTCCCTTAATGTGAACTAGGCTAATAATGACTAGGCTTCTTTTAAATGAGCATGCTTGGGTTCTTACAGTGATTTGGATAGACTTACTGTAACAGCAAAGAAAATACACTTAAAATAAAGTGCAACATTTATTTATTGCAGATTTCAAAGTGCCAGTTGTTCTTTCCTGCGAAATCCTCTAGAGGGCAGAGTAGAAATAAATAAAAACGATACTTCATACGAAAATGATACCACAAAAAAAAAAAACGTGGAGAAGGACTGTGATTTCTGCCAGTTTTTTCAGGTTCTCGCTCTCAAAATCACACTTTTTAATAGAAAACAACAACATTGGGTTCCTTGTTGTCCTTGTCCCTTGTAGTGTCAGCTGGGTTCCTTGGTGTCCTTGTCCCTTGTAGTGTTAGCAGGGTTCCTTGGTGTCCTTGTCTCTTGTAGTGTCAGCTGGGTTCCTTGGTGTCCTTGTCCCTTGTAGTGTCAGCTGGGTTCCTTGGTGTCCTTGTCCCTTGTAGTGTTAGCAGGGTTCCTTGGTGTCCTTGTCCCTTGTAGTGTCAGCTGGGTTCCTTGGTGTCCTTGTCTCTTGTAGTGTTAGCTGGGTTCCTTGGTGTCCTTGTCTCTTGTAGTGTCAGCTGGGTTCCTTGGTGTCCTTGTCCCTTGTAGTGTCAGCTGGGTTCCTTGGTGTCCTTGTCCCTTGTAGTGTTAGCAGGGTTCCTTGGTGTCCTTGTCTCTTGTAGTGTCAGCTGGGTTCCTTGGTGTCCTTGTCTCTTGTAGTGTCAGCTGGGTTCCTTGGTGTCCTTGTCCCTGTCAGCCTGACACAAACACATTAATGAAGTCTGTCCTTGTTGTAGCTAGTCAGTCCCACCATTTTTGAGATGTTGAAGAGTTATTGAAGGGTGACTGGATCATGTTTTAAAACGAGAAAGCGACCGAAAAACGGGTTCCCTTTGTAATGGAACGCTTTGTATGGAAAACCAAGTTGAAGCCAACATTCGATGTTGTCTTGCTCATAATAACCGTGCATGGTTTTACTGCAACAAGCGCAACAGACTAGCTCAACACCCTACATTTCTGATCAGAAATTAAATCACGTAAGAATTATATTGGGGAAGTAGAACTTGTAAATCGGCTACCATAACATTAATTACTTTTCAAGGACCAAATAGCCTAGAGGAAATGTCTGATTTTCAAGGCAGGCTATTCCATGATGACTGAATTGTGCATTGCAAATATCCAATCAAGACTTTGAACTTTTTAAATATCTGGTTTTCGTACCCATTCTTGCCTTTAGCATTTACTGGTAGATATAACTTGGAACACCTTTCCTACCGCTGTCCTCCCCATACTGCTGTCAGTTTTCGCTCCATGCAACAACCAGCTGTTTGACAGCTGCACGCTCTCTCTGCCCGACAGATTATCTATAGGCTGTGTGTGTGTGCACAGCGCACGTATTTCTCTACTGTCTGGTTGATATGGCGATAATACATTTCCCCCTCTGTCTGGTGAAATATCTCTCCTTCTCTGTGTGTTGATGTGCAGGTCACGGAGACAGCAACAGCAGAAACATTCCTACTCTGGTCAAAGACATCAGTAACGTAGGAGAGGTGTCTTGTGGGAGTTCTCACACCATAGCTTTGTCAAAGGATGGCCGCACCGTGTGGTCCTTCGGCGGGGGAGACAATGGTGGGCGAAGCCTCCGGACACAAGACTGGAATCCACCTGATGTTTTTATATTAAATAGCAAAATATATCTCAATATATCTCGAAATGTCGACATATATATGGAAATATATATCGATACATATCATTTATTGTGTAATTCTGTCTTCGTATTGAGGTATGGGTTTTACATAAATAATATGAATGGTAATATATCTGTAAATATCTATAAATGTGTAATTTTGTCTACCCTTCAGGGAAACTGGGTAAATGTGTAATTTTGTCTATCCTTCAGGGAAACTGGGTAAATGTGTAATTTTGTCTACCTTTCAGGGAAACTGGGTAAATGTGTAATTTTGTCTATCCTTCAGGGAAACTGGGTAAATGTGTAATTTTGTCTATCCTTCAGGGAAACTGGGTAAATGTGTAATTTTGTCTACCCTTCAGGGAAACTGGGTAAATGTGTAATTTTGTCTATCCTTCAGGGAAACTGGGTAAATGTGTAATTTTGTCTACCCTTCAGGGAAACTGGGTAAATGTGTAATTTTGTCTACCCTTCAGGGAAACTGGGGCATGGAGATACAAACCGCGTGTACAAACCCAAGGTAGTGGAGGCCTTGCAGGGGATGTTCATAAGGAAAGGGTGTGCTGGAAGCCAGTCCTCCCTGGCCCTGACCTCCACTGGACAGGTAGGATTGGCAGTTTACTGGCAGTTTACACTTTTTATGAACGGGAGGGAGGAATCTTGAACGTTTGCAACTTAATCGTTTGGAACTCTTTTTCAGTTGTCTCTTGTCAAAATAGTTTTTTAACTATTGTTCTAGTGACTGGTCCTATATCCTGTGTTCTAGTGACTGGTCCTATATCCTGTGTTCTAGTGACTGGTCCTATATCCTGTGTTCTAGTGACTGGTCCTATATCCTGTGTTCTAGTGACTGGTTCTATATCCTGTGTTCTAGTGACTGGTCCTATATCCTGTGTTCTAGTGACTGGTCCTATATCCTGTGTTCTAGTGACTGGTCCTATATCCTGTGTTCTAGTGACTGGTCCTATATCCTGTGTTCTAGTGACTGGGTCCTATATCCTGTGTTATAGTGACTGGTCCTATATCCTGTGTTCTAGTGACTGGCCCTATATCCTGTGTTCTAGTGACTGGTGCTATATCCTGTGTTCTAGTGACTGGTGCTATATCCTGTGTTATAGTGACTGGTCCTATATCCTGTGTTCTAGTGACTGGTCCTATATCCTGTGTTCTAGTGACTGGTCCTATATCCTGTGTTCTAGTGACTGGTGCTATATCCTGTGTTCTAGTGACTGGTCCTATATCCTGTGTTATAGTGACTGGTCCTATATCCTGTGTTCTAGTGACTGGTCCTATATCCTGTGTTCTAGTGACTGGTCCTATATCCTGTGTTCTAGTGACTGGTGCTATATCCTGTGTTATAGTGACTGGTCCTATATCCTGTGTTATAGTGACTGGTCCTATATCCTGTGTTCTAGTGACTGGTCCTATATCCTGTGTTATAGTGACTGGTTCTATATCCTGTGTTCTAGTGACTGGTCCTATATCCTGTGTTCTAGTGACTGGTTCTATATCCTGTGTTCTAGTGACTGGTCCTATATCCTGTGTTCTAGTGACTGGTCCTATATCCTGTGTTCTAGTGACTGGTCCTATATCCTGTGTTATAGTGACTGGTCCTATATCCTGTGTTCTAGTGACTGGTCCTATACCCTGTGTAATAGTGACTGGTCCTGTGTTCTAGTGACTGGTCCTGTGTTCTAGTGACTGGTCCTATATCCTGTGTTCTAGTGACTGGTCCTATATCCTGTGTTGTAGTGACTGGTCCTATATCCTGTGTTATAGTGACTGGCCCTATACCCTGTGTTATAGTGACTGGCCCTATGTTGTCCTGTGTTATAGTGACTGGTCCTATATCCTGTGTTATGTCTAGGTGTATGCCTGGGGCTGTGTTCTAGTGACTGGTCCTATATCCTGTGTTATGTCTAGGTGTATGCCTGGGGCTGTGGGGCCTGTCTGGGCTGTGGGTCCTCTGAAGCCACTGCTCTGAGACCAAAGCTGATTGAGGAGTTGGCAGCGACCAGGGTGGTAGACCTCTCCATAGGAGACAGCCACTGTGTATCTCTCTCACACGGTAAAACATCCAAACACTTAAAAAAAAAAATATTTTAAATAGATGTTTTCAGTATTTTGTATGTTTCTTGGCTAGTGAGATGGAGATAGAAGGTAGTAGGAGCGAGACAGCAGCTTAAACCACTAGACCACCCCAGGCAATATATACGATTATTTACTAAAGATTGTTCCAGTGTATTGGACAGAGACAGTGCAGAGATACAGGGGAATAAGGAGGATAGTCTGCTAGCTGGGCTAATCGCTAGACCACCCAGACCACCCTTTAACCACAAGTTAAACACACAACACCTGGAGAGAGCTAGAGATGAGGCAGTATTGACTTATCCTGTATGAACTGTTTACTAGAGATTCTCTTGTTTATCTGTAAAGTTCAAACAGGATAAGTCATATATTCTGTTGTTTCTGAAAGGGGAGATTCTTATGATTCCATACAATGCAAGTGCACATTTCACCACTTCTTAACCCCATTTCTTAACCTCACACCACTTTTTTTAAACCACGTCATAACATCCCAAGAAAATGACCCCCCCCCCCTGTGATGAATGATTGAATCCACTGATATGAAATGTTTTGTCTGTCATCTCTCTCTCCTCCTCCTAGACAATGAGGTGTATGCGTGGGGGAACAACTCGATGGGCCAGTGTGGCCAGGGTAACTCTACTGGTCCCATCACCAAGCCTAAGAAGGTGGTCGGTCTGGACGGTGTGGCCATCCAGCAGATCTCAGCTGGCACCTCCCACAGCCTGGCATGGACCGCTCTGCCCAGGGACAGGTTGGTACTCCTACCGGACCCGGTAGAAATATAGCATTTAGAAGAGACATGATGCCCAGGGTCAGGTCAGTATAGAAATATAGAAGAGACATGATGCCCAGGGACAGGTCAGTATAGAAATATAGCATGTAGAAGAGACATGATGCCCAGGGACAGGTCAGTATAGAAATATAGCATGTAGAAGAGACATGATGCCCAGGGACAGGTCAGTATAGAAATATAGAAGAGACATGATGCCCAGGGACAGGTCAGTATAGAAATATAGAAGAGACATGATGCCCAGGGACAGGTCAGTATAGAAATATAGCATTTAGAAGAGATGATGCCCAGGGACAGGTCAGTATAGAAATATAGCATGTAGAAGAGACATGATGCCCAGGGACATGTCAGTATAGAAATATAGCATGTAGAAGAGACATGATGCCCAGGGACAGGTCAGTATAGAAATATAGAAGAGACATGATGCCCAGGGACAGGTCAGTATAGAAATATAGAAGAGACATGATGCCCAGGGACAGGTCAGTATAGAAATATAGCATGTAGAAGAGACATGATGCCCAGGGACAGGTCAGTATAGAAATATAGCATGTAGAAGAGACATGATGCCCAGGGACAGGTCAGTATAGAAATATAGCATGTAGAAGATACATGATGCCCAGGGACAGGTCAGTATAGAAATATAGCATGTAGAAGAGACATGATGCCCAGGGACAGGTCAGTATAGAAATATAGCATGTAGAAGAGACATGATGCCCAGGGACAGGTCAGTATAGAAATATAGCATGTAGAAGAGACATGATGCCCAGGGACAGGTCAGTATAGAAATATAGCAAGTAGAAGAGACATGATGCCCAGGGACAGGTCAGTATAGAAATATAGCATGTAGAAGAGACATGATGCCCAGGGACAGGTCAGTATAGAAATATAGAAGAGACATGATGCCCAGGGACAGGTCAGTATAGAAATATAGCATGTAGAAGAGACATGATGCCCAGGGACAGGTCAGTATAGAAATATAGCATGTAGAACACACAGCCTGGCGTGGACCGCTCTGCCCAGGGACAGGTACAGGTACAGGTACAGAACCAATGGTTTTCTGAGGTCTGCCTTCAGTAGGGCACAACGTTGTGGAAGTAGAACTCTGCTGTGTAGAACACAAGCCTCTCTGATCCTTTAGAGAGAGGAGAAGGGAAGCATGTCAGCTCTTCATGAAATTAGGGACGCATTCAGATGTAGTGAGCTGAGCTGACCTCTGATGTGTGGAGTTAAATACCTATTATTGAGCCCCACCGATATGTTGGTTCACCGACATTATCGGCCGATATTGGCCTTTTACCGATAATTCCACCGATAACCAATATTGAATAAATAGGATGAAAAAGGTAATCTCATGCTAATTTGAACACCTGCGGCCATTCTCATGATGTCAATAATGTCACAATGTATGAAATCAACATTTGAAGCATAGTTATTGGACAATTGCTCTTTTGGATGGAAATGTATGAAAATTCAGTGTGGAAATTTTTTACTTTTTATTTCAGTGTATCGGCAGATCTATCGTTAACCCCCCCCCCCCCCCCCAAAAAAAAAATTCTGACCCAAAAAGCCATATCGGTTGGGCTTTACTAATTACGCTAGCATCTCTACCCATGGTATTTCTATGTGGAATGCTGAGTCTGCTGCAGCATTCAGCAGGCGGCCCTGGACTTCAGACCTCCAGGGGGTCAGCAGGGACTATTCCTACTGTTCACACACACACACACACACACACACACACACACACACACACACACACACACACACACACACACACACACACACACACACACACACACACACACACACACACACCACACACACACACACACACACACACACACACACACACACACACACACACACACACACACACACACACACCACACACACACCACACACACACCACACACACACACACACACACACACACACACACACACACACACACACACACACACACACACACACACACACAGACACAACACACACACACACACACACACACACCTCCCTTCCAAATCTGATCTTGTTGAGAAGCTTGGGCCTACCGAGTTTACACATACTATGGTGTTGAGGAGTTATTTTTTTTAGATATGAGATGATAGTGAACTAGCTATAATATATTGTTGTGTTTTGACTTCCTGGACAGACAGGTGGTAGCATGGCACAGACCCTACTGTGTGGACCTGGAAGAAAGCACTTTCTCTCACCTGCGTTCCTTCCTAGAGCGCTACTGTGACGGCATCAACAGCGAGGTGCCACCCCTCCCCTTCCCCTCGTCCAGGTGGGTACCTGCAGGCACCAGGGGTGAACCCTACAGGTGGAGGCTCATAGTAAAGACTGGAATGGGATCATTGGAACGGTATCCAGCTCATGGAAACCATGTGTTTAAATGTTGTTCCATTCATTCCATTCTAACCCCCCATTCCAATGAAACCGTCTCTCAGATTTAAAGTGACAGTAGCCTCCACCTACGTCAGGTGACTATTCATCTGAGGCATTAACAGTCCCATAAGACCAATGCAAATACAATATACTTCTGTAGCATTTGACTCACGCTACGATCATTGAGATGAATGAAAACTGTTGCGTTGACTTTCTGCTGTGTTTTATCCAGACAATATCATAACACTCTATTCTACTGCTTCATTACAGGGATCATCACAACTTCCTGAAACTCTGCCTTCGACTGCTGTCCAATCACCTGGCTCTGGCTCTGGCTGGGGGCGTGGCCACCAGTATCCTAGGGCGACAGGCCCGCCCCCTCCGGAACCTTCTCTTCAGACTGATGGACTCCTCTGTTCCTGATGAGATCCAAGAGGTGAGCACTGGCTTACACAGTAATCACTAGATTAGCTGTTCATTGAAGGGTGTCTGTAAACAGGCCAAATGTTTACACTATAGATTGACAACATGACCTTTCAGACTAGAGATGGTAATATGGACTCTGGATATGTGAAGCAACAAGGCTTCATCTGTTGACTGACTGGTCTGAACTTGACTACATGCCAGCTCCTTAACCCCTTGGGGTTTGTCCCTGAGCCAACCCCGGTGTCACTGTGTTGTGGTTGTCAGGCTGGGATTGAGATCGATAGTCATGCTGTTACCTCCTCTCATTCTGAGGCGTTGTTGTTGTTGTTGTTGTTGTTTATGCCAGGCTGTGATTGAGACTCTCTCTGTAGGGGACTGTGGTACATCTCTGTGGTACATCTCTGTGTAACCAGGCTGTGATTGAGATGCTGTCTGTAGGGGACTGTGGTACATCTCTGTGTAACCAGGCTGTGATTGAGATGCTGTCTGTAGGGGACTGTGGTACATCTCTGTGGTACATCTCTGTGGTACATCTCTGTGTAACCAGGCTGTGATTGAGATGCTGTCTGTAGGGGACTGTGGTACATCTCTGTGGTACATCTCTGTGGTACATCTCTGTGTAACCAGGCTGTGATTGAGAGCTGTCGTAGGGGACTGTGTACATCTCTGTTGTACAGTCTCTGTGGTACACTGTGTCCAGGCTGTGATTGAGGCCTGTAGAGGGACTGTGTACATCTCTGTGTACATGCTCTGTGGTACAGTTCTCTGTGTAACAGGCTGTGTTGAGAGCTGTCTAACACTGTGGTCTCTCTGTTGTACAGTCTCTGTGTCTCTTGTTGTCCAGGCTTGATGACACTCTGTCTCTGGTGTGGCTTTTAACCTGTGTCTCTGTGTTGTCAGGCTCTAACACTGTGTCTCTGTGTTGTCAGGCTCTAACACTGTGTCTCTGTGTTGTCAGGCTCTAACACTGTGTCTCTGTGTTGTCAGGTTCTAACACTGTGTCTCTGTGTTGTCAGGTTCTAACACTGTGTCTCTGTGTTGTCGGGTTCTAACACTGTGTCTCTGTGTTGTCTGCTGTAACACTGTGTCTGTTGTGTTGACCCATCTCCCTGTTTTCTCCAGGCTGTGATCGAGACTCTGTCTGTGGGGGCCACTATGCTGTTACCTCCTCTGAGAGAGAGGATGGAGCTTCTTCACTCCCTGCTGCCCCAGGGACCTGACCGCTGGGAGAGTCTGTCTAAAGGACAGGTATAGTCCATAGGTGTATTGCACGTCGGGCCGAACAACGCCATTTACCTGTGACTATATCAATAAGGCCCTAGTTCTAATTAAGCAATAAGGCCCGAGGGGGTGTGGTATATGGCCAATATACCACGGCTATGGGCTGTTCTTAAACACGACGCAACACGGAGTGTCTGGATACAGCCCTTAGCCGTGGTATATTGACCATATATCACAAACCCCTGAGGTGTCTTATTGCTATTATAAACTGGTTACCAACGTAATTAGAGCAGTAAAATGTAATGTTGTGTCATACCCGTGGTATACGGTCTGATATACAACAGGTGGGTCTAATCCTGAGTGCTGATTGGTTAAAAGTGCATTCCAGCCGGTGTCTATTCCACAAGTTACCACCGGCTAAATCTATGACGTTAAAATGCCTATTTACTCTGTTCCATCTGACTGCCCAATCCACTGTCTCATCAGCCCAGCCAGGCAATTTATAAACTTGATCTCCACTATAAAAAGCATCTAGACATTATCTCACATTTCTTTTAGACTAGCATTTGGTTTTCAACAGCGGAGATTTGTATAAACCTTGCTGTCTGTCACTCCGACATTTGCAACATTGTTTCACTATTGAAATCGATCTCCAGCTGTCCCATAGTAATGAACGTGTCAGGAGTCGGGATTTGTGATGAGACAGACAGGCAGGCAGCTTTTCTCAACCAGTCGAAATCATGAATCAGCATCATTTTTATGGATATATACAAATAAATATCAATAGAAAACAGGTCAAACGAAACTAAGTGCACGTTTGGTGAAAATGCTGCCATAGATAGATAGATAGCTGACCTCTGTGTATCTCTCTTTAGCCGCATCCTGTCCCTGTCCCTGTCCCTGACCTCTGACCCCTGACCCCTGACCTCTGACCCCTGATCTCTGACCCCTGATCTCTGACCCCTGATCTCTGACCCCTGATCTCTGACCCTGATCTCTGACCCTGTGTTTCCAGAGGATGCAGCTGGACATCATTCTGACTTCGCTCCAAGACCACACCCATGTAGCGTCCCTCCTGGGGTTCAGCTGTCCCCCTGACGCCCCCGAGGCCCTGGCCTCCTCCTCCGCCTCCTCCTGCAGCCTGGACCCCCCTTACGGAGCCCCCGGCACCAACCCTGACACACACCTGGCCGAGATCCTAATGAAGACCCTGCTCAGGAACCTGGGCTTCTACACGGTGAGGAGAGAGGCAGCATGGTTGTTCCAGATCATTCTATCTCATAGAGAGTGTATAGTAGGGCTCTACCGTTATTTAGGCAGGGGGGGGTCCTGCGTTATTGTTGCTTCAGGATTGAAGGTAGGGAATGGATGGAGAACAAACCCTGCACCGCTGTTCTTGGGAGTCTTCCAGTCTATGACTAGGGGCGGCAGGTAGCTTAGTGGGTAAGAGCGTTGTGCCAGTAACCGAAAGGTCGCTGGTTCTAATCCCGGAGCCGACTAGGTGAAAAATCTGTCGATGTGCCCTTAAGCAAGGCACTTAACCCTAATTGCTCCTGTAAGTCGCTCTGGATAAGAGCGTCTGCTAAATGACTTAAAATGTAAATGTAAAAATATGACTATATCTGAAATAGGATTTACAGCGGTAATACAGTAATTAAACCATTGAACACTGAATAGACTGTTTACAATAATATTGTTAGCCTAGATGAAAAACGGTCTCCTCTCCTAACGCTGTTATGTCTCCTGAAACAGCTCTGGGCAAGTAAAACATCCTGTCTTTAAAACCATGCAAAAAACAACCTGTTGCTCTGCTGTTTTACCTTGTCGTACTGCATAGTGAGACTGTCACCCTCTCCTCTCTCCTCTCCTCTCCCATTAGAGCTCAGCTGGCAGTAACACAGTCTCTTCCTCTCCTCTCCCATTAGAGCTCAGCTGGCAGTAACACAGTCTCCTCCTCTCTCCTCTCCTCTCCCATTAGAGCTCAGCTGGCAGTAACACAGTCTCCTCCTCTCTCCTCTCCTCTCCCATTAGTGCTCAGCTGGCAGTAACACAGTCTCCTCCTCTCTCCTCTCCTCTCCCATTAGAGCTCAGCTGGCAGTAACACAGTCTCCTCCTCTCTCCTCTCCTCTCCCATTAGAGCTCAGCTGGCAGTAACACAGTCTCCTCCTCTCTCCTCTCCTCTCCCATTAGAGCTCAGCTGGCAGTAACACAGTCTCCTCCTCTCCTCTCCCATTAGAGCTCAGCTGGCAGTAACAAGTTCCTCTTCCCTCCTCCTCTCCCATTAGAGCTCAGCTGGCAGTAACACAGTCTCCTCCTCTCCTCTCTCCTCCCATTAGAGCTCAGATTGGCAGTAACACAGTCTCCTCCTCTCTCCTCTCCTCTCCCATTAGAGCTCAGCTGGCAGTAACACAGTCTCCTCTCCATGCCTCCTGGCATAACACCGTCTCCTCTCCCATTAGAGCTCAGCTGGCAGTAACACAGTCTCCTCCTCTCCTCTCCCTCCATTAGAGCTCAGCTGGCAGTAACACAGTCTCCTCCTCTCCCCTCTCCTCTCCCATTAGAGCTCAGCTGCAGTAACACAGTCTCCTCCTTAACTCACTCTACCGTCCTCTCCCATTAGAGCTCAGCTGGCAGTAACACAGTCTCCTCCTCTCCTCCTCCCATTAGAGCTCAGCTGGCAGTACACAGTCTCCTCCTCCTCCTCTCCTCCCATTAGAGCTCAGCTAGCAGTAACACAGTCTCCTCCCTCCTCTCCTCTCCCATTAGAGCTCAGTGGCAGTAACACAGTCTCCTCCTCTCCTCTCCTCTCCCATTAGAGCTCAGCTGGCAGTAAACACATTTCTCCTCCTCTCCTCTCCTCTCCCATTAGAGCTCAGCTAGCAGTAACACAGTCTCCTCTCTCCTCCTCTCTCCTCTCCCATTAGAGCTCAGATGGCAGTAACACTGTCTCCTCCTCTCCTCTCCTCTCCCATTAGAGCTCAGCTGGCAGTAACACAGTCTCCTCCCTCCTCTCTCCTCTCCTCTCCCATTGGAGCTCAGCTGGCAGTAACACAGTCTCCTCTCTTCCTCTCCTCTCCCATTAGAGCTCAGCTGGCAGTAACACGTCTCCTCCTCTCCCCTCTCCTCTCCCATTAGAGCTCAGCTGGCAGTAACACAGTCTCCTCCTCTCCTCTCTCCATTAGAGCTCAGCTGGCAGTAACACAGTCCTCCTCTCTCCTCTCCTCTCCCATTAGAGCTCAGCTGGCAGTAACACAGTCTCCTCCTCTCCCCTTCCTCTCCCATTAGAGACTCAGCTGGCAGTAACACAGTCTCCTCTCCCATTAGAGCTCAGCTAGCAGTAACACCAGTCTCCTCCTCTCTCCTCTCCTCTCCCATTAGAGCTCAGCTGGCAGTTAACACAGTCTCCTCCTCTCTCCTCTCCTCTCCCATTAGAGCTCAGCTGGCAGTAACACAGTCTTCCTCCTCTCTCCTCTCCTCTCCCATTAGAGCTCAGCTGGCAGTTAACACAGTTTCCTCCTCTCCCCATTAAGCTCAGCTGGCAGTAACACAGTCTCCTCCTCTCTCCAATTAGAGCTCAGCTGGCAGTAAACACAGTCTCCTCCTCTCTCCTCTCCTCTCCCATTAGAGCTCAGCTGGCAGTAACACAGGTCCATCTCTCCCTGGCAGTAACACAGTCTCCTCCTCTCTCCTCTCCTCTCCTCTCCCAATTAGAGCTCAGCTGGCAGTAACACAGTCTCCTCCTCTCTCCTCTCCTCTCCCATTAGAGCTCAGCTGGCAGTAACACAGTCTCCTCCTCTCCCCTCCTCTCCTCTCCCATTAGAGCTCAGCTGGCAGTAACACAGTCGCCTCCTCTCTCTCCTCTCCTCCTCCCATTAGAGCTCAGCTAGCAGTAAACACAGTCTCCTCCTCTTCCCCTCCTCTCCTCTCCCATTAGAGCTCAGCTGGCAGTAACACAGTCTCCTCCTCTCCTCTCCTCTCCCATTAGAGCTCAGCTGGCAGTAACACAGTCTCCTCCTCTCCTCTCCTCTCCCATTAGAGCTCAGCTAGCAGTAACACAGTCTTCTCCTCTCCTCTCCTCTCCCATTAGAGCTCAGATGGCAGTAACACAGTCTCCTCCTCTCCTCTCCCATTAGAGCTCAGCTGGCAGTAACACAGTCTCCTCCTCTCCCCTCTCCTCTCCTCTCCCATTAGAGCTCAGCTGGCAGTAACACAGTCTCCTCCTCTCTCCTCTCCTCTCCCATTAGAGCTCAGCTGGCAGTAACACTTTCTCCTCCTCTCCCCTCTCCTCTCCCATTAGAGCTCAGCTGGCAGTAACACAGTCTCCTCCTCTCTCCTCTCCTCTCCCATTAGAGCTCAGCTGGCAGTAACACAGTCTCCTCCTCTCTCCTCTCCTCTCCCATTAGAGCTCAGCTGGCAGTAACACAGTCACCTCCTCTCCCATTAGAGCTCAGCTGGCAGTAACACAGTCTCCTCCTCTCTCCCATTAGAGCTCAGCTGCCAGTAACACAGTCTCCTCCTCTCTCCTCTCCTCTCCCATTAGAGCTCAGCTGGCAGTAACACAGTCTCCTCCTCTCTCCTCTCCTCTCCTCTCCCATTAGAGCTCAGCTGGCAGTAACACAGTCTCCTCCTCTCTCCTCTCCTCTCCCATTAGAGCTCAGCTGGCAGTAACACAGTCTCCTCCTCTCTCCTCTCCTCTCCTCTCCTCTCCCATTAGAGCTCAGCTGGCAGTAACACAGTCTCCTCCTCTCTCCTCTCCTCTCCCATTAGAGCTCAGCTGGCAGTAACACAGTCTCCTCCTCTCTCCTCTCCTCTCCCATTAGAGCTCAGCTGGCAGTAACACAGTCTCCTCCTCTCTCCTCTCCTCTCCCATTAGAGCTCAGCTGGCAGTAACACAGGCTCCTCCTCTCTCCTCTCCTCTCTCCCATTAGAGCTCAGCTGGCAGTAACACAGTCTCCTCCTCTCTCCTCTCCTCTCCCATTAGAGCTCAGCTGGCAGTAACACAGTCTCCTCCTCTCTCCTCTCCTCTCCCATTAGAGCTCAGCTGGCAGTAACACAGTCTCCTCCTCTCCCCTCTCCTCTCCCATTAGAGCTCAGCTGGCAGTAACACAGTCTCCTCCTCTCTCCTCTCCTCTCCCATTAGAGCTCAGCTGGCAGTAACACAGTCTCCTCCTCTCTCCTCTCCCATTAGAGCTCAGCTGGCAGTAACACAGTCTCCTCCTCTCCCATTAGAGCTCAGCTGGCAGTAACACAGCCTCCTCCTCTCTCCTCTCCTCTCCCATTAGAGCTCAGCTGGCAGTAACACAGTCACCTCCTCTCTCCTCTCCTCTCCCATTAGAGCTCAGCTGGCAGTAACACAGTCTCCTCCTCTCTCCTCTCCTCTCCCATTAGAGCTCAGCTGGCAGTAACACAGTCTCCTCCTCTCTCCTCTCCTCTCTCCCATTAGAGCTCAGCTGGCAGTAACACAGTCGCCTCCTCTCTCCTCTCCTCTCCCATTAGAGCTCAGCTGGCAGTAACACAGTCTCCTCCCCTCTCCCATTAGAGCTCAGCTGGCAGTAACACAGTCTCCTCCTCTCCTCTCCTCTCCCATTAGAGCTCAGCTGGCAGTAAGACAGTCTCCTCTCCCATTAGAGCTCAGCTGGCAGTAACACAGTCTCCTCCTCTCCTCTCCTCTCCCATTAGAGCTCAGCTGGCAGTAACACAGTCTCCTCCTCTCTCCTCTCCTCTCCCATTAGAGCTCAGCTGGCAGTAACACCGTCTCCTCTCCCATTAGAGCTCAGCTGGCAGTAACACAGTCTCCTCTCTCCTCTCCTCTCCCATTAGAGCTCAGCTGGCAGTAACACAGTCTCCTCTCTCCTCAGTAACAGTGTGTGACTCATCCTGGCTGATCCACGTTATTATTGTAGCAGATTGTTTTTCCTGGCTGCAGCCCAAATGGCACCCTACTCCCTGTTTAGTGCACTGCTCTGGTCAAAAGTAGTGCGCTATATAGGGAATAGGGTGCTATTTGGGACACATCCTAACGTTCATCATTGCACTGACTCCTCTCCTAAGACGGTGTTTTTATTGATCATAAACCATGTGTCCACTACCTCTCTTCTCCACCTGCAGAGACAGGCTAGGCAGAGCTCATTCATCTAGCTGCAGATGTGGCTGTTACCCTGTGAGTCTGTCTCCTGGGTGTTATTAAGCAGCAGATAATGACTAGACTGTTTTCTGTGCTTCTCTCTCTTGTTGCCTGGATATTCATTGTGTGTCTGTGTGTGTGTGTGTCTGTGTGTGTGTGTGTGTGTGTGTGCGTGCCTCTGCGTTTGTGTGTCTGTGTGTCTGTGTGTCTGTGTGTCTGTGTGTGTGTGTGTGCGTGCCTCTGTGTGTGTGTGCAGGACCAAGCGTTTGGGGAGTTAGAGAAGAACAGCGACAAGCTTCTCCAGGGAACATCGTCATCAGACAGCAGTCAGCCGGCCCACCTCCACGAGCTGCTCTGCTCCCTACAGAAACAACTGCTGGCGTACTGCCACATCAACTGTGTCACCGAGGTACGCAGGGAAGGGACACTCCTGAGGGGAGGACGGCTCATAGTAATGGCTGGAACGGAGTGAATGGAATGGCATCAAACACCTGGTTTTCATGTGGAATGGTACCATTCCATTTACTCCGTTCCAGCCATTATCAGGAGCCGTCCTCCCCTCAGCAGCCTCCACTGACACTCACACACACTGGCATGCATGCATACACACACACACACACACACACGCACGCACGCACACACACACACACACACAATGGAGAGGACACACACACTGGCATGCATACACACGCACGCACGCACACACACACTCACACACACTGGCATGCATGCATGCATACACACGCACACGCACGCACGCACGCACACACTCACACACACACACACACACACACACACACACACAAACACACACACACACACACACACAATGGAGAGGACACACACACATTTTCTCAGATGTTCTATATTGTGACGATCACAGTCCCATTCACATAACTCGCTCAAGCTTGACAAAGCAGACCTTTTATGCAATAGATTAGAGTTTTTTTTTATGAATGAATGACGCTTACATGTGTTTGTGTAACACAACTCGAGCAGCAGTAACAGTTTGTCTGATACTTCCTGTCTTTATAATATCTCCCAGAACTCTAGCAGTGTGGCTCTGCTCCACAAGCACCTTCAGCTGCTGCTGCCTCACGCTACGGACATCTTCTCCCGCTCTGCCACCCTGCTCCGGGAGAGCTCCTGGAACGGCAGCGTCAGAGAGAAACTACGAGGTTATTATGACTACTACTGGATCACTGGGTCTGTCTCTGTCTGTCTTGTCTCTCTGTCTCTCTCGCTCTCTTTCTCTCCCTCTCTCTCTCGCTCTCTTTCTCTCTCGCTCTCTTTCTCTCTCTCTCTCTCTCTCTCTCTATCTCTCTCTCTCTCGCTCTCTCTCTCTCTCTCTCTCTCTCTCTCTCTCTCTCGCTCTCTTTATCTCTGTCTCTCTCTCTCTCTCTCTCTCTCTCGCGCTCTCTCTCTCTCTTTCTCTCTCTCTCTCTCTATCTCTCTCTTTCTCTCTCTCCCTCTCTCATAGAGAGACATTTCAAACATTTTATTCAGTGCCAAGAGATGACGCCCATCATTCATTGCACTCAGCATTTAGCAGTCTTCTAACATCCACTTTATATCACGTAGTGCTGAGGGATTCACTGATATTTTGGTTATTATTGGATTAAACAACTAATTGACCGGTAGTCGGTTCAATTATTTGAATTCCATTTCGTTCAGGTTTTTTTTCTGTGAGCTCGATGTGCAGTTTGTGTAGAGAGAAATCGGATCAAGCCTGAACTGTGCGATGTGGTTTAGCGCAGAAAATGTGGTAATTAACTACAATGACCATAATGCATTGCGTGCCCGCTTAAACTTGTCCGGTCTGTGCGGAGCGATGTAGTGGGATAGAAAGCAGCTGCTTCACGAACATGAAAATACATGATCTAAGTGACTGATAGTTGGTATTCAGCAGTCATAAAGTATGCCTTTATTTACTTTGAAGAACTACTAAAATAGTTGTCTCCTCTGTTCCATTCTAGATGGATCTAGGTGTCTTGTCAGATCCTGGTTTTATTTAACCTCTGTCTGTCTCCTCGTTCTAGATGTGATTCTAAGTGATCAGCTCCTGGTTTATTTAACCCTCTGTCTGTCTCACTCTGTTCTAGATGTGATCTACGGTGTCAGCTCCTGGTTTATTTAACCCTCTGTCTGTCTCCTCTGTTCTAGATGTGATCTACGGTGTTCAGCTCCTGGTTTATTTAACCCTCTGTCTGTTCTCCTCTGGTTCTAGATGTGATCTCCGGTTGTCAAGCTCCTGGGTTTATTTAACCCTCTGTCTGTCTCCTCTGTTCTAGATGTGATCTACGGTGTCAGCTCCTGGTTTATTTAACCCTCTGTCTGTCTGGTCTCCTCTGTTCTAGATGTGATCTACGGTGTCAGCTCCTGGTTTATTTAACCCTCTGTCTGTCTCCTCTGTTCTAGATGTGATCTACGGTGTCAGCTCCTGGTTTATTTAACCCTCTGTCTGTCTCCTCTGTTCTAGATGTGATCTACGGTGTCAGCTCCTGGTTTATTTAACCCTTGTCTGCTCCTCTGTTCTAGATGTGATCTACGGTTGTGTCAAGCTCCTGGTTATTTAACCCTCTGTGTCTGTCTCCTCTGTTCTAGATGTGGATCTACGGTTGTCAGCTCCTGGTTTATTAACCCTCTGTCTGTCTCCTCTGTTCTAGATGTGATCTACGGCTTGTCAGCTCCTGGTTTATTTAACCCTCTGTCTGTATCCTCTGTTCTAGATGTGATCTACGGTTGTCAGCTCCTGGTTTATTTAACCCTCTGTCTGTCTCCTCTGGTTCTAGATGTGATCTACGGGTGTCAGCTCCTGGTTTATTTAACCCTCTGTCTGTCTCCTCTGTTCTAGATGTGATCTACGGTGTCAGCTCCTGGTTTATTTTAACCCTCTTTGTCTGTCTTCCTCTGTTCTAGATGTGATCTACGGTGTCAGCTCCTGGTTTATTTAACCCTCTGTCTGTCTCCTCTGTTCTAGATGTGATCTACGTGTCAGCTCCTGGTTTGTATTTTAACCCTCTGTCGTCTCCTCTGTTCTCGATGTGCTCTACTGTGTCAGCTCCTGGTTATTTAACCCTCTGGTTCCTGTCTCCCTGTTCTAGATGTGATTCTACGTGTCCTCCTGGTTTATTTCACTCCTCTGTCTCTCTCCTCTGTTCTAGATGGATCTACGGTGTCAGCGTCCTGGTTTATTAAAAAAAACCTCGGTCTGGCTCCTCGGTTCTAGATGTGATCTGACGTGTCCAGCTCCTGGTTTATTTAAACCATCTGTCTTCCTCCTCTGGTCTAGATGTGTCTACGGTGTCAAGCTCCTGGTTATTAACCCGCTGTCTCTCTCTCTCTCCTCTGTTCTGATGTGAATCTCACGGTGTCACTCCTGGTTATTAACCCTCTGTCTGTCTCCTCTGTTCTAGCATTGATCTACGGTGGTCATCTCCTGGTTTATTTAACGCCTCTTTCTGTCCTGTCTCCTCGTTCTGATTATCTACGGCTTCATCTCCTGGTTTATATTTAAACCCTCTGTCTGTCTCCTCGTTCTAGATGTGATCTACGGTCAAGGCCGGCATATGCTTGTCAGATCCATCACCAGTCTGCTCTGCTAACCAGGCCTGTAGCAGACTCTCTGATCTTCCTCCTGGACCTGCTGCCGCCTCCTCTAGAAACCGTCCTCAACAAACGCTGCTGCTGGCCACCCCACTGGAAACCAGGAACTGCAGGAACTGCCTTTGCCTCTACATGGTAGATTAGATGAGATAGAGCTGTAGTGGTGTCTACATGGTGAGAGATGGATATAAGCTTATGGCCTCTACATTGGTGAGGATAATAGAGCGTAGTGGTCTCCTACAATGGTGAGGAGAGGAGATAGAGCCGTAGTGGTGTCTCCATGGTGAGGATATCGATCTTATTGGTGTCTACATGGTGAGGAGATAGAGCTTGTAGTGGTGTTACATGGTGAGGAGATGGAGATAAGAGCTGTAGTGGGTGTCTACATGGTGAGGAGAATAAGCGTAGTTGGTCTACATGGGTGAGAGATAGAGAGAGAGCTGTAGTTGGCCTCTACAATTGTTAGGAATAGAGCTGTATGGTGTCTACATGTGAGGAGATAGAGATAGAGCTGTAGTGGGGTTTACATGGTTAGGCATAGAGCTTGTAGTGGGCCTCTACATGTGAGAGATGGATAGACTGTAGGGTGTCTACATGGTATGAGATGGAATGAAGCTGTAGTGTTGTCTACCTGGTGAGGAGATAGAGCGGTATGGTGTCTACAATGGTTAGGAAATAGAACTGTAGTGTTCTACACGGTTAGGAAATGGGGATATAGCGTAGTGTTGTCTACATGGTGAGGAGATAGAGCTGTAGTGGTGTCTACAAAACGGTGGAGATGAGATAGAGCGGTAGTGGTGGCTACATACCCAACACGTGAGGAGAAATGGAGATAGAACTGTAGTGGTGGTCTACATGGTGAGAGATGGATGCTTTAAGTGGTTCTACATGGTGGAGGAGATAGAGCTGTGTGGTGTCCATGGTGAGGAGATAGAGCTGTAGTGGTGGTCTACATGGTGAGGAGATAGAGCTTTATTGGTGTCTACATGGTTAGGTTAGCAGAGCGGTAAGTGGGTGTCGACATGTGAAAAAAAGGATGAGCCGTAGGCCTCTACATGGTTTGTAGAATAGAGCTGTAGTGGTGTCTACAGGGTGAAGATAGAGCTGTAGTGGGGTCTACATGTGAGGAGAAGGCTGTAGTGGTGTCTACATGGGGAGGAGATAGAGCGGTAAGTGGTTCACATGGTGAGGAGACGGCTTGTGGTGTCCTAAAACAACATTGTGAGGAGATAGAGATAGAGCTGTGTGGTGTCTACATGGTGAGAGAATATTAGAGCTGTAGTGGTGTCTACATGGTGAGAGATAGAGCTGTATTGGTGTCTACATGTGAGAGCTAGAGCTGTATTGGTGTCTACATGGTTGAGGAAATGGAGATAGAGCTTAGTGGTGTCCTACATTGTGAGGATATGAAAGATAGAGAGCGGAGTGTGTGTCTACATGGTGTAGGAGATGGAGATAGAGCTGTATGGTGTCTCAGGTGAGGAGATAGAGATAGAGCTTATTTGTGTCCCTACATGGTGAGGAGATGGATAATAGAGCTTTATTGGGTCTACATGGTGAGAAGATGGAGATAGACTGTGTGGACCTCTACAAGGGTGAAGGAGATGAGCTTAGTGGTGTCTACTGGTGGGATATAGAATAGAGCTGTAAGTGGCCTCTACACTTGGTGAGAGATAAGCTGGTGTGGTGTCTACATGTGAGTAGATAAGCTGTATGGTGTCTACATGTGGGAGAGAGAGCTGTAGGTGGCCTCTACCTGGTTAAGAGATATAGCTGTAGTGGTGTCTAACAATGGTGAGGAGATAGAGCTGAGTGGTGTCTCTGGTGAGGAGATGGAGATAGAGCTGTAGTGGCCGCTACCTGGTGAGGAGAGATATAGAGGCTGTAAGTGGTTCTAACACGGTGAAGATGGATATGTTCAGCTGTAGTGGTGTCTACATGGTGATGAGATAGAGCTGTAGAGTGGCCTCTACATGGTGGTAATAGAGATAAGCTGTGTGGTCTACATGGTGAGATATAGAGCTGTAGTGTTGTCTATATGGTGAGGAGATATAGATGAGCTGTAGTGTTCTACCTTGTTAGGAGTATATAAGAGCTGTAGTGGTGTCTAATAATGGTGAGGAGATAGAGCTGGTAAGTGTGTCTATATTGGTTGAGGAGATAGAGATAGAGCTGTAGGTTGTGTCTACAATTGGGGAGGAGATAGAGCTTATGTATGCTACATGGTGAGAGATAGAGCTGATTGGGTGTCTACCATGTGAGGAGATGAGCTGTCTTTGCCTCTACATGTGGGATATAGAAGCATGTAGTGGTGTCCTACATGGGAGGAGATAGCTGTTGGTGTCTACATGGTGAGGAGATAGAGCTTGTGTGGTCTCTACATGTTGAGGAATAAGAAGAGCTGTAGGGTGCTTACATGTTGAGGAGATCGAGATAGTAGCTGTAGTGGCCTCTACAATGGTGCGGAGATAGAGCTGTAGTGGTGTCTACCTGTGAGATATAGAGATAGGCTGTATGGCCCCTACATGTGAGAGATAGAGTAGCTTAGTGTGTCGACATGGTGAAGGAGATCGAGCTGTAGTGTGTCTACATGGTGATAGATAGATGCTTAGTGGTGTCTACATGGTGATGAGATATAGCTTTATGGTGTCTACATGGGTGAGCGAGAGAGCTGTGCTTGTCCTCTACATGGTGAGGAATAGAGCTGTAAGTGGCGTCTACATGGTGAGGAATAGAGCTGTAGTGGTGTCCCTATATGGTGAGGAGATGAGTAGAGCTGTAGTGTGTCTACATGGTGAGGAGATAGAGCTGTAGCGGTGTCTATATACTGAGGAGATGGAGATAGAGCTGTTAGTGTGTCTTAAATGGTGAGGAGATGTAGATAGAGCTGTAGTGTGTCTACATGTGAGGAATAAGCTGTAGTGGTGTCTACTTGTGAGGAGATAGGCTGTGATGGTCTCTACATGGTGAGGAAGATGAGATAGAGCTTTAGTGTGGTCTACATTGTAAAGATAGGCTGTAGTGGGCCTCTACATTGTGAGGAGAAAGCTGTAGTGGTCTCTACATGGTGGATATAGAGCGTAGTGGTGTCCTACTGGTTGAAGACATATACTGTAGTGATGTCCTACATGGTGAGGAGATAGAGCTGTAGTGGTGTTCACATTGTGAGGAGATAAGAGCTGTAGTGGTTCTACATGGTGATGAGCTCGAGCTGTAGTGGTGTCTACAGGGTGAGGAGATAGAGCTAGTGGGTCTACATGGTAAGGAATAGAGCTGTAAGTGCCTCCACATGTGAGATATAACTAGTGCCCTCTACATGGTGAGGAGATGGGATAGAGCGTAGTGGTGTCCTACATGGTGAGGAGAAAGATATGCTGTATGTGTCTACATGGAGATATGATAGAGCTGTTAGTTGTGTCGTCATTGTGAGGAGAAGATAGAAGATAGAGCGTAGTGGTGTCTAACATGTTGAGGAGTATAGATAGAGCTTTAGTTGGTGTCTACATGTTGAGGAGATAGAGCTTAGTGGTGTCTCATGGTGATGAGATGGAATAGAGCTGTAGTGGGTCTACATTTTGAGGAGATCGAGATTCAGCTGTATTTGTGTCTACATGGGTGATGAATAGAGCTGTAGTGGTGTCTACCTGGTGAGGAGAATAGAGATGTAGTGGGTCTCAATGGTGAGGAGATAGAGATTAGAGCATGGCAGTGTGTCTACATGGTGAGAATAAGCTGTATTGGTGTCTACATGGTGAGGAGAAGAGCCGGTAGTGGTCTCTACATGGTGAGAATGGAGATAAGAGCTGTAGTGGTGTCTACATGGTGAGGAGAAATCGGCTGTATGTTTCTACAATGGTAGGAGATAGAGCTGTAGTGGTGTCACATGGTGATGATATGGAGATAGAGGCTGTATGGTGTCCTACAGGTGAGGAGATGAAGCTTAATGGTGTCTACATTTGGCGGCAGAATGAGCTGTAGTGGTGTCTATATGGAGAGGAGATAGAGCTGTATTGGTGTCTACATGGTGAGGAGATGAGATAGAGCTGCGTGGTGTCTACATGGTGAGGAGAATAGAGATGGCTGGCAGTGGTGTCTACATTGTGAGGAGATAGAACTGTAGTGGTTTCTACCTGGTGATGAGTAAGCTGTAGTGGGTGTCTAAACATGGTGAGGAGATAGAGCTGTAGTGGGTGTCTACATGGTGAAGGAAATAGAGCTTAGTGGTGTCTACATGGTGAGAGATAGAGCTGCAGTGGTTGTCTACATGGTTGAGAAATCAGATAGAGCTGTAGTGGTGTCTACATGGTGAGAGATGGGAGATAGAGCTGTAGTGTGGCACCTGGTGATGAGATAGAGCTGAGTGTTCCTCTACTTGTGAGGAATTGCGAATAGAGCCTTGCAGTGGTGTCTACATGGTGGAGGAGATAGATAAGCTGCAGTGGTGTCCTACATGGGAGGAGATAGAGCTGTAGTGGTGTCTACATGGTGAGAGAAGACTGTAGTGGTTGTCTACATGGTTGAGGCGATAGAGCTGTATGGTGTCTACCTGGTGAGAAGATAGAGCTGGTAGTGGTGTCCTACATGTGAGGAGATTGACTGTGTGGTGTCTAATGGTGAGGATATAGAGTAGATGCTGCAGTGGTGTCTACAATGTGAGGAGATAGAGCTGGTAGTGGTGCTCGACATGGTGAGGAGATAGAGCTGTAGTGGTGTCTACATGGTGAGGAGATAGAGATCGCGCTGCAGTTGTGTCTACATGTGAGGAATAGAGAATAGAGCTGCAGTGGTGTCTACATGGTGAGAGATGGAGCTGTAGGTATGGTGTCTACATTGGTGGAGAGATATAGATAGAGCTGTAGTGGCCTCTACTTGTGAGGAGATAGAGCTTGTGTGTCTACATGGGTGAAGATATAGATCTTGAGTGGTTCTACATGTGAGGAGAATAGAGCTGTAGTGGTCTCTACAATGGTGGAGGAGAGACTGAGTGGTGGTCTACATGTGGGAGATAGAGCTGTAGGGGTGTCTACACGGTGGGGATAGAGATAGAGCTTAATGGTCCTCTACCTTGAGGAGATGAGCTTAGTGGTGTCTACATGGTTGAGGATATAGAGCTCGAGCTGTAATGGTGTCCCTACCTGGTAGAGAGATTGAGATAGAGCTGTATGGGGTCTACATGGTGAGGAGATAAGCGTATGGTCTCTACAATGGTGAGGAATAGAGCTGCAGTGGTGTCCTACCTTGTGAGGAGATAGAGTAGAGCTGTAGTGTGTCACCTGGGGAGAATGGAGATAAGCTTAAGTGTTGTCTACATTGTGAGGAGATAGAGCTGTAGTGGTCTCTACTGGTGAGAGATAGAGATAGAGCTGTAAGTGGTGTCTACAGTGCTGAGGAGATAGAGATAAGCTGTATTGTCGCTATCATGGTGAGGAGATAGAGCTGCCGTGGTGTCTACATGGTGAGAAGATAGAGATGAGTGTAGTGGTGTCTACAGGTGAGGAGATTGAGATAGAGGCTGTAAGTGGTTCTACATGGTTAGGAATAGAGCTGTGTGCTCTACACTTGTGAGGAGACTTAGAGCTGTAGGGTGCTACATGGTGAGGAGATAGAGATCGAGCTGTTTGGCCTCTACATGAGTATGAGATAGAGCTGTATGTGTTGTCTACACGGTGAGGACGATAGAGATGAGCTGTAGTGGTGTCTACATTGTTGAGAGAATCAATAGGCTGTAGTGGTGTCTACATGTGAGGAGATAGAGATAGAGCTGTAGTGGTGTCTACTGGTGAAGGAGATAGAGATAGAGTGTAGTGGTGTCTACTGGTGAGAGATAGAGATAGAGCTGTATGGCCTCTACATGGGAGGCGATAGAGCTGTAGTGGTGCCTACATGGTGAGGAAGATGAGCTGTATTGGTCTCTACATTGTGAGGAGATAGGCTGTATGTTCGACATGGTGAGGAGATAGAGCTGTAGTGTGTCCTACATGGTGAGGAGATAGAAGAGCTGTATGGTGTCTACACGTGAGGAGATAGAGATAGAGCGTGTGGCTCTACAGAACTGGGGAGGAGATAGCGCTGGTAATTGGTGTCTACATGGTGGCGGAGATAGAGATAGGCTGTAGTGGTTCTACATGGTTAGGAGATGGAATCAGCTGTAGTGTTGTCTTGACAATGGTGAGGAGATAGAGCTGTATGGCCTCTACATGGTGGAGAATAGAAGCTGTAGTGGTGTCTACACGGTGAGGAGATAATATAGAGCTGTATTGGTCGCTACACGGTGAGGAGATATAGCTGTAGTGGGTGTCTACCATGGTTAGAGACTAGAGATAGAGCTGTAGTGTGGTCTACAATTGGTGAGGAGATAAGATAGAGCTGTAGTGGTGTCTACCTGGTGAGGAGAAAGATAGAGCTGTATGTGTCTACATGGTGAGGAGATGGGACATCTGTAGTGTTTCTACATGGTGAGGAAGGAGATACTGAGCTGTAGTGGTGTCTACATGGTGAGGAATAGAGATAGAGCTGTAGTGGTGTCTACATGGTGAGGAGATAAAGATAGAGGCTGTAGTGTGTCTACATGTAGGAGGATGGGAGATAGAGCTGTAGTGGGGCTACATGGTGAGGAATAGAGATGAGCTGTAGGGTGTCTACATGGTGAGGATAGAGAAGAGCTGGTAGTGGTGTCTACATGGTGAGGAGATCGAGATTAGAGCTGTAGTGGGTCGACATGGTGAGGAATAGAGCTCGAGCTGTAGTGGGTGTCACATGGGGAGGAGATGGAGATAGACTGTAGTGGTGTCTACATGGTGAGAGATGGGGCAGATAGAGCTGTAAGGGTGTCTACATGGTGAGGAGATAGAGATATGAGCTGTAGTGGTTCTACATGTTGCGGAGATAGAATCTTGTAGTGGTGTCTCATGTGGAGATGAGATAGAGCTGTAGTGGTGTCTACATGTGAGGAGATAGAGAGCTGTAGTGTGTCTACATTGTGAGTAGTATAGGATAGGGCTGGAGTGGTGTCCTACATGGTGAGGAGATAGAGATAGAAGCGGTAGTGGCCTCTACATGGGTTATGATATAGAGCGCTGTAGTGGTGTCTACATGTGAGGAATAGATCTGGTATTGGTGTCTACATGGTGAGAGATAGAGCTGTATGGGTGTCCTACATGGTGAGGAGATAGAGTGTAGTGGTGTCTACATGTAAGGAGATGGATCTGTTAGTGGGTGTCTACATGGTGAGGAGATAGAGCTGGTGTGGTGCTACTTGGTGAGGAATAGAGCTGTAGGGTGTCTACATGGTAAGGAGATCGAGCTGTAGTGGTGTCTAATTGGGAGGATATAGAGAATGAGCTGTAGTGGTGTCTACATGGTGAGGAGATAGAGATAGAGCTGTCATGGTAGCTACTGGTAAGGGATAGAGCTGGAGTGTGTCTACTGTGCGGAGATAGACGTAGTGGGTGTCGCATGGTGAGGAGATAGACTGTAGTGGTGTCTAACATGGTGAGGAGATAGAGCTGTAGTGGTGTCCTACATGTGAGGAATAAGCTGTGTTGTTCTACAGTGCTACATGGTGAGGAGATAGACTGTAGTGTGTCTACATGGTAAAGGAGATAAGCTGTAGTGGTGTCCTACTTGGTAGGAGATAGAGCTGTATTGTGTCTACATGGTGGGAGATGATGCTGTAGTGGTTTCCTACATGTAAGGAGATAGAGCTGTATGTGTCTAGAAGGTGAGGGGATAGATATAGAGCTGTTATTGGTTTGCTACATGGTTAGGAATAGAGATAGACTGTAGTGGTGTCTACATGGTGAGGAGATAGAGCTGTATGGTGTACTATACATGGTAAGTGAATAGAGCTTAGTGGTGGTCTACATTGGTGAGAGATACGCTGTAGTGTTGTCTACAGGTGAGGAGATAGAGCTGTAGTGGTGTCTATGGTGAGGATATAGAATTATGCTTAGTGGGGTCTACTGGTGAGAGATCGAGATAGAGCTGTAGTGGTGTCTACAGGGGGAGGAGATAGAGCTGTAGTGGGTGGCATAGGGTGAGGAGAGAGAGATAGAGCTGTATGGGTTTTCTAAAGGGTGGGGAGATAGAGATAGAGCTGTAATGGTGTCTACATGGTAGGATATCTAATGAGCTGTAGTGGTGTCTCATGGGTGAGGAGATAGAGCTGTAGTGGTGTCTACAGGTGAGGTGATAGAGCTGTAGTGGTGTCCTACATGGGGAGGAATGGCGATAGATCTTAGTGGTGTCTACATGGTGAGGAGATGGATATAGAAGGCTGTCGTGGTGTCTACATTGGTGAGGAATCGAGATAGAGCTGTATGGTGTTACGTCGACATGGAGAGATTATAAGCGTACTGGTGGCTACATGTGAGGAGATAGAGCTGTAGTGTGTCTACTGGTGCGACATAGAGCTGTAGTGTGTCTAACATTGTGAGGAAGATAGAGCTGTATGGTGTCTCCATGGTTGAGAATAAGCTGTTAGTGGTGTCTACATGGTAATGAGATAGAGCTGTAGTGGTGTCCTACATGGTGAGGAGATAGAGCTGTAGTGGTGTCTAATGGTGAAGGAGATAGAGCTTTCAGTGGTGTCTACATGGTAAGGAGATAGAGCTGTATTTTGTTATATGGTGAGGAGAAGAGATAGAGCTGTATGGTGTCCGGACATGTGAGGAGATCGGATAGAGTCTGTAGTTGTGTCCTAACATGGTGAGGAGATAAGCTGTAGTGGGGTGTCTGACCATGGTAAGGAGATAGACTGTAGTGGTTGTTCTACATTGTGAGGAATGAGCGTTGTGGTTCACATGGTGAGGAGATAGAGCTGTAAGTGTGTCCTAACATGTAGGAGTAACGTAGTTGGTGTCTATATGGTGAGGAGATGAGATAGAGCTGTATTGGTTGTCTACATGGTGAGGAAGAGAGTAGAGCTGTAGTGGTGTCTACAGGTAGGAGATAGAGCTGTATCGTGTCTATATGTTAGGAGATAGAGATAGAGCTGTATGGTTGTCTACATTGTGAGGAATAAGATAGAGCTGTAGTGGTTGTCTCCATGGTGAGGAGATAGGATAGAAAACTGGATTGGTGTCTACATGGTGAGAGATAGAGCTGTAGTGGTGTCCCTACATTGTGAAGGTATAGAGCTGTATGTTTCTACATAGTGAGGAGATGGAGAAGATCTGTAGTGGTGTCTACACTGTGAGAGAGGGAGAAGGAGCTGTAGTGGTGTCTACATGTGTGGAGATAGAGCTGTAGTGGTGTCTACATGGTGAGGAGATGAGATAAGCTGTAGTGGTGTCTACAATGGTGAGAGAATAAGCTGTAGTGTTCGCTACATGGTGAGGAGAATAGAGCTGTAGTGGTGTCTACCTTGTGAGGAGATAGATCGTAGTGGGCCTCTACAATGGGAGGATATATAGCTGTAATTGGTTTCCTACATGGGGAGGAGATCATAGATAGAGCGTAGTGGTGTCTACAGGGGGAGAGATGGAGATAGAGCTGAGTGTTCTACATGGTGATGAGATAGATATAGAGCTTATTTGTGTCTACATGTGAGGAGATGGAGATAGATCTTAGTGGTGTCTACATGGTGAGAATAGAGATAGAGCTGTAGTGGCCTCTACATGGTGAGGAGATAGAGCTGTAGTGTCTCTACATGTGAGGATGATGGAATAGAGCTGTAGTGGTATCCTACATGGAAGGAGTATAGAGCTGTATTGTCTCACATGGTTGAGGAGATAAAATGGAGCTGTAGTGGTGCTACATGTGAGAGATGAGATAGAGCTGTAGTGTGTCTACTGTGACGGCATAGAGATGAGCTGTAGTGGTGTTCTACGGTGATGAGATAGAGCGTAGTTGTGTCCTACATTGGTGTAGGACTATAGCTGTAGGGCCGCTCTACTGGTGAGGAAAGAGATAGACTGTAGTGGTGTCTCAGTGGTGGGCGATAGAGCTGTAGTGGTGTCTACATGGTGAGGAGATAGAGCTGTAGATGTTCTTACATGTGAGAGATGGCGTAATGGTGTCTACAAGGGGAGGATATAGAGCTGTTAGTGCCTCTACGGTGAGGAATAGCGATCGAGCCTGTATGGTGTCTACATTGTGAGGAATAGAGCTGTATGGGTCTCTCAACATGTGAGGAGATGGAATGAGCTGTATTGGTGTCTACATGGTGAGGAGATTGAGAGAGAGCTTGTTGGTGTCTATATGTTGAGGAGATAGAGAAGAGCTGTTATGGTTGTTTGTTGGTCCTACGAGGGTGTGAGGAAGATAGTGCGATAGTGGTGTCTACATGGGTGCGGAATCGAGCTGTGTGGTATCTACAGGGGTGAGAGAGGGAGATAGAGCTGTGTGGTGTCTACATGGTGAGGAGATAGAGATAGAGCTGTAAGTGGCCTCTACATGGTGAGGAGATAAGGCCTGTAATGGCCTCTACATTGTGAGGAGATGAAGATAGAGCTGTATGGTGTCCTAACAATGGTGAGGAGATGAAGCTGTAGTGGTGTCTACCTGGTGAGGAGATAGATAGAGCTGTAGTGGTGTCTCATGGTGAGAGAAAGAGATAGAGCTGTAGTGGTGTCTACAGGGTGAGGAGATAAGATAGAGCTGTATGGTGTCTACATGGTGGGAGATAGAGCTGTATGGTGTCTACTAGGTGAGGAGATAGAGATAGAGCTGTAGTGTGTCTACATGGTGAGGAGATAGAGATAGAGCGTAGTGGTGTCTACATGGTGAGGGAGATATAGATAGAGCTGTAGTGGTGTCTACATGTGAGGAGATCGAGCTGTAGTGGTGTCCTACATGGAGGATATAGAGCTGTAGTGGTCTCCTACTGGTGAGGAGTGGCAGTAGACTGTAGTGGGGTGTCTACATGTCGAGGAGATGGAGATAGAGCTGTCTTGGTGTCTATATGGTGGGAGAGAGATATAGAGCTGTAGTGGTGTCCTACCTGGTGAGTAGTATGCTGTAGTGGTGTCTACATGGTTGATGAGATAGAGCTTGAGTGGTCTCTACAATGGTGGGAGGAGATGGAGATAGAGCTGTAGTGGTGTCACATGGTGAGGGATAGAGATAGAGCTGTAGTGGCCTCTACATGGTGAGGAAAGAGCTGTAGTGGTGGTCTACATGGGTGAGGTGGAAGAGGCTTGTATGGTGTTCTACTAGGTGAGGTAGATGGAGAATAGATCTGTAGTGGTGTCTACATGGTGAGGGATGGAATAGAGCTGTAGTGGTTGTCATACAATGGTAGGAGATAGAGCTGTGTTGTCTACATTGGTGAGGAGATAGAGATAGAGCTGTTAGTGTGTCTACAATTGTTAGGAGATAGAGGATAATCCTGTCTGGGGGTCTACATGGGAGAGAATAGAGATATAGCTGTAGTGGTGTCTAACAAATGTGAGGAGATCAGCTGTAGTTGAGGTCTATATGGTGAGGAATAGAGATAAGCTGTAAGTGGTTCTACATGGTGAGGAGCATAAGATAGAGCTGTAGTGTTCTACATGGTGAGGAGATAGAGCTTTAAGTGGTGTCTACATGGTGAGGTGATAGAGAGACCTGTAGTGGTGTCTAACCTGGTGAGGAGATGGAGATAGATCTGTAAGTTGTGTCTACATGGTGAGGATATGGAAAGATCTAGTGTTGTTCTACATGTGAGGATAGAGCTGTAGTGGTGTTCTAACATGGTGAGTAGATGGAGAAAGCTGTATTTGTGTCTACTGGTGAGGAATAGAGCGGTAGTGGTCTCTCATGTGAGGAGATAGAGCGTGTAGTGTGCTACATGGTTATGCAGAAGAGCTGTATTGGCCTCTACCTGTGAGGAGATGAGCTGTAGGTGTTGTCTACATGGAGGAATAGAGATATATCGTAGTGGTGTCTACATGTGAGGATATGATATATAGCTGTAGTGGCCTCTACATGGTAGGAGATAGAGCTGTAGTGGTTCTCTACTGGTGGGAGATGGAGATTAGCTGTAGTTGTGTCTACATGGAAGAGTAGTAGAGACTTTATGGTCCTACAATGGTGAGGAGATGGAGATAGAGCTGGAATGGTGTCTACATAGTGAGGAGATGGAGATAGAGCCTGTAAGTGGTGTCTACATGGTGAGGAGCTAGAGATAGAGCCTGTAGTGGTGTCTACATGTGAGAATAGATCTGTAGTTGGGTCTACATGGTTATTAGATAGAGCTGTAGTGCCTCTACATGTGAGGAGCTAGAGATAGAGCTTTAGTGGTGGTCTACATGTGGGGAATAGAGCTGTAGTGGTGTCTACATGTGAGGAGATAGTCTTAGTGTGTCTACATGGTGAGGAGATAATTCTTTTAGTGGCCTCCTCTGGTGAGGAGATAATCTAGAGCTGTAGTGTTGTCTACATGTAGGAGATAGAAGCTGTAGTGGTCTCACATGGTGAGGAATGGAGATAGAGCTAGTGGTGTCTACATGGTGAGGAGAATGAGATGGCTTGTAGTGGTGGTCTATATGTGAGAGATAGAGATAAGCGTAGTGGTGTCTCACGGGTGAGAGATAGACTGTAGTGTTGGTCTAATGGTGAGGGATAGAGATAAGAGCTTGGATTGGTTCTACATGGTGAGAAATAGAGATATAGCTTTAGTGTGTCTACATTTGAGGAGTAGAGATAGAGCTGTAGTGGCCCTCTACATGGTGAGGAGATAGAGCTGGTAGTGTGGCCTCTACATGGTAGGAGATTGGGAGATAAGCTGTAGTGTGTCTACATGGTGAGGAGATGAGCTGTAGTGGTGTCTACATGGTGAGGAGATAGAGATAGAGCTTGTGGTTGTCTACATGGTGAGGAGATAAGATAGACTGTAGTAGTTTCTCACATGGTGAGGATATAGAGATAGAGCGGTATGGTGTCTACATTGTGAGGGAATAGAAGATAGAGGCTGTAAGTGGTTCCCTACATGGTGAGGAGATGGATCTAGATCGTATTGGTGTCTACAAATGGTGAGAGATGGAGATATAGCTTTATTTGTGTTCTACTGGTGAGAGGAGATAAGATAGAGCTGTAGTGTGTCTCATGGAGGAGATAGAGCTAATCTGTATGGTGTCGACATGGTGAGAGATAGAACTGTAGTGGTGTCTACCATGGTGAGGAATAGCGTAGGGCTGTAGTGGTGTCCTCCATTGTGAGAGATAGAGATAGACTTAGTGGCCTTACGTGGCGAGGAGATAGAGCTGTATGGTGTCCATACCATGGTATCTGTTGTGAGATAGGCGATAGAGGCTGTATGTGTCTAATCTACACGGTGAGGAGATAGAGATCGACGGAGTGGTGTCTACATGGTGAGGGATAAGAGATAGAGCTGTAGTGGTGGTCTACATGGTGAGGAGATATAATATAGAGGCGTATTGTTGTCTACATGGTTAGAGTAGAGATAGAGTGTAGTGGTGTCTCACATGGTGAGGAGATAGAGATAGAGCTGTATTTGTGTCTACATGGTGAGGCGATGGAGATAAGCTTTAGTGGTGTCTCATGGTGAGGAATGGAGATAGAGCTGTAGTGGTGTATACATGGTAGGAATGAGCTGTAGTGTTGTCTACCTGGTGAGGAGATAGAGCTGTAGTGGTTGTCTACATGGGAGGAGAGTAGCTGTAGTGGTGTCCTACATGGTGAGGAGATAGAGGCTGTATGTGTGTCTCCATGGTACGAGATAGAGCTGTAGTGGGGTGTCTATATGGTGAGGAATAGGAGAGCTGTAGTGGGTGTCTACATGTGAGGGAGATAGAGATAGAGCTGTTGAGTGGTGTCTACCTGGTGAGGAGGATATAGACTTGTAGTGGTGTCATATGGTGAGGAGATTCGAGATCGAGCTGTAGTGTGTTCTACTGGTAGGAAGATAGATATAAGCTGTATTGGGTCCTTAATGTGAGGAGATAGAGATATAGCTGTAGTGGTGTCTCATGGTGAGGAGATAAAGCTGTATTGGTGTCTACATGGGTGAGGTGATAGGCTGTAGTGGTGGCCTACTGGTGAGAGAGATGGCGATAAGCGTGTAGGGTGTCGTACAATGTGAGGATATGGAGATAGAGCTGTAGTTTTGTCTACCTGGTGAGGAGATAGGCTGTAGTGGTGTCTACATGGTGAGGAGATAGAGATAGAGCGTAGTGTTGTCTACATGTTGATGAGATGGAGATAGAGCTGTAGCGGTGTCTACTGGTGAGTAATAGAAGCTGTATTGTCTCTACATGGTAGGAGATAGATCAAGTGGTTTCTACATGGTGAGATATAGGCTGTAGTGGCCTCTACATGGTGAGGAGATATCGCTGTAGTGGTGTCTACTGGTGAGGATTATAGATAGAGCGTAGTGGTGTCTATATGGTGCAGGAGATAGAGCTGTAGTGGTGTCTACAGGTGTGAGGAGATCGCGAGAGCTGTAGTGGTTGTCTACATCTTGAGGAATAGAAATCGTAGCGTGTAGTGGCCTCTCACATGGTGCGGAATGGAGATAGAGCTGTAGTGGCCTCGTACATGGTGAGGAGATAGAGCTGTATTGGTTCTACATGGTGAGGAAATAGAGATAGAGCTGTAGTGGTGTCTATATGGTGAGAGATAGAGCTTTATGGTGTCTACAGGTGAGTAAGATGGAATAGAGCTGTTAGTGGCCTCTACTGGTTATGAGATAGAGCTGTATGGTCGCTACAGTGAGGAATGGAGAGTGACTGTATGGTGTTCTACATGGAGAGGAGAGAGCGGTATGGTCTCTACATGTGAGGAGAGGAGATAGATCTGTAGTGGTTGTCTCCATGGTGAGGAGATGGGAGATATGACTTGTGGTGTCTACATGGTTAGGAGATAGAGATAGAGCTGTAGTGTGTCTACAATGGTGAGGAGAATCGAGCTTAGTGGTGTCTACATGGTGAGTAGATAGCGATAGATCGTATTGGCCTCTACATGTAGGAGATAGAGCTGTGTGGTGTCTACATGGAGGAGATTGAGCTGTAGTGGTGTCCTACATGGTGGGATTAATAGAGCTGTAGTGGTGTCTACATGGATGAATAGAGTCTGTGTGGTGTCTACGGTGATGAGCTAGAGCTGTGTGGTGTCTACATGGTGAGGAGATCAGCCTGAGTGGGGGTCTCATGTGATGAGATAGAGCTGTAGTGGGGTCTCATGGTGAAGGAATAGAGATAGGCGCTGTCGTGCCTCTACATGTGAGGATAATATAGTCGGTGTTGGTGTTCTACAATGGTGAGGAGTAGAGCTGTAGTGTGTCTACATGGTGGAGAGATAGATATAGAAGCTGTATTGGCCTCTACATGTGAGGAGAGAGAGCTGTAGTGTGTCTACACATGTGCGTAGATTAGAGATAGAGCTGTAGTGGTGTCGACATGGTGAGAATAGAGCTGTAGTTGGTCTACTGTGAGAGATAGAGATAAGCTGTAGTGGCCCTCTACATGGTGAGGAATCGAGCTGTATGTGTCTACATGGTGATGAGATAGAGCTGTATTGGTGTCTACATGGTAGGAGATAGAGCTGTAGTGGTGTCCTACAGGTGAGGAGATAGAGCTTTAGTGGTGTCTACATGGTGGGAGATATAGCTGTAGTGGTGCTACATTGTGGGAGATAGAGCTGTGTGGTGTCTACATGGTGATTAGATCGAGCTGTATGGTTGTCTAATGGTGATGAGATGAGCTGTAGTGGTGTCTACATGGTGAGGAAATAGAGATAGAGCTGTAGTGTGCCTCTACATGGTGAGGAGATAGAGCTGTAGTGGTGTCCTACATGGTGAGCGGAGATAGAGCTGTAGTGGTGTCTACATTGGTGAGGAATAGAGATAGAGTGTAGTGGTGCCTCTACATGGTGAGGAGATAGAGCTGTAGTGGTGTCACATGGTGAGAAGATAGAGTAGTATCTGTAGTGGGCTCTACATGGTTGAGGAGATAGAGCTGTAGTGGTGTCTACATGGTGAGGAGATAGAGCTGTAGTGGTGTCTATATGGTGAGGAGATAGAGATAGAGCTGTAGTGGTGTCTACATGGTGAGGAGATAGAGCTGTAGTGGTGTCTACATGGTGAGGAGATAGAGCTGTAGTGGTGTCTACATGGTGAGGAGATAGAGATAGAGCTGTAGTGGTGTCTACATGGTGAGGAGATAGAGATAGAGCTGTAGTGGCCTCTACATGGTGAGGAGATAGGAGATAGAGCTGTAGTGGTGTCTATATGGTGAGGAGATAGAGATAGAGTGTAGTGGTGTCCTACATGGTGAGGAGATAGTGCTGTAGTGTGTCTACATGGTGAGGAGATAGAGCTGTGGGTCTCTACATGGTGAGGAGACAGAGCTGTAGTGGTGTCTACAGGTGAGTAGAGGCGTAAGAGCTGTAGTGGTGTCCTACATGTGAGGTATATAGAGCTGTAGTGGCCTCTCATGGTGATAGATAGACTAGTGTGTCTACATGGTGATGAGATAGAGCTGAGTGGTGTCCTACATTGTGAGAGATAGAGTACGAGCTGTAGTGGTGTCTTACATGTTGAGAGAGATAGACTGTAGTGGCCTCTACATGGTGGGAGATAGACTGGTAGTGGTGTCTACATGGTGAGGAGATAGAGCTGTAGGGTGTCCTACATGGTGAGGAGATATAGACTTAGTGGGTGTACTACATTTTACATTGTTACATTTGAGTCCTTTAGCAGACGCTCTTACCAGACGACTTCCGTTAGTGAATACATATTTTTTTATACTGATACGGCCCCCCCGTGGGAATCGACCCACAACTGAACCCTGGCGTTGCAACGCATGCGCCTATCAACTGAGCTACATCCCTGCCGCCATTCCCTCCCCTTACCCTGGACGACGCTGGGCCAATTGTGCGCCGCCCATGAGTCTCCCGGTCGCGGCCGGCTGCGACAGAGCCTGGATTCGAACCAGGATCTCTAGTGACACAGTTAGCACTGCGATGCAGTGCCTTAGACCACTGCGCCACTCAGCTGTAGTGGTGTCTACATGGTGAGGAGATAGAGATAGAGCTGTAGTGGCCTCTACATGGTGAGGAGATGGAGATAGAGCTGTAGTGGTGTCTACATGGTGAGGAGATAGAGCTGTAGTGGTGTCTACATGGTGAGGAGATAGAGCTGTAGTGGTGTCTACATGGTGAGGAGATAGAGCTGTAGTGGTGTCTACATGGTGAGGAGATGGAGATAGAGCTGTAGTGGTGTCTACATGGTGAGGAGATAGAGCTGTAGTGGTGTCTACATGGTGAGGAGATAGAGATGTAGTGGTGTCTACATGGTGAGGAGATAGAGCTGTAGTGGTGTCTACATGGTGAGGATGGAAGCTGTAGTGGTGTCTACATGGTGAGGAGATAGAGATAGAGCTGTAGTGGTGTCTACATGGTGAGGAGATAGAGCTGTAGTGGTGTTTACATGGTGAGGAGATAGAGATGTAGTGGTGTCTACATGGTGAGGAGATAGATCATTATTAGAGATAATTATTTATATGGGTGTGAGGTGAGCCCTCCTGTGAATCCTGTGGATCTGAAGGAAGGGGAATCCTGTGGATCTGAAGGAAGGGGAATCCTGTGGATCTGAAGGAAAGGGAATCCTGTGGATCTGAAGGAAGTGGAATCCTGTGGATCTGAAGGAAAGGGAATCCTGTAGATCTGGAGGGAGGGGAATCCTTTGTAGCTGGAGGGAGGGGAATCCTTTGTAGCTGGAGGGAGGGGACCAGGCAGAAGTGTGGTAGATGTTGTCTTTTATCATAAAACGGCTTCATAATATTTTACATTGTACTCCCTTATCCATAGATTGTTAGGATCAATGTTGAACGTACTATTCGCTTCATCACATACCTCTGCTGTCGACTAACAGAATGTCTGAACCCCTTCCCCTCCTTTCCTCTGTGTCTCCAGGAGCCCCAGACTTTGTGGACCCTGCAGGGCAGCCCCTGGCCCAGCCGGCCCAGTCCTGGGTGTGGCTGGTGGATCTGGAGCGTACTGCCGCCCTGCTGGTGGGCCGCTGCCTGGGGGGCATGCTGCAGGGAGCACCCACCTCTCTGGAGGAGCAGGACACAGGCTACTGGCTCAAAACCCCCTTGTTCAGCAACGGACTGGAGATGGACATCCCTCAACTAGGTATGAAACATAGCATAGTTAGTGTAGATAGTGTAGTTAGTGTAGTTAGTGTAGTTAGCATAGTTAGCGTAGTTAGTGTAGATAGCGTAGTTAGTGTAGATAGCGTAGATAGCGTAGTTAGTGTAGATAGCGTAGTTAGCGTAGATAGTGTAGTTAGTGTAGTTAGCGTAGATAGTGTAGTTAGTGTATAGATAGTGTAGATAGTGTAGTTAGTGTAGATATTTTATAGGGACATTATAACCACAGCTAGGAAGGTTACAGAATATCCCTCAGCTCGGTGTGTCAACTTAATGGAGATACACTACCGGTTAAACGTTTTAGAACACCTACTCGTTCAAGGGTTTTTCTTTATTTTTACTATTTTCTACATTGTAGAATAATAGTGAATACATCAAAACTAAGAAATAACGCATATGGAATCATGTAGTAACCAAAAAAGTGTTAAACAAATTAAAATAGATTTGAGATTCTTCAAATAGCCACCCTTTGCCTTGATGACAGCCTTGCACACTCTTGGCATTCTCTCAACCAGCTTCACCTGGAATGCTTTTCCAACCGTCTTGAAGGAGTTCCCACATATGCTGAGCACTTGTTGGCTGCTTTTCCTTCACTCTGCGGTCTGACTCATCCCAAACCATCTCAATTTGGTTGAGGTCGGGGGATTGTGGAGGCCAGGTCATCTGATGCAGCACTCCATCACTCTCCTTGGTCAAATAGCCCTTACACAGCCTGGATGTGTGTTGGGTCATTGTCCTGTTGAAAAACAAATGATAGTCCCACTAAGCCCAAACCAGATGGGATGGTGTATCACTGCAGAATGCTGTGGCAGCCATGCTAGTTAAGTGTGCCTTGAATTCTAAATAAATCACAGACTGTGTCACCAGCAAAGCACCCCCACACCATAACACCTCCTCTTCCATGCTTTACGGTGGGAAATACACATGCGGAGATCATCCGTTCACCCACACCGCGTCTCACAAAGACACTGCGGTTGGAACCAAAAATCTCCAATTTGGACTCCAGACCAAAGGACAAATTTCCACCGGTCTAATGTCCATTGCTTGTGTTTCTTGGCCCAAGCAAGTCTCTCCTTCTTATTGGTGTCCTTTAGTAGTGATTTCTTTGCAACAATTCGACCATGAAGGCCTGATTCACACAGTTTCCTCTGAACAGTTGATGTTGAGATGTGTCTGTTACTTGAACTCTGTGAAGCATTTATTTGGGCTGCAATTTCTGAGGCTGGTAACTCTAATGTACTTATCTGCAGCAGAGGTAACTCTGGGTCTTCCATTCCTGTGGCGGTCCTCATGAGAGCCAGTTTCATCGTAGCGCTTGATGGTTTTTGCGAATGCACTTGAAGAAACTTTCAAAGTTCTTGAAATGTTCCAGATTGACTGTCCTTCATGTCTTAAAGTAATGATGGAATGTCGTTTCTCTTTGCTTATTTGAGCTGTTCTTGCCATAATATGGACATGGTCTTTTACCAAATAGGGCTATCTTCTGTATACAAATACGGAAGATATAATGTGTACAAATAAAGAAAAACCCTTGAATGAGTAGGTGTTCTAAAACTTTTGACCTGTAGTCTAAATGCAATATTATGGATGGTTTCTGCTAAGGTTACTTAATGGAGATAAATGCAATATGATGGATGGTTTCTGCTAAGGTTACTGAACATCCCCTCAGCTAAGTATGAAGTTAATATTCAACTCACTGTCATATCCATAGAGACTGCTGCTTGGTCTGAGAGAGACTGAGGTGGTCCAGGTTGGTTATTGATCACCATCTTTACCCACATACACTGAGTGGACAAAACATTGAGTTCCACCCCCTGTTGCCCTCGGAACAGCCTCAATTCGTCGGGACATGGACTCTACAAGGTGTCGAAAGCGTTCCACAGGGATGCTGACCCATGTTGACTCCAATGCTTCCCACAGTTGTGTCAAGTTGGCTGGATGTCCTTTGGGTGGTGGGACCATTCTTGATACACACTGGAAACTGTTGAGTGTACAAAAAAAAAAACAGCAGCGTTGCAGTTCTTGACACACTCAAACCGGTGCGCCTGGCACATACTACCATACCCCGTTCAAAGGCACTTAAATATTTTGTCTTGCCCATTCGCCCTCTGAATGGCACACATACACAATCCATGTCTCAATTATCTCGAGGCTTAAAAATCCTTCTTTAACCTGTCTCCTCCCCTTCATCTACACTGATTGAAGTGGATTTAACAGGTGACATCAATAAGGGCTCATGGCTTTCACCTGGATTCACCTGGTCAGTCTATGTCAGGGCTCTCCAACCCTGTTCCTGGAGAGCTACCCTCCTGTATGTTTTCACTCCAACCCCAGTTGTAACTAACCTGATTCAGTTTATCATCCAGCTAATTATTAGAATCAGGTGCGGCTAGATTAGGGTTGTAGTGAAAACCTACAGGACGGTGGCTCTCCAGGAACAGGGTTGGAGTGAAAACCTACAGGACGGTAGCTCTCCAGGAACAGGGTTGGAGTGAAAACCTACAGGACGGTGGCTCTCCAGGAACAGGGTTGGAGTGAAAACCTACAGGACGGTGGCTCTCCAGGAACAGGGTTGGAGTGAAAACCTACAGGAAGGTATCTCTCCAGGAACAGGGTTGGAGTTAAAACCTACAGGAAGGTAGCTCTCCAGGAACAGGGTTGGGCAGTCCTGGTCTATGTCATGGAAAGAGCATGTGTCCACTCTGTATGTACTGGTGTAGATTAGATTAGTGTAGATAGTGTAGTTAGCGTAGTTAGCGTAGTTAGCGTAGATAGTGTAGATAGCGTAGATAGTGTAGTTAGTGTAGATAGTGTAGTTAGTGTATAGATAGTGTAGTTAGTGTAGATATTTTATAGGGACATTATAACCACAGCTAGGAAGGTTACAAAATATCCCTCAGCTCGGTGTGTCAACTTAATAGAGATACACTACCGGTTAAACGTTTTAGAACACCTACTCGTTCAAGGGTTTTTCTTTATTTTTACTATTTTCTACATTGTAGAATAATAGTGAATACATCAAAACTAAGAAATAACGCATATGGAATCATGTAGTAACCAAAAAAGTGTTAAACAAATTAAAATAGATTTGAGATTCTTCAAATAGCCACCCTTTGCCTTGATGACAGCCTTGCACACTCTTGGCATTCTCTCAACCAGCTTCACCTGGAATGCTTTTCCAACCGTCTTGAAGGAGTTCCCACATATGCTGAGCACTTGTTGGCTGCTTTTCCTTCACTCTGCGGTCTGACTCATCCCAAACCATCTCAATTTGGTTGAGGTCGGGTGATTGTGGAGGCCAGATCATCTGATGCAGCACTCCATCACTCTCCTTGGTCAAATAGCCCTTACACAGCCTGGAGGTGTGTTTTGGGTCAATGTCCTGTTGAAAAACAAATGAGCCCAAACCAGATGGGATGGCGTATCACTGCAGAATGCTGTGGCAGCCATGCTAGTTAAGTGTGCCTTGAATTCTAAATAAATCACAGACTGTGTCACCAGCAAAGCACCCCCACACCATAACACCTCCTCTTCCATGCTTTACGGTGGGAAATACACATGCGGAGATCATCCGTTCACCCACTCCGCGTCTCACATAGCCACTGCGGTTGGAACCAAAAATCTCCAATTTGGACTCCAGACCAAAGGACACATTTCCACCGGTCTAATGTCCATTGGTCGTGTTTCTTGGCCCAAGCAAGTCTCTCCTTCTTATTGGTGTCCTTTAGGAGTGGTTTCTTTGCAACAATTCGACCATGAAGGCCTGATTCACACAGTCTCCTCTGAACAGTTGATGTTGAGATGTGTCTGTTACTTGAACTTTCTGAGGCTGGTAACTCTAATGTACTTATCTGCAGCAGAGGTAACTCTGGGTCTTCCATTCCTGTGGCGGTCCTCATGAGAGCCAGTTTCATCGTAGCGCTTGATTGTTTTTGCGAATGCACTTGAAGAAACTTTCAAAGTTCTTGAAATGTTCCAGATTGACTGTCCTTCATGTCTTAAAGTAATGATGGAATGTCGTTTCTCTTTGCTTATTTGAGCTGTTCTTGCCATAATATGGACTTGGTCTTTTACCAAATAGGGCTATCTTCCGTCCCCCCCCCCCCCCCCCCCACACACACACACACACACACACACACACCTTGTCACAACACAACTGATTGGCTCAAAGGCATTAAGAAGGAAAGAAATTCCACAAATTAACTTTTAAGAAGGCACACCTGTTAATTGAAATGCATTCCAGGTGACTACCTCATGAAGCTGGTTGAGAGAATGCCAAGATTGTGCAAAGCTGTCATCAAGGGTGGCTACTTTGAAGAATCTCAATTCTATTTTCATTTGTTTAACACTTTTTTGGTTACTACATGATTCCATATGTGTTATTTCACAGTTTTGATATCTTCACTATTATTCTACAATGTAGAAAATAGTACAAATAAAGAAAAACCCTTGAATGAGTAGGTGTTGTAAAACGTTTGACCTGTAGTCTAAATGCAATATTATGGATGCTTTCTGCTAAGGTTACTTAATGGAGATAAATGCAATATTATGGATGGTTTCTGCTAAGGTTACTTAATGGAGATAAATGCAATATTATGGATGGTTTCTGCTAAGGTTACTGAACATCCCCTCAGCTAAGTATGAAGTCAATATTCAACTCCCTGTCATATCAATAGAGACTGCCGCTTGGTCTGAGAGAGACTGAGGTGGTCCAGGTTGGTTATTGATCACCATCTTTACCCACATACACTGAGTGGACAAAACATTGAGTTCCACCCCCTTTTGCCCTCGGAACAGCCTCAATTCGTCGGGACATGGACTCTACAAGGTGTCGAAAGCGTTCCACAAGGATGCTGACCCATGTTGACTCCAATGCTTCCCACAGTTGTGTCAAGTTGGCTGGATGTCCTTTGGGTGGTGGGACCATTCTTGATACACACTGGAAACTGTTGAGTGTAAAAAAAGAAAAACAGCAGCGTTGCAGTTCTTGACACACTCAAACCGGTGTTCCTGGCACCTACTACCATACCCCATTTAAAGGCACTTAAATATTTTGTCTTGCCCATTAACCCACTGAATGGCACACATACACAATCCATGTCTCAATTTTCTGAAGGCTTAAAAATCCTTCTTTAACCTGTCTCCTCCCCTTCATCTACACTGATTGAAGTGGATTTAACAAGTGACATCAATAAGGGCTCATGGCTTTCACCTGGATTCACCTGGTCAGTCTGTGTCAGGGCTCTCCAACCCTTTTCCTGGAGAGCTACCCTCCTGTATGTTTTCACTCCAACCCCAGTTGTAACTAACCTGATTCAGTTTATCATCCAGCTAATTATTAGAATCAGGTGCGGCTAGATTAGGGTTGTAGTGAAAACCTACAGGACGGTGGCTCTCCAGGAACAGGGTTGGAGTGAAAACCTACAGGACGGTGGCTCTCCAGGAACAGGGTTGGAGTGAAAACCTACAGGACGGTGGCTCACCAGAAACAGGGTTGTAGTGAAAACCTACAGGACGGTGGCTCTCCAGGAACAGGGTTGGAGTGAAAACCTACAGGAAGGTAGCTCTCCAGGAACAGGGTTGGAGTGAAAACCTACAGGACGGTGGCTCTCCAGGAACAGGGTTGGAGTTAAAACCTACAGGAAGGTAGCTCTCCAGGAACAGGGTTGGAGTGAAAACCTACAGGACGGTGGCTCTCCAGGAACAGGGTTGGAGTGAAAACCTACAGGACGGTGGCTCTCCAGGAACAGGGTTGGAGTGAAAACCTACAGGAAGGTAGCTCTCCAGGAACAGGGTTGGAGTGAAAACCTACAGGACGGTAGCTCTCCAGGAACAGGGTTGGAGTGAAAACCTACAGGACGGTGGCTCTCCAGGAACAGGGTTGGAGAGCCCTGGTCTATGTCATGGAAAGAGCATGTGTCCACTCTGTATGTACTGGTGCTTAGTCTGAGAGAGATGGAAGAGGTGGTCCAAGTTGGTTAACGAGCACTGTTACCCACAAACCTCTTGGTCATGTCAGCATTGTGCACTGTATTTGATTTGAGACTTGCATCCCTCATTCAGGTGTAGAGACAGTATAGAGCAGGACTGTCCAACCCTGTTCCTGGAGAGCTACCTTCCTGTAGGTTTTAACTCCAACCCTGTTCCTGGAGAGCTACCTTCCTGTAGGTTTTTGCTCCAACCCTGTTCCTGGAGAGCTACCGTCCTTTAGGTTTTTGCTCCAAACCTGTTCCTGGAGAGCTACCTTCCTGTAGGTTTTTGCTCCAACCCTGTTCCTGGAGAGATACCTTCCTGTAGGTTTTTGCTCCAACCCTGTTCCTGGAGAGCTACCTTCCTGTAGGTTTTAACTCCAACCCTGTTCCTGGAGAGCTACCTTCCTGTAGGTTTTCACTCCAACCCTGTTCCTGGAGAGCTACCTTCCTGTAGGTTTTCACTCCAACCCTGTTCCTGGAGAGCTACCTTCCTGTAGGTTTTCACTCCAACCCTAATCTAGCACACATGATTCTAATAATTAGCAGGTTGATAAGATGAATCAGGTTAGTTAACACCTGGGGTTGGAGTGAAAACCTACAGGAGAGTAGCTCTCCAGGAACAGGGTTGGACAACGCTGGTATAGAGACAGTGTTTAATCAGTGTTGAACTTCATAATCATGTCCTGTCAATAGGGAACAATTCAACATTGGTATTTTCCTTATAACAGCTTGTGTTCGTTGTGTGATTTGGTGACATAATACCTAGCGTTTGTTAACACCATGTGTAATTCACTGAAAACAATAGCCTAATACTATTTCATTTGAATATAATGATGTAATATGACCTGCCTCTAGAGAACTTTATCAGCTGGCTGTTGGAAGTGATCCTATCTGATTTCTTTTCGTTCTGATCTGTTTGTTTGTGATTTGTTGCCAACGATGGCCTGTATTGTGTTTCTACGTGCCTTTTAGAGAACTTTATCAGCTGGCTGTTGGAAGTGATCCTATCTGATTTCTTTTCGTTCTGATCTGTTTGTTTGTGATTTGTTGCCAACGATGGCCTGTATTGTGTTTCTACGTGCCTTTTAGAGAACTTTATCAGCTGGCTGTTGGAAGTGGCCCTATCAGGGACCGAGGAGAAGGAACCATTTGACTGCACTCTGAGAGCAGACATGAGCATCCTAGTAGAGCTGACCCTGGGCTCCACTAAAGAACCCATCAACAGTCTCTGGAGCAACATGCAGGACTATGCCACCAGCAAAGGTACAGGAGGGGATTACATCCGGATGAACAATAATACATTACAGAAATGGTGTGGATTGTATAACAATAGTAGAATGGTTCACAAGTAGTGTACGCACATCCAGTTACTTCCAGATGAAAGGTTCAAAAAAAGTAATGAAAGAAAGAAAGATGCCCGCTCTCTGAATGCTTCCACAGTGTATTCAGTTTATTGAGTGATGCCCACTCTGTTGAATGCTCCCACAGTGTATTCAGTTTATTGAGTGATGCCCACTCTCTGAAAGCTCCCACAGTTTGTTCAGTTTATTGAGTGATGCCCACTCTGTTGAATGCTCCCACAGTGTATTCAGTTTATTGAGTGATGCCCGCTCTATGTTGAATGCTCCCACAGTGTATTCAGTTTATTGAGTGATGCCCACTATCTGAAAGCTCCCACAGTGTATTCAGTTTATTGAGTGATGCCCGCTCTCTGAAAGCTCCCACAGTGTATTCAGTTTATTGAGTGATGCCCGCTCTCTGAAAGCTCCCACCGTGTATTCAGTTTATTGAGTGATGCCCACTCTCTGAAAGCTCCCACAGTGTATTCAGTTTATTGAGTGATGGCCACTCTCTGAATGCTCCCACAGTGTATTCAGTTTATTGAGTGATGCCCGCTCTATGTTGAATGCTCCCACAGTGTATTCAGTTTATTGAGTGATGCCCACTATCTGAAAGCTCCCACAGTGTATTCAGTTTATTGAGTGATGCCCGCTCTCTGAAAGCTCCCACAGTGTATTCAGTTTATTGAGTGATGCCCGCTCTCTGAAAGCTCCCACAGTGTATTCAGTTTGAGTGATGCCCGCTCTATGTTGAATGCTCCCACAGTGTATTCAGTTTATTGAGTGATGCCCACTCTCTGAAAGCTCCCACAGTGTATTCTGTTTATTGAGTGATGCCCGCTCTCTGAAAGCTCCCACAGTGTATTCAGTTTATTGAGTGATGCCCACCATCTGAAAGCACCCACAGTGTATTCAGTTTATTGAGTGATGCCCGCTCTCTGAAAGCTCCCACATTGTATTCAGTTTATTGAGTGATGCCCACTCTCTGAAAGCTCCCACAGTGTATTCAGTTTATTGAGTGATGCCCACTCTCTGAAAGCTCCCACAGTGTATTCAGTTTATTGAGTGATGCCCACTCTCTGAAAGCTCCCACAGTGTATTCAGTTTATTGAGTGATGCCCGCTCTCTGAAAGCTCCCACAGTGTATTCAGTTTGAGTGATGCCCGCTCTATGTTGAATGCTCCCACAGTGTATTCAGTGCATTCAGTTTTTTTTCAGTTCCTTCAGTGCAACGGGAGCATCAACAGTGTGTAGGTGTCCATCTTTCTTTCATGACAATGTACTGTAGAATAACCAAAGTATTCCTTCTGTAATATGTAGTGATATCCATGTATTTGTCTTGGGGTTATTCCTTCTGTAATATGTAGTGATATCCATGTATTTGTCTTGGGGTTATTCCTTCTGTAATATGTAGTGATATCCATGTATTTGTCTTGGGGTTATTCCTTCTGTAATATGTAGTGATATCCATGTATTTGTCTTGGGGTTATTCCTTCTGTAATATGTAGTGATATCCATGTATTTGTCTTGGGGTTATTCCTTCTGTAATATGTAGTGATATCCATGTATTTGTCTTGGGTTCCCAGACTGGGACAATGCCTCGCTCTGTAATGAGACCTTATTGGACACAGTGTCCAGGTTTGTCCTGGCTGCTCTACTGAAGCATACCGGCCTGCTGGGTCAAGCCTGTGGAGAGGGCAGGTAATCCTACTACACACTCATCATGGTTCTGCCTTCCAAATGGCACCCTGTTCCCTATATAGTGCACTATGTTTGACAAGGGCCAGTAGGGCTCTGGCGTCCTATATGGTGCCATTTGCCACATGCTTATTTTGTAGCGTACAGGCCTATGCTGGTGCACACGCCTTGTCTATTTCAAGTGGCCTGCTTGGTTCACCGGTCAGTGTGTCTCTGTATGTGTTTCCACCAGGTACCAGCCTTGTAAGACGCTGGCTGAGGTGTACCGTAGTGTCTACAAAGTCAGGAACCGTCTGCTGGCCTGCAAGAACATGGAACTCATCCAGACACGCTCGTCTTCCCGGGAGAGGAGGGTAAGTTACCCGGTCCTTCTTCGGTAACTGGTCCATTTTAATAATAAAGTCCTTGGTCCACTGATCCATAAAACGTCCTTTCACTCCCACCTCAAGGGTCTGCTACCTTATTCCAAATCAACCCCTAGCCCCTACAGACTAGAGACACTTCAGTAACTGGTCCACTGGTGCGTTTCATAATTAAGTCCTTTGACCTCTACCTCAGGCCTCATTTCCATGTAAAGGGATACTTTGGGATCTTTCTCCTTCCCCAGAGTCAGATGAACTCGTGGACACCATTTGTATGTCTCTGCATCCAGTATGAAGGAAGTTAGAGGTGTTTGTAGCATTAGCACAATTACTAAAAGTCTATGGGATGTACTGGTATGCTAGCAGTGTGCAACATGCCACTCTAGTGATAGTTAGTCTATGGGATGTACTGGTATGCTAGCAGTGTGCAACATGCCACTCTAGTGATAGTTAGTCTATGGGATGTATTGGTATGCTAGCAGTGGGCAACATGCCACTCTAGTGATAGTTAGTCTATGGGATGTACTAGTATGCTAGCAGTGGGCAACATGCCACTCTAGTGATAGTTAGTCTATGGGATGTACTAGTATGCTAGCAGTGGGCAACATGCCACTCTAGTGATAGTTAGTCTATGGGATGTACTGGTATGCTAGCAGTGGGCAACATGCCACTCTAGTGATAGTTAGTCTATGGGATGTACTAGTATGCTAGCAGTGTGCAACATGCCACTCTAGTGATAGTTAGTCTATGGGATGTACTAGTATGCTAGCAGTGGGCAACATGCCACTCTAGTGATAGTTAGTCTATGGGATGTACTGGTATGCTAGCAGTGGGCAACATGCCACTCTAGTGATAGTTAGTCTATGGGATGTACTGGTATGCTAGCAGTGGGCAACATGCCACTCTAGTGATAGTTAGTCTATGGGATGTACTGGTATGCTAGCAGTGGGCAACATGCCACTCTAGTGATAGTTAGTCTATGGGATGTACTGGTATGCTAGCAGTGGGCAACATGCCACTCTAGTGATAGTTAGTCTATGGGATGTACTGGTATGCTAGCAGTGGGCAACATGCCACTCTAGTGATAGTTAGTCTATGGGATGTACTAGTATGCTAGCAGTGGGCAACATGCCACTCTAGTGATAGTTAGTCTATGGGATGTACTGGTATGCTAGCAGTGGGCAACATGCCACTCTAGTGATAGTTAGTCTATGGGATGTACTAGTATGCTAGCAGTGGGCAACATGCCACTCTAGTGATAGTTAGTCTATGGGATGTACTGGTATGCTAGCAGTGTGCAACATGCCACTCTAGTGATAGTTAGTCTATGGGATGTACTAGTATGCTAGCAGTGGGCAACATGCCACTCTAGTGATAGTTTGTCACAGAAACCTGTACCTGGCACTGATCAGATTGTTGGTGTTTGTTGACGGGTGTCTTCCACTGTGCCCGATCAGATTGTTTTGTCTTTATTGACGGGTGTCCTGTCCTGTGCCCGATCAGATTGTTTGGTCTTTATTGACGGGTGTCTTCCACTGTTCCTGATCAGATTGTTTTGTCTTTATTAACGGGTGTCCTGTCCTGTGCCTGATCGTTTTGTCTTTATTAACGTGTGTCCTGTCCTGTGCCTGATCGTTATATCTTTATTAATGGGTGTCCTGTCCCTTTCCCAATCAGATTGTTTGGTCTTTATTAACGGGTGTCCTGTCCTGTGCCTGATCAGATTGTTTGGTCTTTATTTATGTGTGTCTGGCGCTGTGCCTGATCAGATTGTTTGTTTGTTTGTTTGTTAACAGGTAGTGTTGCACAGTATACCAAAACCTCTGCACTTTTTCAATACTAGAACATGAAAAACGGTTCGGTACTAGAATTTTTGTTATTTCGTATTCGTTCACATGTGTCTCCCATATTTGGATTGATGAACGGTCTGTCCTGTATTGTCTGAATCTTTAGGGGCATAGTAAGCTGCCGCTCTTGTCTTCTCAGGGGCGAGTAGTCCAGTATCTTTTTTCAAGGGAGTGTGCTCCACTCTGTCTCTAAGGGGCACGTGTAACTAGCAACTTGTTTCTAGGGGCAGTAGTAGCTAGCCAGCTCTGTCTCCTAGTGGGCAGTATAACTCGATCTTGTTCTTCTCAAGGCAGGTAGTGATAGCTAGCCAGACTACATTCTCAAGGGGCATAGTAGCTAGCCAGACACTTGTCTTCTCAAGGGGGCGTGTAGCTAGCCAGACTACTTGTATTCTCAAGGGGCAGTAGTAAGCTAGCCAGACACTGTCTTCTCAAGGGGCAGTAGTAGCTAGCCAATAACTGTCTTCTAAAGGGAGTATAGTGCCGCTACTGTCTTCTCAAGGGTGCAGTAGTAAGCTTACGTCTTCTCAGAGTGCAGTAAAGCTACGCCAGACTACTTGTCTTTCAGGGGCATGCAGCTGACACTAGCCAGCTTCTAAGGGGCAGTAGTAAATGCAGACCAGCATGTTCGTCTTACTTGTGCATGCATAACACCATAGAGAAAATGCCGACTATGTCTTCCTAATCTCCCGCCCGCAGCTTGTTGACAAAACTGGCTCCAGAAGTGAACTATGGGAATACTTTGCTTACAGAGCAGATGATGTGGACCCGCCCACTGAAACAACTAAGCAAAAGGTGTTACAAAGCAGTGCAAGGGAGGTTTAGTTCCAAAACGACATAAAAAACTATTTTACACATGACATTTGCGTTGTAATGTTATTCTACTAGCGACTACATTTTTGAGTGACAATGACATGAACAAATATTCAGCATGAGATTCATGTGAGCATTATAATATGATTACAACCCAAAAGTAATGTGAAATGTTCTCATAGCTTAGCTATGACAGAAATATATTTACACTACTTCGCGTTTGTCTGGGCTTGCTAACAGTAGCGGCCCTCGGCGGAGCATTGCACCCTGGGAGATGAAATGCACACTGGGAATCGTAGTATACTGTTTAAAATCCATTTAATTTCTATGCCGTGTGTAGACTATTGCAATATAGAAGCTTCAGAAATGAGCTTGTGTTTTTTGTCGTTTTGGAACTAAGCTATTCATTTCATACAGTACATTAACTGATTTAGCTGTAATTAATAATGAATCATAGGTCTAATGAATGTCATTTGACCCAATATTATGGCCGTAGATGAGCAAATTAACCCTCGTATGAAATTACATTTTAAAACAGTTTAGATGTAAATGTAAAATATGGTTTTGAATAGGGAAATTTAAGATAATCTTCTGTTATTTAATATGGTGTTTTATTTTTTGAAAGAAATTGAATATAGAATATAATATATTATAATTGTTAATTTAGTTCTACCAGTTATCAACATATTGTTCGATGTTAAAAAAATAATTATTCTGTGACTTTAGCTAAAACACATTCATTTTTTGCCGTCTTATCGTTTCATTATCGAGTATCGTTTCGTTATCGAGTATCGTTTCGGTATCGTGATATTAAACCTGATATCGGTATCGAAGTAAAAATTCTGGTATCGTGACAACACTATTAACGGGTGTCCGGTGCTGTGCCCGATCAGATTTCAGACAATCAGGACTCGCTGGAGATGGACCCCCAGGAGCACTCGTTCACGAGGACCATCGACGAGGAGGCGGAGCTAGAAGAGCGGGCGGAGCGAGAAAGGGAGGATGGGTGTCAGGATGAGGAAGAGGAGGAGAGAGAGCACGAAGTCATGACCGCTGGGAGTGAGTATGGACACAACGCTCTCACTGAATGTACTTGTACCAGACACACACTGCATTAGCAGGCCCATCGAGTTCACTTTGACCGAATACGTTTAAAACACTGGAACGCTGCAGGGAGTGAATACATTGGGAGAGGGAGAAAGTGTTTGCTAGTCTGTATTTTACTGTGACCTTTGCTCCATATAGAGGCTAAAGCATGGCCAGTTAAATGGAGCAACCAAGGTCCCAAGCAATGGAAGAGCACAAAACCAACCAGAATCAGACTTTGGTCACTGTTACACATCATTTTCTATTTCTAGGGAAAGTACATAGAATTTTGCAACAGATGTAAATATGATAGCGGTGGAGACTAAAGGTTATTACTACAAACTAAAGAGAGTTGAAGAGAAACTATGTGAACTGCTTCAGTAACAGCTGAAAACACACATTCAGCGTGGAGTTGGCCTGCAGTGGATACCAGTTTGGCAGGTTTTGACCTTGTTTGCTGCTTCCCGCTGTTATTTAGGTCTGTCTTAGTAACTCTGGCTATGCCAAGGAGAATAGTCGGACACCCTGGCCTTTTGAACAAGTCCAGTCCCAATAATATTTGATTTGATTGTTGTAAAATTAAAGGGACTGCTCCAAAATAAAATCTGTGGGAAATATTATGAGAAGGAATGACGACTTGTATTCGCGGTTCAAATAGCACCTAGCTCCTTCTCCTAACCTCAAACCCTACGGTGCTAGCAGTTCTTAACAAACCAAATAGGTCAAATCAATACTAGGGCTATGGCTCCACTTAGCCGACCTGGGTTATACAGCCTTGAATGAGTCTTACTGTAGTCTTGCAGGACTAGCATGGGTTAGAGCCTCATTAACCTACGTCGTGGCGTGGGTTGACGCGCAGCTTCCTCTAACCCGGCGCCCCTGTGTCATGGCGTGGTTTGACGCGCAGCTTCCTCTAACCCGGCGCCCCTGTGTGATGTCTCTCTGTGTCTGTCTGTCGCACGGCACAGAAATCTTTCAATGTTTCCTCTCAGCGCGGGAGGCAGCGAGGAGCCGAGAGAGGGAGAGGGCCAGCAGCAGCGCCGGGGGAGGCCTGGCCTCAGGAGGAACCAGGGGAGGAGGAGTTGGGGGAGGTAAGGGAAGGAGGTGGAGGAGGTGTGGGAAGGTTATTTTCAATGTAATATAATATGTAGCCATTTAGCAGATATTTTTATCCAGAGTGACTTGCAGTTTTTGTTTGCTGCTGTTTTTTTTCTTCCTCATATGATTGCTTATTGTAAAATGCCTTTGGTTTAAGTTTTAGAAAAGCGCTTTTAAAAAACTGTTTTTGATTATATTTAGTGTGCTTGCTTCAGACCACTTTAAATATTCGACATAATTCTGACTGATTAGTTTTGGACAGCTGAAGCAAGCACACAATTTCCCCTCAGTAAAATGACCCTTTCTATATTAATTGTGTGTTATTATTATTATTAGGGGAGGAGGAGGCCGCGGCATCCCAGGAGGAGCAGCACAGGAGAGACAGCTGTACAGGGCTGCCTGAGGGAAAGGACCTGTACACAGCCGCCTGCAACTCTGTGGTGCACCGCTGTGCTCTGCTAGTGCTGGGGGTCAGCCCTGTACTGGGTGAACTGGGGAAGCAGCACCCGGACGAGGGACACGGCACCTTCCAGTCAGCCAGCCAGGGACAGCAGGACGGGACAGGCTTCATGACCAGGTCAGAACAACAGAAGTTCTATGACATAGTGGGTGGACTGGCAGACATTTTGAATGTACCTGAAGCAGGACGGAGATTTGTATATCTGTGGTCGGACCACTGTCACGTGGGTAGGCTATACTTACCTGGGGTTATCTTACTTGACTGTGTAAGGTTGGTGTGATGTTTAGGAGTGAGATTCTTGACCGTGAAGAGCCGTCCCTTCCAGTCCAGCTTTTACCGTGGGTTACCTTGACACTTGAAGACGTAGCTAGTGTCTTCACGGCGTTATAGAGCTTGCTGTACAGATTTAGATTAGATTTTAGTCATTTAGCAGACGCTCTTATCCAGAGCGACTTACAGTTAGTGAGTGCATACATTTTTTCCCCCCATACTGGCCCCCCGTGGGAATCGAACCCACAACCCTGGCGTTGCAAGCGCCACGCTCTACCAACTGAGCTACAGGAGGGCGTGTAGTTCCCTTGATATTCTTCAGAGGGCAGCATATGGCAGTCAATTCAACTCCACTTAGAAAGCTGTAACTGAGTGTAGCTCAACAAATCTCATTCAGATCAACCTGGAGATCTCAGACATTAGTAGAAAATACTTGGTTTTAGGACTAATCATGTTATATTCTAGCAGGCTCAAATGCTCCCTTATAAACCCCCCCCCAAAAAAAGGTACAAGATAAATAATAAATTATTGAAAAATAATAAGAAAATATCAAAAAATATATATATAAAACAAATGAAAAATTATAAATATACTCTACAAATTAAGATTTAAAAAATTTGAATAAAAAATAAATAAATTGTAAAGTAGTTGTTCCACCGACTATCATAAGGTGAATGCACCAATTTGTAAGTCACTCTGGATAAGAGCGTCTGCTAAATGACGTAAATGTAAATGTAAATCCTACCTGCCAGTGCCAGCGCCTCAAGTGAAGAGTGTTGATAATCAAGTCAGAACATAAAACTGTTAATCTGTATTAGTAGATCTACCTCTAGCCACAGGGAGATCTGGACAGATCTCTTTATCTGACGCTTTTATCAGAGTAGAGGTTTGCTGAAGCCAGGAATCTGAGTTCACCAAGAATATCAGACCCACTTTCTCCTGTTTCAACACGTTGTATCTGAGTGGTGGTGAAAACATCTTACCATACAGTTGGGATATCATAAGGTTCAGCTGGAGGTCAAGATACAGTACTTTTCCTCTTTCTTCTTCATGGTGTCTGAAGATGTCTATGTCTATGACTAACTAACTATCTACTGTCTATGACTAACTAACTACTACTGTCTATGACTAACTAACTATCTACTGTCTATTGCTCTAACTATCTACTGTCTATGACTAACTAACTATCTACTGTCTATGACTAACTAACTATCTCTGTCTATGACTAACTATCTATCTACTGTCTATGACTAACTAACTATCTACTGTCTATGACTAACCTAACTATCTACTGTCTATGACTAACTATCTACTGTCTATGACTAACTAATCTACTGTCTATGACTAACTAACTATCTACTGTCTATGACTAAACAAAACAAATCATTTCCCTAGGAACAACCTAAAAAGAATGCCACTTTACCTTTCTTTAAACATCTTTAATCACTTCAGGAAAAACAAACCTACCCCTTCTAAGACCGACTTTTTCCCAAAAATTCAAGGACAACTTATCAAATCTTTTCTATTAAACAAAACAAATTTTTAAATCAAACTTTTCGGCCCTAAAAAACTATCAATTTTGTCAGGGACAACAAACAAACAAATCTACGGTCTAGGGACTAAACTAACTATTTGTCTATAAACAATTTCCAAATTCTACTTCTTGACTAACATTTTTAAAATTCTTTTGACTAACTATTCTAATTATTTGTCTATGACTATACTACAAATCTATTTGTCTAGGGATTTAAACTACCTAATCTAGTCTATGACTAACTATTATCAAACTTTTAGACTAAACTATCTCATCTTTTTTAATACTTATTTTTACATTTCCCATAACTATATTTTTAATGTGATAAACCGAACAACTAAACAAACTTTTAAAAATCAAACTGTTTTGACTAACTATCTAATCAAACTCTAGACAAACTATCTTCTAATCTACTGTCTATGATAACTACCCTATCAAATTTTAAACTGCCCTTGACAACTATCTATCTAATCTACTTCTGACAAAAAATTATTTTTCTAACTACTGTCTGATTTAACTATCAATCTAATTATTTGTCTATGATTTAACCCTTCTATTAATCTACGGGGGTCTATGACTAACTATTTTTAAAATTTTACTGTCTATAAAACTAACTATCTATCAATCTACTGTCATGATTTAAACTATTATCAAACCTGTCTATGAAAAAATATCTTTTAAATCTACTGTCAAATGCAAAACTATCTATCAAATCTACTGTCTGGACTAACATTTCATTCTATGAAAAAATTTAAAATCAATCTACTGTTTTGAAAACTACCCTATCTAATCTACTGTTATGACAAACTATCTATTTTTTTTCTACTTTTTCTATGACAAAACTTTTACAACACGGCGCAAATCAAACGAGCACAACGGGGGGTTTTGGACAACACACAAACGGGGGGTTTTATGACTAACTATCAAATCAAATTAAAACTGTCTATGACTAAAAATTATCTAATTCTACTGTCTATACAAAACTCTCTAAATCTCTGTTATGACTAATTTATCTTTTAAAAATTTTCTGTCTGACTAACAAACTATCTAATTACTGTCTTTTACTAACAAAACCTATTATTTTACTTTTTTGACTAAACAACTATCAAATTTATTTTGTCTATGAAAAACATTTTAATTTAATCTACGTTTGAAAAACATCATCTAATTTTAACGGTCTATACTAACTTCAAATCTAAATTCTACTGTCAAAATAACTATCTAATCAAATTTTCGTTGACAAAACAACTATCTACCTACTGTCTATGACAAAACTATCTTTAATCAACTGTCTATGACAAACTATCTTCAATCTACTGTCTATAACAAACTATCTATCTACTGTCTATCCCTACCTAATCTAATCTACTGTCTATAAAAACAAAACAAATCTATCTAATCACTTGGAAAACTTCATCAAACTACTGTCTATGACTCAAACTATCTAATCAAACTTTTAAAAGGGGCCCAACTATTATCTAATCTACTGCCCTATGACAAACTATTCTAAAATCTCTGTCTTTTGATAACAAAATAATTCTATTAATTCTATTTTGCCCTATGACTAACTATTTATCTAATCTACTCTGTCTTGAAATAACTATCTATTCCTAATTTTTTACTGTCTAAAAAATTTTAACTATTCTATCCTAACCCCTACTGTTTTGACTAACAAATTCAAATTTTTTAATTCTATTTTGTTTTGACAAACTACCCTATCAAATCTACTGTTTTAAAACAAAACTATCAAATCAAACTGTCTAGGGCAAACTATTTTCCTAATCTACTGTCTATGACTAACCTATCTACAAATTGTTTTGACTAACGATCTATCTAATCTACTGTCTAAACAAACTATCAAATCTACTGCCCTTGACAACATCTTCTAATTTTACTGTCTATGACAAAACTATCAATCTAATTTTGTTATGACAAAACTACCCTATTTCCTGTCTATATAACTATCTATCTAATCACTTTTCCTAGGGGACAACTATCTATTAATCTACTGTCTATGACTAATTTATCTTTTCTAATCTACTGTTTTAAAAATAACTATCAATCTAATCTCCCTGGCAATTTCCCCAAAATTTTTTATTTTTCAAATTCAAATGTCTTGACTAACAAATCTACAATCTATTTGGTTTTGAAAAAAATATCAAATCAAATCTCTGTCTATGACAAATTTATTAATCTACTGTCTATAACTAATATCTATTAACTCTTGAAAACATCTATCAAAATCTACGTTTTGGAAAACTATTATCAATCTCCCTGTCTATGCCCAACCCCTACCTATCTAATTACTGTCTATGCCCTAACTATCAAATCTACTGTCTATGACTAAACTATCTCTCAAAATCCCCTGTCTTTGGCACAAACTTCTAATTACTGTCAAATGATACTATCAAACCCTTTTTAAATCTTTACTTTTGTCTATGACTAAAATCAAATCTAATCTACTGTTTTAAAATAACTATTTTATTAATCAAACTGTCTATGATTTAAACTATCTATCTAACTACTTCTGAAACTAAACTTTTTCTAACCCTACTTTTATGATTTAAACTATCATCAATCTACGTCTACTAAACAAACATCAAATTTTGTCTATGACAAACTATCTATCTAATCAACTGTCTTGACAAATATTTTTATTATTTAACAAATTTTGTTCTATCCCAAACTACCCTATCTATCTACGGTTTTGACTAACTATCTATCAAATTTAAAAGTTTGACTAATCTATCTAATCTCTGTCTAATGACTAACTATCTATCTATTTTTAATGTTCTATACAAAACCCCTTTTTTCTAATAAATCAAATGTCTATGACCCAAATACATTAATTTACTGTCTATGACTAACTATCTATCTAATCTACTGTCTATGATTAACTATCTATCTAATCTACGTCTAGACTAACTTTATCTAATTTTCCCGGTCGACTAACAACTATCTAATTCTGTCTTGACAAACTATCAATCTAATCCTGTTTTGACTAACTATTTTATCTAACTACTGTCTATAAACAACTTTTAATCTTTTAATCTTTAATCATTCTATGACAACTATCTACAAACCCCAAACGTCTATGATTAACTATTACCTAATTACTGTCAAAAAAACAAAACAAACTATCTCCTGTTTGACTAACTATCATCTTTTCCCCCTGCCCTTCTAAAACTAAACTATCTATTCTAATTACGTCTTGACTAACAAACAAATCTAAAATTGTCTATGACTAACTATCTAATTTTCTGTCTAGGACTAATATTTCCCTAATTTTCTGTCTATGACTAAACAAACCCCTTTTCTAATTTTAAATTTGCCCTATGAACAAACTAACTATGCCTAATTTACCTTTAATGATTTTAAAACAACCCTATCAAATCTACTGTCTATGACAAATTCAAATTTAATCAAACTGTCTTGACAAACAACATCAAATCTACTGTCTAGGGACAAACTATCATCAAATCTACTGTCAAAGACAAACTACAAATCTAATCTACTGTCTATGACTAACTATCTATCAAAATTACGTTTTGGGCAAAAACTATCTATCAAATTAAAATGTCTAGGGACTAACAAATCTATCAAATTTCTACTTTCTATGACTAAAACTATTTCAAATCAACCCCAAACTTTTCTAATTTTAAACTATCTATCTAATCTACTGTCTATGCCTAACTATCTAAAATTACTGTCTATGCCAACTATCTATCAAATCACTGCTATCCCTAACTATCTATCTAATCTATTTGTTGACAAACTATCTTTTCTAATTACTGTCTATGACTAAAACAAATCTATTCAAAAACAAACCTTTTTACAAAATTTTTTATTTCTAAATTACTGCCCCTTGACAACTATATCAAAACTACTGTCTATGACAAACCAAATCTATTTTAATTACTGTTTTGATAACTATCTATCTAATTTTACGGGTCTATGCCTCCTATCTATCTAATCTACTGTTTTGCTAACTTTTAAATCAAATTTGGTCTATAACAAAACAAACTATCAAATTAAACTGTCATGACAATATCTATCTAATTACTGTCTATGACAACTATCATTAATCCTCTGTCTATGACTAACTATCTACCCTAATCTATGTCTATCCCTAACTATTCAAATTCTACTGTTTGACTAACTATCTACTAATCTACTGTTTTTACTAACTACTACAAATTTACTTTTAAAATGAAAAACTATCTATCTAATCTTATGTTATAACTAACAAATTCTATTACTGTCTATAAACTAATTTATCTATTTTTTTCTACTGTTTTGACAAAACTATCTTTTAAAATTCAAACGGCCCTATGACTAACTTTTCTTCAAAATTTCTTCTAGGGACTAACTATCAAACTAATCAAATGTCTATGACAAAACAAACTATCAATCTACTGTCAAATTGATAACTACTATCAATCTACTGTCTATGACTAACTTCTATCTATCTACGGGCCTATGACTAACTATCTATCAAAATTTTATGTTTTAAACTAACAAACTATCAATCTACTTTTATGACAAAACAAATCTATCTAATCTATGTCATGACAAACTATCTTCTAATCTACTGTTTTGACTAACTACTATCTAATCTATTTTATGACAACTATTTTATCTAATCTACTGTCTTTTACTAATTTAATTTAAATCTTACGGGCTATGATTAACTATCTATCTATCAAAATTTGTCTAGCCAAAATATTTATCTACGGGCCTTGACTAACAAAACTATCTAATCTCTTGCCTTTTACTAAATTAATCTATTAATCTACGTCTATGCTAAAAACTATCTAATCTACGGTCTATAACAAACTATTAATCTCTTTTTTTTTTCTAATACAACCTTTTTCTATCTAATCTTTGTCTATACTAACAAATTTTCAAAATCCTTCTATGACTAATTTCTATCTAATTATGTTTTGGGACAAACAAATATTTTCTACGTCTATACTAACATCAAATTAATTTTCTGTCCTATGATAACTATTTCTTTTCTTGTAACTTCTTTTTGATTTTAAACTATTATCTAATCTACTTGCCCTATGACTAATTTTTATCTAACTACTGTTAGGGACAACCAAACAAATTAAAAATGTCTTGATATCTATCAAATTTCTACTGTTTGGGGAATTAACATTATCAAATCTACTGTTTTGATTAACATCTATCTAATTTTACTGTCTATGCTTAACTATCTATTTTACTGTCTATAAACTACATTATCTAATCTACTTTGAAACTATCTACCCTTAATCTCTGTTATGAACAAAATTATTATTTAACTCCCTTTTTTAATTTGCTAAAACAAATCTATCTTTTAACTGTCTTGATTTATCTACTTCTATTGACTAATAACTTTGTCTATGACTAACTAATTTTTATCTACGTCTAGGATTAACTAATCAAATCAAATGTCTATGATTAACTATCTACTTCTCCTTGGAACTAACTACTATCTACTGTCTATGACTAACTACTATCAAACTGTTATGCCCTAACTAAACAAATTTTCTGTCTATGCCCAACTAACTATTTTACTGTTATACTAACTACAATTTTTGTCTATGACTAAAAACTATTCTACTGTCTATGACTAACTTTTTAAACTACGTCTATGATAATTTAACTATTAATCTACTGTCTAGACTAACAATTATCAAATTTTGTTAGACAAAACTATCTATCAAATTTCTATTTGTCATGACTAACTTCTATCTTTATTTGTCGGGACTAACTAGATCTAACTACTGTCTATGCAAAACCTTTTTAATATCTGTTATGGACTAACAAATCTTCTATCTAACTGTTATACAAAACTATTTTAATCTATGTCTATAAATAACTTCAAATTAATTATTTTATGAAAAACATCTATCTAATTTTCTGTCTAGGGACTAACTATCTACTTACTGTCTATGACAAAACTACCCCTATCAAAATTCAAAGTTTTAACAAACTATCAATCAAAATCTACTTTCTATGACAAAATCTATCAATCTACTGTTATGACAAACTATCTAATTTTCTGTTTGACAAACTTCATCAAATTTTCTGTTTTTTGACTCTAACTATCAATCTATTGCCCCTTTTACAAATCTATCTAATCTACTGTCTAAACAAAACTTCAAATCTTTTTCCTATGACAAAACTATCTAAAAATCACGGGCTATGACAAAATATCTATCAAATTTAACTGTTAGACTAATTTATCTATCAAAATTTTACTGCCCTAGGGACTAACTATCAAATCTCGTCTATAAAACTAAAACTATCAAAATTTTATGTCTAGGGCCCAAATTCTTTTCTAACTACTGTCAGGGGACAAACCCAATCAAATTACGTTTTGGACTCTATCTATCAAAATCTACTGCCCCCCCCCCCTAGGGATTTAACTTTTTCTAATCTACTGCCCTTAACTAACATCTATTAATTATTTAGGGCCCAAAACGATCTATCTAATCTTGTTTCTATGACTAACTATCTATCTAATCCTGTTATGACAACATCTATCAAATTTCTTGTTATAACCCTACTTCTTTTTTAACAATTAACGTCTATCTAATCTATTTTGTTATGACTAACTTTTTCATTCTAAACCCCCTTACTGTCAAATAAACTAACTATCATTATGCTAATCTATTTTTGTCTATGACAAAACAAACATCTACGGTCAAAGGATCCAAAACTTTTATTCTATCTAATCAAAGGTCATGACAAATTAACATTACTTCTTTTTACTAACTATCTTTTAAAATTTTTATTTAAAATTTTAACTATTCTAATCTTTAATGTTTATAAATAACTTTACAAATTTCTATTTGTCTTGAAACCTAATTTTATCTATTTTAATCTACTGTCATGACAAAAATTTTATCAAATCACTGTCTATGACAAACCTATCTTCAATCTACTGTTATGACTAACTATTTTAACTACTGTTATGACTAACAAACCCCTATCTAATTACTGTCTAGGGACTAATATCAAATCTAATCTACTGCCCTAGGACTAATACTACTAACAAACGGTCTTAACTAATTTAACTATCAAAATCTACTGTCTATCCCTATCCCTAAGCAAATGTTATGACAAATATCTATCTAATCTATTTGCTAAGCCCTATCTAAAAAACCCAAATGTCTATGACTAACTATCAAATTTCTACTGTTTTGCCCAACAATCTATCAAACCTACTGTCTAGACAATTTTCTACGAAAACTATTTTCAATCTCATCAAACTTCTAAAATCCCTAACAACTATTTCCCCGTTAATGACTAACTTCTATCTAATCTCCGTCTATGAAAACACCCTTCAAACTGTCTATGACAAATTCTTCTAACCCTACTGTCAAATAAACCTAACTATTTTTAATTCCTGTTACTTTTTTATTACTGAAAACCAATCTAATTTGTCAAAATGCCCCTAACTTCTATCTAATCTACTGTCTATACTATCTATCTAATCATTTCCCCAATGAAAACCCAAAATCTATCAAAATCAAAAGGGCTTCTAACTAACAAATCTAATCTACTGTCTATCCCAAAAAATCTATCTAATCTACGGTTTTAAAAAACAACTTCTATTTAATGCCGGGGGGAACTTCAAATCAAAATCTACGGTCTAGGATAACAAACTTTAATCTACGGGTAACCTAAACAAATTTATTCTATAAAATTTTTATAGGTCTATGCCCCTACCTATCTACCCTAATCTATTTGTCATGCCAAATTTTATCTAATCAAACCGGGTCTTGACAAAACTATCTTTTTAAATCTATGTTATGAAAAAAACTATCAATCTACTGTTATGATTTAACAAATTAATCTCTGTTATGACTATTTTATCAAAATTACTGTCTATGACAAAAACTATATCTAATTTTACGGTCTATGACAAACCTATCAATTTTAACTTGTCATAAACAAGATCTTTCTAATCAAACCCCCCTATGAAAAAACAAACTATCTAATTACTGTTTTGACAAACATCAAATCAATCTCAATTTTGTCTATGAAAAATTCTATCAATCAAACTGTCTTAACTAACAAACTATCTATCTACTGTCTAGGGACATCTACAAATCTACGTCTATAAACGAACAAACTATCAATCTACTGTTTTTCAATATCTAACTATTCTATTAATTCCCAAACTTTTCTATGATAACTATATCTAAATCTCGGGCTATGACAACTATCTATCAAATCTACGGTTCTAACTAACTATCTTTTTCTATCAAACGTTTTTAAAACCTGAAGAACATCAAAACTACGGTCAAAGGAACCACTAAGTCTATCAATTCTAAAAATGCTAAACAAACTATCTAATCAAATGCCCTTGACTAACTATCTTTTCAATTACGCCCTTAAAACAACCTATCAAATCTACGTCTATGACAAAAACTAATCTATTCTAATTTCTAATCTCCCCAAGGACTAAACAACCCTTTTTATTCTTAAAAACAAACTTTTCAGGCGCCACCAACTCCTAACAAACAAATTTCTAACTACTTTTTCTAAAAACAAACCAAACTATCAAATTCTACTGTCTATGACTAACTCACCCATCTAATCTACTTTCCCTGTCAAATGACCCTAACTATCTATCTAATCTCCCCTGTTTTTAGGGAAACTAACTAATTATTCTAATATAATTTTCTATAAATCAAAACTTCTTTTATAATCTACAATTTCCTGGCCTATGATTTAAAAAATTTTTATTTTTATCTACGTCTTTTATGCTAACTATCTATCAAATCTACTGGCCTATGACTAATATTTCCTAATCTAATCTACCTTGTTCTATGACTAACAAATCTTTTCTAATCTAACTTCTATAATTTTTTTAAACAAACTACCCAAATCTACTGCCCTATGCTAACACCTTCTAATCACGGGCCCTGGGCAAAACTATCTATCTAATCTACTGCTATGAAACAAAACGCTATCTAAAAATTTTTACTAGGCCCAAACTTTAAATCAATTATGCTATAACTAACTATATTATTTACGTCTATGAAAAACTATTCTATCAAATTCTACTGTCTTTACTAACTTTTTAATTAAATCTACTGCCCTTGACTAACAAAACTACTAATTATTTTATAATAACAAATAATTTTTCTTCTACTGTCTATGCCCCCAAAACCCTATTACAAACCTACGGGCTAGGGACTAATTTATCTAATTACTGTCTGAAAAATATCTATCTAATCTACTGTCTTTTTAAACTATCTATCTATCAAATTGTTATGATTAACTATCTAATCAAACGGCTAGACAAAACAAACTATCTAACTATTTTATGCCCTAACTTACCCTTTTTTATCTAATCTATGTCTATGCCTTAAAACTATATTACAAACTGTCTTGACTAACTTTTATTTAACCCTAATTTTCTTTTCAAAGGACTAACATCTTTTTAATCAAACGGTCTACAATATCTTCTAATCTACGTCTAAAAACCAAACATTATCATTACTGTTAGGGCCCTAACATCTACTAATCTATGTTTGATTAACTCATCTATCAAAATCTACTGTCAAATGACAAATCTATCTAATCTATTTTATGATTAACTACTATCAAATTACTGTCTATGATTAACTTTTTAAATCATGTCTATGACTAACTACCCCAATCTACTGTCTAGGGCCCTAACTTTTATTATTCTGTCTATGATTAACAACTATCAAATTTCTATTTTATAAACAAAACTATCTATTCTTACTTTCTAAAACCTATTTCTCTTCCCTTCTCTTCTCCCTGTTTTGGCCCTTCTCCTTCCCCTGGAGGGCCCCCACACTAATCACGTCATTTTTTAATCAACCTGCCTTTCTCCCCACTCCTTCCGCCCCTTCCCCCAAACGGGCCCGGGGGGCCCAACTAAACCGGGGGGGCGACTACTATTTAAATTTCGAGGTAAACCAACCGCTATAACTTCAAAACTTTCCGAGACAACACTTTTTCCCGAGACAAAACTAACCGGCGACAACAATTTAAATTACGTTAGAACTTTTACCAACAACGCTAGTTCACTTTTTAATCCGCAAAATTTCAAAATAACGCGGGGGAACTCTAAAAACCCTTTTAAGAAAAATCAAAGGGATGAAATAAACTTCACGGGAGCCATTTTTACGGGAAATTTTAACCAAAATCAACGGAAACAAAGGGCAAAACTACAAATTTTAGGGGAAAACTACAAAACCACGCTTGCAACCACAAAAGCAAAAAACAATTCGCTATGAAAAACCCTATCTATCAACCCAAACTTTCTATGACAATTTAATCTATCTACGGTCATGACTAACTATTACTAATCAAATTCGTTATGACAACTATTACTAATTACTTATACAAACAAACTTTCAAATTACTGTCTTTTGAAAACTATCTAATCTTCGTCTATAAATTAACTATCTATCTAACCTACGGTCTAGGGACAACCCAAACCTTTTTAATCTACTGCTATGACTAACTAACATCTAATCCTGTTTTAGGGACTAAAAAACTATCAAATTTCTACTGTCTAGGGGACAAACTATCTATCTAACCCTCCCGTCTAGGACTAACTTCTATTTTAAATTTACTGTTATGACTAACTATCAATCAAAATTACTGTTAGACAAACTATCAATTAATCTACTGCCCTATGAAAAATTTATCAAATTTTAATTACGGCCCTATATTAACTACTACCTAATCTTGTCTATGACTAACTATCTATCTACTTTCTTAAACTAACATCTATCTAATCAAATGTCTATGCCTCAACTATCTTCTAATCTACTGTCTATGACAAAATAAAAAATCAAATTTCTACTGTCATGACTCCTATCTAATCTCTGTTTTATGCCCAAGAACTATCAAATCTACTGTCTAGGGGACTAACTATTAATCTTCTGTCTATGACAAAACTATCAAATCTAATCTCCGTTTATGACTAACTAACTATTAATCAAAATTGTTTTAAAACTAAAAAAAACATCTAATCAAACTGTCTATGACTAACTACCCTACAAATTTCTACGGGTTAGGGACTAACTATCTATCTAATCAAACTGTTATAAACAAACTATCTATCAAATTTAAACGTCTAGGACTAAAAATCTATTAATCTATGTCTTTTACTAATTCAAATCTACTGTCTATGACCCCTAACTTCTAATTTTACTGCTATGACTTCTATCTAATCTACTGTCTATACAAACCTATCTATAAAAACCCCCTTACGGTCTGCCCAAAACTATTTCAAATCTTTTTAAAGACTATCTACACCCAAATTTACTTTTGCCTAATATCTATCTAATTTTAACTGTCAAATGACTAACTACCCTATCTAATCTCCTGTTTTATGACTAACTATTATCTAATCAAAAACCCGTCTATACTAACATTATCTACTGCCCTATGACTAACTACTATCTAATTACTGTCTATTCCCCAACTAACCCTAATCTATTTGTCATGACAACTATCTAATACTTCTATGCTAACTATCTATCAAATTACTGTCTGACTAACTATCTATCAATCACGGTTATGACAAACCTTCTATCTAATCTACTATGACAAAATATCTATCTAATCTCTGTCTATGACAAAATATCTATTTTAATCTACTTTCTAGGCCTAACTATTATCTAACTCTTCTATGCCCTAACAAATTCTATCAACTGTCAGGGAACTAACTACTTTTCTAATCAAGTCTATGATTACTTTTAAATCTACGTTATACTCCCATCTATCAAATTTCTCGTCTATAAACAAACCCTATCAAACCCTAATTTTTCGTCAAATAAACTAACTACATCTAACCTTACGTCTATGACTAACTATCTATCTACTGTCGGGGGACAAACCCATCTATTAATCAAACTGTCTATGATTTAACTATCTTTTAAATCAAATGTCTATGACTAACTAATTTTTACTGTTATAAACAACCCCTTATCTATCAAATTCTACTTCATGACAAACCCAACTATCAAATCAAACTGTCTGACTAACAAAACTATCAAATCTTTTCCCTGACAACAAACTATCTAATCTACTGTCTTTTGATACTATTAATCAAACTCCCCATGAAAACTACAATCAATCTAGTCTATGACTAACTATCATCTAATCACTTTTTCTAGGGACAAACTATCTATCTAATCAAACTGTCTTTTACTAACTACCCTATCAATCTACTGCAAATGACTAACAAAACTACTAATCTACTGTTATACAAAACATCAAAATCTAATCAGTCTAGGGAAAACTATCTATCTAATCTACGGCCCTATAACAACTAACTATCAAATTTTACTGCTATGCTTTTATCTAACTACTGTCTATACTAACTTCTATCTTTTCTACTGCCCTATGACTAACTATCTAATCTACTGTCAAAAACAAAACTATCTAATCTTTTGTCTAGGGACAAAATACTAATTACTGTTTTATGCCCAATTTCTATCTAATCTATTTCCCCCCCCCCCCCCTATGATTTAACCTATCTATTTTAACAAAAAATGTCTTTTACTAATTAACAAATCTAATCTACTGTTTTAAAACTAACAACTACTACTTTTCTATGACTAACTATCTATCTAATCTACTGTCTATGATATCTATCTAATATACTGTCTTGACTAACTATCTATCTAATCTACTGTCTATGACTAACTTTTAAATTTACTGGTCTTAAAAACTATCTTCAATCTACTGTCTATGACAAAAACTATCTATCTAATTACTGTCTAAACTAACTATTTTTTTATCTACGCTATGACTTTTATCTAATCTACTTTTTTACTAACTATCTATCTAATCAAACTGCCCTATAACTAACAACTATCTATCTATGTCTATGAAACTTAAAAAATCTATCTCCCGGGCTTGACTAACTATCTTCTAATCTACTGTCATAATAACTAACTAATCTTATACTACTGTCTATGACTAACTATCATTTTAATTACTGTCTTTTGACAAACCTATCTATCTAATCTACTGTCTGACTAACTATCTATCTAATCACTGTCAAAAACAAAACAACTATCATCTACTGTCTAGAAACATCTATCTAATCTCGGGGCCTATGCCCAAATTTTCTATCTTTTCTACGTCTATGACTAAAAATCTATCAAACACTGTCTAAAAACTAACTAAAAATCTATTACTTTCTATGATTTAATACTATCAAACCCCTTCTTCTATGCCCAAAAACTATCTTTTCAAATTTAAAAGTCTAGGGTAACTAACTACTATCTACTGCTATGATAACATCTATCTAATCTACTGTCTATGACTAACTATCTATCTAATCAAACCTGCTTTTACTAAATATATCTAATCTACTGCTAAAACTAACAAAACCTATCTATCTACTGTCTATACTAACTATCTATCTAATTACGTCTTGACTAAATATCTATTTTAATCTACTGTCTATAAAATTAACATCATCAAAATTAATGTCAAATAATAACAAACTATCAAATCAAATTTGTCTAGCCCTAACTATCTTTTCTAATCAATTTGTCTATGACAACTATCTACCCAATCCTTCTTTTCCCTAACTATCTATCTAATCACTGTTTTATGACTAAATATTTTATTACTTCTATGCTAAAATATTTTTAAATCTATCATGACTACTATCAAATCTACTGTTTTTGGGACAAATTTATCTATCTAATCTTCTGTCTAGACTATCTATCTACCCAAAGAAAACCCAACTTTTTCAGTTTACAACTTCATCAATCCGGCCTTCCTAACTCCCAAAGCCTTTTCTTGTAAACCAAAGCCAGAAAATATTTTTAAACCAAGGGAACCCCATTTTTCGGATCGGCCTTTTAACTTCTTTTTCCCTTTCCCAAACGAACACACCCCTTTTTGTCCCCAAGGAGGCATGACTTTTTTTCTTTTCCCGGGGGACAACTATCTAATTTTTACTGTCAATGCCTAACTATCTTTTTCTAATCTTTTTCTAGGACAAACTTCTATAAATTATACTGTTTTATGACTAACTTTCCTATTAATCTATTTGTCCTTTAAACTATCTATCTAATTTTCGGGTCTATGACCATCTATTAATTTACTTCTATGACCCCAAAACTAATTTTAATTTCTACTGCAAGACAAACATCTATCAAACTTTTAAAATGACTAACTATCTATTTTATCTACTGTCTATGACTAACTTTTAAATCTAATTACTGTCCTATGACTAACTTTATCAAATTTCTACGGGTCAAAAACTTAACTAAATTTAATTATCAAATGTCAAATTGGACAAAAACTATCTTCTAATCTACTGCCCTAGGGAAACTTTATCAAATCTCCCTGCTAAAACTAATAATTTATTTATCTACTGTTATGACTAACTTTTTAAATCTATTCAAACTTTTTACAAATACTATCAAATTTTATGTCTATGACAACTATCTATCTAATTTCTGTTTTGAAAAATATCTACCCTAATTACGTCCATGACTAATATCTACTAATCACGGTCTTGATTTAACTCTATCTAATCTACTGTCCATGACTAACAAACCACTAATCAAATGTTATGACTAACTATCTTTTAATCTCCTGCTATGACAACTACTTTAATCTACGGTTTTTATTAACTTCTTCTAATCAAGGGTCTAGGTTTAACATCTACTCTTGATTAATTTCCCGTATCTGGCTTCTCCCTTTAAAAAAATTTTCACCCCGCCAAAGACAGTTTAGCCTACATTAAACCGACCTACGGGACCCAGTTTAGACCTACATTCACCCACCTACAGACCCAGTTTAGCCCCTACTTTCCCCCGACCTCCCCAAACCCCTTTTTTTCTATTTTAAACCCAGAGCATCCATGGGGTTTCCCCGGGGCCCCTAGGCCAACCACCAAAAACAGGCAACATCCAAAGCCAGGCCCCGGGCCCCCTTGTACTAAATTTTGACCTAACTTTTTACATATAGTAGGGTTGGGGATGTTCAATAGTTTTTCCCAATTCTTTTTAAAGGTTTCTTAAATTTTCAGCCATTTTTTTTCAGTTAAATTCAGGGAAATTTTAAAATTTTTTGGGCTTTAGAACTGGCAGAAAACCAGGTTGACTGTATGGTCTTTTTTGTGTAGTGCTGCGTATGGTCTGTTCTGTTTATTTGCTGACGTATGGTCTGTTCTGTGTAGTGCGTAGGTATGGTCTGTTGTGTGCTGACTGTATGGTCTGTTCTGTGTAGTGCTGACTGTATGGTCTGTTCTGTGTAGTGCTGACTGTATGGTCTGTTCTGTGTAGTGCTGACTGTATGGTCTGTTCTGTGTAGTGCTGACTGTATGGTCTGTTCTGTGTAGTGCTGACTGTATGGTCTGTTCTGTGTATTGCTGACTGTATGGTCTGTTCTGTGTAGTGCTGACTGTATGGTCTGTTCTGTGGTCTGTTCTGTGTAGTGCTGACTGTATGGTCTGTTCTGTGTAGTGCTGACTGTATGGTTCTGTTCGTGTAGTGTGACTGTATGGTCTGTTCTGTGTAGTGCTGACTGTATGGTCTGTTCTGTGTAGTGCTGACTGTATGGTCTGTTCTGTGTAGTGCTGACTGTATGGTCTGTTCTGTGTAGTGCTGACTGTATGGTCTGTTCTGTGTAGTGCTGACTGTATGGTCTGTTTGTGTAGTGCTGACTGTATGGTCTGTTCTGTGTAGTGCTGACTGTATGGTCTGTTCTGTGTAGTGCTGACTGTATGGTCTGTTCTGTGAGTGCTGACTGTATGGTCTGTTCTGTGGTAGTGCTGAATGTATGGTCTGTTCTGTGGTTGTAGTGCTGACTGTATGGTCTTTTGTGAGTGCTGACTGTATGGTCTGTTCTGGTAGTGCTGACGTATGGTCTTTCGGTGTAGTGCTGGACTGTGTGGGTCTGTTATGTGTGTAGATGAGACTGAGTGAGAGAGGTGGTCAGTAGTGTCAGGTGTGTAGGCGTGACTCGGTTGAGGGAGGGATCTGTTTGTGTAGGCTGACTGTATGGTCTGTTTGTGTTCGGCGCTGAGCGTAGGTCAAGTGCTGTGGTAGTGCTGACTTATCGGTCAGTTTCTCTGTTACGTCGTCTCTTCTGGGTCTGTTCCCCCTCTGTTGTAGGTGCTGAAATGTAGGTTGATGATGGTATCTGATCCCTGTGGTGGAGGTGTGTTGAGTGCGAAGCTTCGTTTCTCAGTAGGCTTGATGCTACGGCTGTGGTGTCTCGCACACTTGATTCGAATCGTCTCTCGCTGTCCGAGTCTGATCAGGAGGGATGTGGGTCGTCAACACCCTCTTCTATCTCCGCGCTCATCTGATCTCCTCTCTAGGTTGTCTCCCACCATTCTCTCAATGCGGTTGTCCCCCACCCCCTTACTCTACTACTTCTCTCTTATCTCTCTGGCGTCTATCTCTCTTATCTCTCCGCTCTCCTCTCTCTATCTTCTCCCCCCCTCTCTCTCTCTCCTCTCTCTCTCTCTCTCTCTCGTCTCTGTCTGTCTCCCCACTCTTATCTCTCTCTCTCTTTCTATCAATGTTCATTGTAGTGATTATTACAATGTAACTTTGTGTTTTTCTTTGATCTATTTCAGAGTGGCAGGAGAAATGTTGACCTGGACCTGGCGTTTTCTCATAAAAAGAGAGGTAAGGAATAATTACTGTACATCAATAACTGCATTAGATGATACTAACCAGTAATGCTCTATGATACCCCTCTACTTCAGTGTAAATGTGTCTTCCTGTCTTCTGATTTCTGTATGGTAGCGTATTTGCTCCTCTTGGGGCAGTTGAGCCCCAAAAACAAGAGGAGCTCCAAGCAAGTACACCATGGCATGTTTAAACTTCCTCCTCTTCTTAAAGCCAGCTCAACTCTCCATGACTGTAATGCCCATTCATTCCCAGTTGGATGACCCAGTAATGGCTAGCATGAGTAAAGCTCAGTTCATCATGTTTCTTCTCCTGAAGCAGCAGGTAGCTAGCCTGGGTCAGTTATGCCAGATATGTCTCTGCTCTCTTGCCGACTTCTTTGGTGTCAGTTGGTTTGGTAAGACAGCACAAACAGACTGGGACTCAGGCTAGCAGGTAGCTGCTGTAGCACCATGCAGACGGTACCCTACGGGCCCTGGCCCGGGTCAGAAGGAGTGTGCTATAAAGGGAATAGGGTACCATTTCAGACACAGCCTTGGCCTCTGCTTACCATTTCAGACACAGCCTTGGCCTTGGCCTCTGCTTACCATTTCAGACACAGCCTTGGCCTTGGCCTCTGCTTACCATTTCAGACACAGCCTTGGCTTGGCCTCTGCTTACCATTTCAGACACAGCCTTGGCCTCTGCTTACCATTTCAGACACAGCCTTGGCCTCTGCTTACCATTCAGACACAGCCTTGGCCTTGGCCTCTGCTTACCATTTCAGACACAGCCTTGGCCTTGGCCTCTGCTTACCATTTCAGACACAGCCTTGGCCTTGGCCTCTGCTTACCATTTCAGACACAGCCTTGGCCTTGGCCTCTGCTTACCATTTCAGACCAGCCTTGGTTCTCGCTACCATTTCAGACACAGCCTTGGCCTTGGCCTTGCTTACCATTTCAGACACAGCCTTGGCTGGCCTCTGCTTACCATTTCAGACACAGCCTTGGCCTTGGCTCTGCTTACCATTTCAGACACAGCCTTGGCCTTGGCCTCTGCTTACCTTTTCAGACACAGCCTGGCCTTGGCCTTGTACCATTTCAGACACAGCCTTGGCCTTGGCCTCTGCTTACCATTTCAGACACAGCCTTGGCCTTGGCCTCTGCTTACCATTCAGACACAGCCTGGCTTGGCCTCTGTTTACCATTTCAGACACAGCCTTGGCTTGGCCTCTGCTTACCATTTCAGACACAGCCTGGCCTTGGCCTCTGCTTACCATTTCAGACACAGCCCTTGGCCTCTGCTTACCATTTCAGACACAGCCTTGGCCTGGTACCATTCAGACACACCTTGGCCTCCTCTTACCATTTCAGACACAGCCTTGGCCTTGGCCTGTTTTACCATTTCAGACACAGCCTTGGCCTTGGCCTCTGCTTACCATTTCAGACACAGCCTTGGCCTCTGCTTACCATTTCAGACACAGCCTTGGCCTTGGCCTCTGCTTACCATTTCAGACACAGCTTGGCCTTGGCCTCTGCTTACCATTTCAGACACAGCCTTGGCCTTCCCCTTACCATTTCAGACACAGCCCTTGGGGCCTTGGCCTCTGCTTACCATTTCAGACACAGCCTTTGGGCCCTTTGGGCCCTTTGCTTACCATTTCAGACACAGCCTTGGCCTTGCCTTGCTTACCATTTCAGACACAGCCTTGGCCTTGGCCTCTGCTTACCATTTCAGACACAGCCTTGGCCTTGGCCTCTGCTTACATTTCAGGCACAGCCTTGGCCTTGGCCTCTGCTACCATTTCAGACACAGCCTTGGCTTGGCCTCTGCTTACCATTCAGACACAGCCTGGTTGGCCTCTGCTTACCATTTCAGACACAGCCTTGGCCTCTGCTTACCATTTCAGACACAGCCTTGGCCTTGGCCTCTGCTTACCATTTCAGACACAGCCTTGGCCTTGGCCTCTGCTTACCATTTCAGACACAGCCTTGGCCTTGGCCTCTGCTTACCATTTCAGACACAGCCTTGGCCTTGGCTTCTACCATTTCAGACACAGCCTTGGCCTTGGCCTCTGCTTACCATTTCAGACACAGCCTTGGCCTCTGCTTACCATTTCAGACACAGCCTTGGCCTTGGCCTCTGCTTACCATTTCAGACACAGCCTTGGCCTTGGCCTCTGCTTACCATTTCAGACACAGCCTTGGCCTCTGCTTACCATTTCAGACACAGCCTTGGCCTTGGCCTCTGCTTACCATTTCAGTTTCCCCTGCAGCATCCCTCGTCATCATCTGATCGGGGAAGGGAACAACGTACGCACACTGTATTTTTCATGGCTGATCAAGGCTCATGGCATGTAGTACGAGAACCAGCCGTGGAATGAAACCAAGCAGAGAGACATGGATTGAATTGAATGTGAATTGACATACGTAGTCTATAACAGCTAGCTTACATCTGCTACAATAGCACCCACTAGGCCTTAAAGTGAAGCACATTGGATGAGGTGGATGCCATCACATCCACCTATATGGAAATAGTAGTTGTGTTTCTGAAAAGGTATCTGGCCTGGTCTCTCTCTGTCTCGGTCTCTGTCTGTCTGTCTGTCTCTGTCTCTCTCTCCATCTCTCTCCATCTCTCTCTTTCCTCTCTCCTCTCCTCCCTCAGGTCTACTCCACAGTTCTCCAGACTCTCTGGCTGACTCGTGGTTCAGGGTGAAACACAGTAGGGACCAGCTGTACGGTTCTCCCGTCTACCAATCCTATGAGGAGTCGGACCTGGACCTGAGCCACTCGCTGGGGGTTCACGCCCTCATAGAGAACATCGTCAGCTTCATCAGTGGAGACGTGGGAAACACCCCCGCCTTCAAGGAGCCTGAGGAGAGCATGTCTACTAGTCCACAAGGAACCATCCTGGCTATGGAGCAACAGCAGAACAGGGCTGAGGTAAGAACCATCCTGGCTATGGAGCAACAGCAGAAACAGGGCTGAGGTGAGAACCATCCTGGCTATGGAGCAACAGCAGAAACAGGGCTGAGGTGAGAACCATCCTGGCTATGGAGCAACAGCAGAACAGGGCTGAGGTGAGAACCATCCTGGCTATGGAGCAACAGCAGAACAGGGCTGAGGTGAGAACCATCCTGGCTATGGAGCAACAGCAGAACAGGGCTGAGGTAAGAACCATCCTGGCTATGGAGCAACAGCAGAACAGGGCTGAGGTGAGAACCATCCTGGCTATGGACACAGCAGAAGGGCTGAGTGAGAACCATCCTGGTATGGAGCAACAGCAGAACGGCTGAGGTGAGAACCATCCTGCTTGGACAATGCCAAACAGGGCTGAGGTGAGACCATCCGGCTTGGAGCAAACAAGACCCGGGCTGAGAGAACCATCCTGGCTATGGACCACCAGAACAGGCTATGAGCAGGGTGGAGCAAAAGTGAACCTAGTGGCCATTGGCTATGGAGTCAAGCAGGGCTGAGGTAAAATCTGATTTAAGCACAAGAACGATGTGAGGTGGGACCTCCTGGCTATGGAGCCAACAGACGGGCTGAGGTGAACCTCCTGGCTATGGAGAAGAGTAACCCGGGCTGAGGTGGAACTCCTGGCTCATGGAGCAAGAGAACCAGGCTGAGGTGAGAACCATCCTCTCTTGACACCTGACAGGTGTAACATCCTGGCATGGAGCTCGCGAACAGGGATGTGGGCACCGGGGAGGACAGCAGAAAGAGAGAGGTGACAAACATCCAGGTATGGAGGGACAGGGGAGGTGGGAATCTTTTGGGCACGCAAGGGCTGAGGGGGGACTGGCACAGGTTATGACGGGCCCCAGAATAAAGTTGTCAACGTGGGTCCTTGAAGCACGTAGCGAATATGGCTCCAACACTGCATTTCAATAAGTACCATAGAAACTCCTATATTCTTCATCTCGCTAATGGAGCGTTCAGTAGATGAACTAATGGATAGTATTGAGTATATGACTGTAATCTGATTTAATTCTAGAACTGATGTGTGTGTGTTTTCTCCAGCTGCGTCTGGAGGCCCTACACCAGATCGTGGCGCTGATCTCTGGGATGGAGGAGAAGAGTAACCAGGGGGCGGGGGTGGGGGGGGGGGGGGTTTGGGGTTTTAGCGGTCCAGGGGGTCGACCCAGCCCTGCGTCCCTTCCAGCCTCCTCCCTCGCCCTTGTGGGGTTACATTTCCCGGGCGGATTTTTTGGGTTTTAGGGACGGGTGGGAAACCGGGGGACTAAAAAGGGGGAGATGCCCAGTTACCCCCAAATCCCAAGGTATGGGGGGAAAACTGGGGAGAGGGGGGTTTAGAAGGGGGGACCTTTGGGCACATTTGGGTCTTAAAAATGGGGGGACCGGGGGGCACAGTGGGTTTAGAAAAATGGGGGGGCCGTGGGCAAGGGGGGGTCTTAGAATGGGGGGCCCGGGGCAAGTGGGTCTTAAAAGGGGGGGGGACCGTGGGAAAACAGGGGTTTTTTAAAATGGGGGGGCCCGTGGGCACAGGGGGTTTTGAAGGGGGGGGACCGTGGGCACAGTGGGTCTTAAAGGAAGGGGGGGGGGACCGGGGGGAAAGGGGTCTTAAAATTTGGGGGGGACCTTGGGCAAGGGGTTTTAAAAGGGGGGGGGCCCGTGGGCCCAGGGGGTTTTAAAATGGGGGGGGGGGGCCCGGGGGAAAGGGGTTTTAGAATGGGGGGCCGTGGGCACGGGGGGTTTAGAATGGGGGGGACCTTTGGGCACAGGGGGGGTCTTAGAGGGGGGGACCGGGGGGGCCACAGTGGGTTTTAAAAGGGGGGGGCCCTTTGGGCCACAGTGGGTTTTAGAATTTGGGGGGACCGGGGCACAGTGGGTTTAGAAGGGGGGGGGAACTTTTGGGCACGGGGGGTTTGAGAAGGGGGGGCCCGTGGGCACAGGGGTCTTGAAGGGGGGGGCCCGGGGGCCACAGTGGGTTTGGGAAGGGGGGACCGTGGGCACAGTGGGTCTTAGAATGGGGGGACCGTGGGCACAGTGGGTCTTAGAATGGGGGGCCCTTTGGGCAAAAGGGGGTCTTAAAATTGGGGGGGAGGGGGGCACAGGGGTTTTAGAATGGGGGGCCCGTGGGACAGGGGGGTTCTTGAAGGGGGGGGGTTGGGGGGGTTTGTTGATTTTGGGTTAAGGACAGGATGGTCGGGCGTCCCCATAATGCTTTTGGTTTCAGGACAGGACTGTGGGGTCTGTCCCCATAATGATGTTGTGTTGGTTCAGGACGGGATCAGTCTGTCTCATAATGATGATGTGGTGGTTCAGGACAGGATCAGTCTGTCTCATAATGATGAGGGGTTTTGGTTTCGGGGACAGGATCGGGCTTTTCGTAATGAGGATGTTTTGGGTTTCCCGGGCCCGGATCAGCCGGTTCATAAGGAGGGAATGTTTTGGGGTCGGAGGGGGTTTTTAAAAGCAGAGAAGGGGGGGGCCTGCAGATGGACTTTCCAGAAAAGGGGTTCAAAAAGTTTAAAGGCCGTGTCAGGCATTTGGGAGAGGCCCTGAAAGGAAACAAAAATAACATGGGGAAAACTCAAAATTTTAAAAAAAGCGGTTTCCCCTATTGGGGAAGGGAAAAAAAAGGGGGGGTCCCGGAAAGGGACGGGGAAAAGGGTAAAGCGAAGAGGAGAGAAGGGGAGAGGAAGAGAGCGAAAAGGGAGGCGAGGAGAAGAAAAAGAGGGGAAGGAGGGAAAAAGAGGAAAAAAGGGGAGGAAAAAGGGGGAGGGAGGGAAAAGGGAGGGAGGAGGGAGTGAGGGGAGGGAGGGGCGGGGGGCGCAAAATGGGGGCGCCGGGAGGGGAAAAAAAATTTAAGGGAAAAACGGGGGCCCAAAAGGCAAAAAAGAAAAAGGGGGAAAAGTCAAAAGAAGGGGAAAAAAAGGGGGGGAAGACGGGGAGAAAAAGTAAGTATCTAGAGATTTATTGAGAAAAGATGTATTCAAAAAGGGGGGGGAAGGGAAATGGGTAGAAAAAAAAAAGAGAAGAATAGAAAAAGTTTGGTTTTAAAGATTAAATTTTGGTTTAAAAATTCTTTTTCTATTAAATAATCTTTTTTCCCTTATTATCGGTTAGTAAACTCTCCTCTCCTCTATCCTTTTCTCTCTCTCTCTTCTCTTCTTTTTTAGGTAAAAATTTTCTACCTTTTCTCCCCCTTTCTCTTTTCCTCCCCTTGTCCCTCTCTCTCCTCTCTTTTTTCTTTTCCTTTTTATTTTGGTATCCAACGTCTTACCTTCTTTTTCTCTCCCGCCCCTCTTTACAGAGGCCCAGCAGCGCCTCCTGCTGGTGACAGTGTTTGCCCTGAGCGTGCGTTACCAGCCCGTGGACGTGTCCCTGGCCATATCCAGTGGCCTGCTCAATGTGCTGTCACAGCTGTGTGGTACAGAAACCATGCTGGGGCAACCACTACAGCTGCTTCAGAAACCAGGGGTGTCCCAGCTCAGCACTGCCCTGAAGGTGGCCTCCACACGACTACTGCAGATACTGTCCATCAGCACCGGGTGAGACAGGGCTCTCTGCGTTAACACACTGTTGATAAATGTTACGTATCTGTGTCATCAAATGTGTCGTATCTGGTTTATCTATAGGACCGGTTTCCCGGGTCAAGCCCTATTCCTGGACTGAAAAGGACTTTCAACTGAGATTGTCCTTTGAGCATTTTTCTTAGTTCATTAGTAGGCTCAATCTTGAAACCTACCCAGAAAGATTGTTGTTACTGGTCTCTGTATCGACAAGCTTTCCATGCTGTGTGACTGACTTATCTCCGTGTCTCCAGGACGTATGCAGACAAGCTGGGACCCAAGGTGGTCCAGTCCCTGTTGGACCTGCTGTGTAGCCAGCTGAAGAACCTTCTCTCCCAGGCAGGGGTCAGCCTGCTCGCTGCCTCCCCGGGGAAGAACCAGGAGAACCAGGACAAGAAGTCAGAGGATGGAGCCGACCCAGAGAAGACAGACTTCAGAGGTAGGAGAGATCTGCGTGGTAGTAGAGCATTCACGCTGGGGCCACCCGTATGTAAAATGTATTCATGCATGACTGTAAGTCGCTTTGGATAAAAGTGTCTGCTAAATGCCATATATAATACTATTATTAAATGATGATTTATATATTAGGAGGAGGATTGTCTACCATAATGTGTTATAGTGATGGATAGGTTGCTAATGATTTGGCTGACTAGAATCAGTTGATTTGGCTCGCTAGTTTTTTTAATAGATTTTGGGGGTATTGGGGGAACTTCTGAAGTATTGTCAATACAGATGGTAATGGTGAAGGTGCGTAAAGATGGCCATTCAGACAGGAAGTCATTGTTTTAGCGCCATCCACTGAGTTTGTATGTTACGGCGAGCGATATGGTTCAATGTGTCAGCACAATCTACTTTTTGGGGGTTTTCAAATTGCCGGCGTCTTGGAGCTAGACTTGGGATCATGTATACTCTGCTAATGACCACACAAAAACAGAGTAACGGAGAGCGATGTACAATACGGAGAACATAGCAAAACAAGAAATTAGTGGAAAGTGCATGTGGGGCGCCATCTTTATGCACCTCTGCTATTGACTGGGTTGATAGATCATTCTCTTCATGTTGAATGTGAGCCTTTGGTTCCACTTGGAGCTAAAACGTACAGTAAGTCACGAATAAAGGGTTCTTCACCGTGCTGTGTTGTTGTGTTCCATAGTGTTGGAGTGGAAACAGCACCCTGTAGAGCTTCACTCTGTAATATGGTGTTGTTGTAGTGGAAACAGCACCCTGTAGAGCTGCACTCTGTAATATGGTGTTGTTGTAGTGGAAACAGCACCCTGTAGAGCTTCACTCTGTAATATGGTGTTGTTGTTGTTGTGTTCCATAGTGTTGTAGTGGAAACAGCACCCTGTAGAGCTTCACTCTGTAATATGGTGTTGTTGGAGTGGAAACAGCACCCTGTAGCGCTTCACTCTGTAATATGGTGTTGTTGGAGTGGAAACAGCACCCTGTAGCGCTTCACTCTGTAATATGGTGTTGTTGTAGTGGAAACAGCACCCTGTAGAGCTTCACTCTGTAATATGTTGTTGTTGTAGTGGAAACAGCACCCTGTAGAGCTTCACTCTGTAATATGGTGTTGTTGGAGTGGAAACAGCACCCTGTAGAGCTTCACTCTGTAACATGTTGTTGTTGTTGTGTTCCATAGTGTTGGAGTGGAAACAGCACCCTGTAGCGCTGCACTCTGTAATATGGTGTTGTTGTAGTGGAAACAGCACCCTGTAGAGCTTCACTCTATAATATGTTGTTGTGTTGCGTAGTGTTGTAGTGGAAACAGCACCCTGTAGAGCTTCACTCTGTAACATGTTGTTGTTGTTGTTGTTGATGTGTTGGAGTGGAAACAGCACCCTGTAGCGCTTCACTCTGTAACATGTTGTTGTTGTTGTTGTTGATGTGTTGGAGTGGAAACAGCACCCTGTAGAGCTTCACTCTGTAATATGTTGTTGTTGTTGATGTGTTGTAGTGGAAACAGCACCCTGTAGAGCTTCACTCTGTAATATGTTGTTGTTGTTGTTGTGTTCCATAGCGTTGGTGCGTAAGCAGCATACAGCAGAGCTTCACCTGGGAGACTTCCTGGTGTTCCTGAGACGAGTGGTCTCCTCCAAGGCCATCCAATCCAAGATGTCTTCCCCAAAGTGGACAGAGGTGCTGCTCAATATCGCGGCACAGAAATGCTGCTCAGGTACCGTCCAATAAACTGTGTTTGTACATTAAAATAGATGATGCTAAATCACTAGTCTGTACCCTATAAGTGTAGATGTTTATTTGCATAGACTTGAACATAGCCTAGATATGCACCGCCGCCTCCAACCTTTTAATATCATTCCTGACCGACATCAGGACAGAAGTAAGGAGCACAAGGCCTCCATTTTCGCCAATGTCCTCCGTTCAGTATGTTATTTGTCAAAGCTCAGGTCAAACGGATGAAGGTGTTGGTGTATGTTAATAAAGTCTTAGCCCGTACATTAAATGTTTTTTAAACTTTCAAACCCACACGAGTGCCTGGCTTTGGATTTGTTATGCCCCTTAGAACCTATTTGCGTTCATTTTTCCTTTTGCTTTTCAATGACTAGTGTTATTGTTGTTTGTCTGTAGGAGTCCCTCTGGTGGGCAACCTGAGAACTCGTCTCCTGGCCCTTCACGTTCTAGAGGCTGTGCTGCCTGCCTGCGAGGCCAGTGTAGAGGGCGACCAGATGACACAGGTACTGCAGCTGTACGCAGAGTGAAGCCTCGCAAAAACTGATCAACTGAGTGACTATTCAGGTCCCGATAACAGGATTGGATCATGTAACTGATAAAGGCGTGTGTTCCACCTCTAGGTGGTGGAGCGTCTCTTCTCCCTGCTGTCTGACTGTATGTGGGACGCTCCCATCGCCCAGGCCAAGCACACCATCCAGATGGAAGAGAAAGAGAAGGAGCTCAAACTACAGGTACAGGTTAACTCATAATACACTCTCTATCACTGCTACATCACTGCTTCTTCTTCTTCTTCTTCTTCTTCTTCTTCTTCTTCTTCTTCTTCTTCTGCTTCTTCTTCTTTGTTGTCTTCTTCTTCTTCTTCTTCTTCTTCTTCTTCGTTGTCTTCTTCTTCTTCTTCTTCTTCTTCTTCTTCTTCTTCTTCTTCGTTGTCTTCTTTGTTGTCTTCTTCTTCTTCTTCGTTGTCTTCTTCGTTGTCTTCTTCTTCTTCTTCTGCTTCTTCTTCTTCTTTTCTGCTTCTTTCTTCTTCTTCTTCTTCTTCTTCTTCTTCTGATTCGTCTATCTGTCCCATCCCCAGGGTGAGGAGGAGGATGAGAACCTGCCTATCCAGGAGGTGTCGTTTGACCCGGAGAAGACTCAGTGTTGTGTGGTGGAGAATGGCCAGGGTCTGACCCACGGCAACGGGGGGAAGGGATATGGACTGGCCTCTACCGGCATCTCCTCTGGATGTTACCAGTGGAAGGTACAGTACATCTCCTCTGGGTGCTACCAGTGGAAGGGACAGTACATCTACACTCTTACACAACACTGGTACCAAGACCTTTAGGTGAGACAATGGCCAGACTCCTTACTGAATGAGTAGGTCTAAAGGAAGAAGACATGTTAAACATTGAAGGAAGACTGAAGCAGATAAACAGCAGATAAACAGCAGATAAACAGCAGATAAACAGTAGATAAACAGCAGATAAACAGCAGATAAACAGCAGATAAACAGCAGATAAGCAGCAGATAAGCAGCAGATAAGCAGCAGATAAGCAGCAGTTAAGCAGCAGATAAACAGCAGATAACAGTTTGTGGTCCTTTTGTAGCTCAGTTGGTAGAGCATGGTGTTTGTAACGCCAGGGTAGTGGGTTTGATTCCCGGGACCACCCATATGTAAAATGTATGCACACGTGACTGTAAGTCGCTTTGGAATAAAAGCATCTGCAAAATGGCGTATGTTATATTATTAAAAGAGTGCAGCGTAATAATTCCCGAGCCCTCAAAGACCAACATAACATAGGAGATTTCATCTAATGGCTGTTTAAAAAGTCAACGTGTGCTGGTCGATGCCTGGTAATTGTGTTCTTTAAGGTATTACCAAACAACATTCTGTCACAGTTGTGAGCTGGGGTATTAAAATGTACCGTCATACTCCAGTCTCCTTTTCACCTCATTTAACACCTGATTACTTAACAAGAGGCACATCTCAACATGCCATGACACAGTGGGGGTAAGGTGGGTGGGTGGGGGGGGGGGGCTTTCCTCTTTTGTTCTCAAGCAAGTGGGAGACCAATGACATCAATGGGCACCATTAGACCAACTCCTTCAATGCCCGACTCTGTGAAGTTTGCAATTGTGTCAAAAATTTTGCTCCAAAGATTTTCTTTGACCTTGAATTTATACTTGCTTTTCAACAGGAGAATGTGTGTAAAGTGTATTGAGACATGAAATGTACTATAAATAAAATGAGACTTGGACTAGATAGAGGTACACGATGGGTCTGATAGCCAATGAGAGGAAAGCAACGCCTTAGGCCTCTGTAACATCACGTGTTTCTATCAGCAGTAAAGTCCCAGTGACAGGCTGTGGCCCGAATAGGGAAGAGAGTGGCTTTTGGGACACAGCCTGAGCTTCCAGGTATCACAAGGCTGAGGAGGCCGCAGCCATCTGTTAGACTAGAGGAAGAACACGCCCTGCCAGAAACAGGATGGAGAAACAGTCAGCTCTGCTCTGAGGCCTTCAGCCAAACAGCCATCAAACACGCCCTGCCAGAAACAGGATGGAGAAACAGTCAGCTCTGCTCTGAGGCCTTCAGCCAAACAGCCATCAAACACGCCCTGCCAGAAACAGGATGGAGAAACAGTCAGCTCTGCTCTGAGGCCTTCAGCCAAACAGCCATCAAACACGCCCTGCCAGAAACAGGATGGAGAAACAGTCAGCTCTGCTCTGAGGCCTTCAGCCAAACAGCCATCAAACACGCCCTGACAGAAACAGGATGGAGAAACAGTCAGCTCTGCTCTGAGGCCTTCAGCCAAACAGCCATCAAACACGCCCTGCCAGAAACAGGATGGAGAAACAGTCAGCTCTGCTCTGAGGCCTTCAGCCAAACAGCCATCAAACACGCCCTGCCAGAAACAGGATGGAGAAACAGTCAGCTCTGCTCTGAGGCCTTCAGCCAAACAGCCATCAAACACGCCCTGCCAGAAACAGGATGGAGAAACAGTCAGCTCTGCTCTGAGGCCTTCAGCCAAACAGCCATCAAACACGCCCTGCCAGAAACAGGATGGAGAAACAGTCAGCTCTGCTCTGAGGCCTTCAGCCAAACAGCCATCAAACACGCCCTGCCAGAAACAGGATGGAGAAACAGTCAGCTCTGCTCTGAGGCCTTCAGCCAAACAGCCATCAAACACGCCCTGACAGAAACAGGATGGAGAAACAGTCAGCTCTGCTCTGAGGCCTTCAGCCAAACAGCCATCAAACACGCCCTGCCAGAAACAGGATGGAGAAACAGTCAGCTCTGCTCTGAGGCCTTCAGCCAAACAGCCATCAAACACGCCCTGCCAGAAACAGGATGGAGAAACAGTCAGCTCTGCTCTGAGGCCTTCAGCCAAACAGCCATCAAACACGCCCTGCCAGAAACAGGATGGAGAAACAGTCAGCTCTGCTCTGAGGCCTTCAGCCAAACAGCCATCAAACACGCCCTGCCAGAAACAGGATGGAGAAACAGTCAGCTCTGCTCTGAGGCCTTCAGCCAAACAGCCATCAAACACGCCCTGCCAGAAACAGGATGGAGAAAACAGTCAGCTCTGCTCTGAGGCCTTCAGCCAAACAGCCATCAAACACGCCCTGCCAGAAACAGGATGGAGAAACAGTCAGCTCTGCTCTGAGGCCTTCAGCCAAACAGCCATCAAACACGCCCTGCCAGAAACAGGATGGAGAAACAGTCAGCTCTGCTCTGAGGCCTTCAGCCAAACAGCCATCAAACACGCCCTGCCAGAAACAGGATGGAGAAACAGTCAGCTCTGCTCTGAGGCCTTCAGCCAAACAGCCATCAAACACGCCCTGCCAGAAACAGGATGGAGAAACAGTCAGCTCTGCTCTGAGGCCTTCAGCCAAACAGCCATCAAACACGCCCTGCCAGAAACAGGATGGAGAAACAGTCAGCTCTGCTCTGAGGCCTTCAGCCAAACAGCCATCAAACACGCCCTGCCAGAAACAGGATGGAGAAACAGTCAGCTCTGCTCTGAGGCCTTCAGCCAAACAGCCATCAAACACGCCCTGCCAGAAACAGGATGGAGAAACAGTCAGCTCTGCTCTGAGGCCTTCAGCCAAACAGCCATCAAACACGCCCTGCCAGAAACAGGATGGAGAAACAGTCAGCTCTGCTCTGAGGCCTTCAGCCAAACAGCCATCAAACACGCCCTGCCAGAAACAGGATGGAGAAACAGTCAGCTCTGCTCTGAGGCCTTCAGCCAAACAGCCATCAAACACGCCCTGCCAGAAACAGGATGGAGAAACAGTCAGCTCTGCTCTGAGGCCTTCAGCCAAACAGCCATCAAACACGCCCTGCCAGAAACAGTATGGAGAAACAGTCAGCTCTGCTCTGAGGCCTTCAGCCAAACAGCCATCAAACACGCCCTGCCAGAAACAGGATGGAGAAACAGTCAGCTCTGCTCTGAGGCCTTCAGCCAAACAGCCATCAAACACGCCCTGCCAGAAACAGGATGGAGAAACAGTCAGCTCTGCTCTGAGGCCTTCAGCCAAACAGCCATCAAACACGCCCTGCCAGAAACAGGATGGAGAAACAGTCAGCTCTGCTCTGAGGCCTTCAGCCAAACAGCCATCAAACACGCCCTGCCAGAAACAGTATGGAGAAACAGTCAGCTCTGCTCTGAGGCCTTCAGCCAAACAGCCATCAAACACGCCCTGCCAGAAACAGGATGGAGAAACAGTCAGCTCTGCTCTGAGGCCTTCAGCCAAACAGCCATCAAACACGCCCTGCCAGAAACAGGATGGAGAAACAGTCAGCTCTGCTCTGAGGCCTTCAGCCAAACAGCCATCAAACACGCCCTGCCAGAAACAGGATGGAGAAACAGTCAGCTCTGCTCTGAGGCCTTCAGCCAAACAGCCATCAAACACGCCCTGCCAGAAACAGGATGGAGAAACAGTCAGCTCTGCTCTGAGGCCTTCAGCCAAACAGCCATCAAACACGCCCTGCCAGAAACAGGATGGAGAAAACAGTCAGCTCTGCTCTGAGGCCTTCAGCCAAACAGCCATCAAACACGCCCTGCCAGAAACAGGATGGAGAAACAGTCAGCTCTGCTCTGAGGCCTTCAGCCAAACAGCCATCAAACACGCCCACTGTCCCGTCTACTTGCTAATGAATGTTTGAGATGAAATGGCATGTGAAAACACGCCCACTGTCCCGTTGCTAATGTTTGAGATGTTTGAGATGAAATCCAGGCTCTGTCGCAGCCGGCCGCGACCGGGAGATTCATGGGCGGCGCACAATTGGCCCAGCGTCGTCCAGGGTAGGGGAGGGAATGGCCGGCAGGGATGTAGCTCAGTTGATAGAGCATGGCGTTTGCAACGCCAGGGTTGTGTGTTCGTTTCCCACGGGGGGCCAGTATAAAAAAAATATGTATTCACTAACTGTAAGTCGCTCTGGATAAGAGCGTCTGCTAAATGACTAAAATGTAAATGTAATGAAATGGCATGTGAAAACACGCCCACTGTCCCGTTGCTAATGTTTGAGGGGAAATGGCATGTGAAAACACACCCACTGTCCCGTTGCTAATGTTTGAGATGAAATGGCATGTGAAAACACGCCCACTGTCCCGTTGCTAATGTTTGAGATGAAATGGCATGTGAAAACACGCCCACTGTCCCGTTGCTAATGTTTGAGATGAAATGGCATGTGAAAACACGCCCACTGTCCCGTTGCGAATGTTTGAGGGGAAATGGCATGTGAAAACAGACCCACTGTCCCGTTGCTAATGTTTGAGATGAAATGGCATGTGAAAACACGCCCACTGTCCCGTTGCTAATGTTTGAGGGGAAATGGCATGTGAAAACACGCCCACTGTCCCGTTGCTAATGTTTGAGGGGAAATGGCATGTGAAAACACGCCCACTGTCCTGTTGCTAATGTTTGAGGGGAAATGGCATGTGAAAACACGCCCACTGTCCCGTTGCTAATGTTTGAGATGAAATGGCATGTGAAAACACGCCCACTGTCCCGTTGCTAATGTTTGAGATGAAATGGCATGTGAAAACATGCCCACTGTCCCGTTGCTAATGTTTGAGGGGAAATGGCATGTGAAAACACGCCCACTGTCCCGTTGCTAATGTTTGAGATGAAATGGCATGTGAAAACACGCCCACTGTCCCGTTGCTAATGTTTGAGGGGAAATGGCATGTGAAAACACGCCCACTGTCCCGTTGCTAATGTTTGAGGGGACATGGCATGTGAAAACATGCCCACTGTCCCGTTGCTAATGTTTGAGGGGAAATGGCATGTGAAAACACGCCCACTGTCCCGTTGCTAATGTTTGAGGGGAAATGGCTTGTGAAAACACGCCCACTGTCCCGTTGCTAATGTTTGAGGGGAAATGGCTTGTGAAAACACGCCCACTGTCCCGTTGCTAATGTTTGAGGGGAAATGGCATGTGAAAACACGCCCACTGTCCCGTTGCTAATGTTTGAGATGAAATGGCATGTGAAAACACGCCCACTGTCCCGTTGCTAATGTTTGAGATGAAATGGCATGTGAAAACACGCCCACTGTCCCGTTGCTAATGTTTGAGGGGAAATGGCATGTGAAAACACGCCCACTGTCCCGTTGCTAATGTTTGAGGGGACATGGCATGTGAAAACATGCCCACTGTCCCGTTGCTAATGTTTGAGGGGAAATGGCATGTGAAAACACGCCCACTGTCCCGTTGCTAATGTTTGAGGGGAAATGGCTTGTGAAAACACGCCCACTGTCCCGTTGCTAATGTTTGAGGGGAAATGGCTTGTGAAAACACGCCCACTGTCCCGTTGCTAATGTTTGAGGGGAAATGGCATGTGAAAACACGCCCACTGTCCCGTTGCTAATGTTTGAGATGAAATGGCATGTGAAAACACGCCCACTGTCCCGTTGCTAATGTTTGAGATGAAATGGCATGTGAAAACACGCCCACTGTCCCGTTGCTAATGTTTGAGATGTCATGTGGCAGCCGTCAGAAGAGCGTATGTCCTGCTGGTCATCCAGCCTCTCTGGTCATAGGAAAGCAGAATTACAGTGGTTGAAATAAACTACTGTAGAATAGCAATCCTTTGTTTTGTTGTGTGAGTAAATGTCCTATACACACTCAGTTTTCAGGATGTGAACAACAACATGCAGTATATTTTCCTTCTACCAGCAACTGACTGCAGACATCCGGGTAACTGGCAAAATAAAGGAAACGCTTGAGTAAATGAGGGATACAAAGTATATTGAAAGCAGGTGCTTCCACACAGGTGTGGTTCCTGAGTTAATAAAGCAATTAACATCCCATCATGCTTAGGGTCATGTATAAAAATGCCCAGTTGCCCATTATTTTGACTAGCATGGCTAGAAGAAGAGATCTCAGTGACTTTGAAAGAGGGGTTCTCATAGGAGCGTAGGGGGTTTAAAGGGAGTTTATGTGTCTCAGTCACCAGATCTCAACCCAATTGAACACTTATTGGAGATTCTGGAGCGGCGCCTGAGGCAGCGTTTACCACCACCATCAACAAAACACCAAATGATGGCATTTCTCATGGAAGAATTGTGTCACATCCCTCCAAGAGTTCCAGACACTTGTAGAATATATTCCAAGGTGCATTGAAGCTTTTCTGGCTTGTGGTGGCCCAACGCCCTATTAAGACACTTTATGTTGGTGTTTCCTTTATTTTGGCAGTTACCTGTAGCTACAATCTTTCATTAATGAGCTCCCGTGCTGCAGCGTCTTCATTAATGAGCTCCCGTGCTGCTGCGTCTTTATTCATGAGCTCCCGTGCTGCTTCGTCTTCATTAATGAGCTCCCGTGCTGCTGTGTCTTCATTAATGAGCTCCCGCGCTGCAGCGTCTTCATTAATGAGCTCCCGAGCTGCTGCGTCTTCATTAATGAGCTCCCGTGCTGCTGCGTCTTCATTCATGAGCTCCCGTGCTGCTTCGTCTTCATTAATGAGCTCCCGTGCTGCTGCGTCTTCATTCATGAGCTCCCGTGCTGCTTCGTCTTCATTAATGAGCTCCCGTGCTGCTGCGTCTTCATTAATGAGCTCCCGTGCTGCTGCGTCTTCATTGATGAACTTCCGTGCTGCTGCGTCTTCATTAATGAGCTCCCGTGCTGGCTGCGTCTTCATTAATGAGCTCCCGTGCTGCTGCGTCTTCATTAGTGAGCTCCCGTGCTGGCTGCGTCTTCATTAATGAGCTCCCGTGCTGCAGCGTCTTCATTAATGAGCTCCCGTGCTGCTGCGTCTTTATTCATGAGCTCCCGTGCTGCTTCGTCTTCATTAATGAGCTCCCGTGCTGCTGTGTCTTCATTAATGAGCTCCCGCGCTGCAGCGTCTTCATTAATGAGCTCCTGTGCTGCTGCGTCTTCATTAATGAGCCCCCGTGCTGCTGCGTCTTCATTAATGAGCTCCCGTGCTGGCTGCGTCTTCATTAATGAGCTCCTGTGCTGCTGCGTCTTCATTAATGAGCTCCCGTGCTGCTTCGTCTTCATTAATGAGCTCCCGTGCTGCTGTGTCTTCATTAATGAGCTCCCGTGCTGGCTGCGTCTTCATTAATGAGCTCCTGTGCTGCTGCGTCTTCATTAATGAGCCCCCGTGCTGCTGCGTCTTCATTAATGAGCTCCCGTGCTGCTGCGTCTTCATTAATGAGCACCCATGCTGCTGCGTCTTCATTAATGAGCTCCCGTGCTGGCTGCGTCATCATTAATGAGCTCCCGTGCTGGCTGCGTCTTCATTAATGAGCTCCCGTGCTGGCTGCGTCTTCATTCGTGAGTTCCCGTGCTGGCTGCGTCTTCATTCATGAGCTCCCGTGCTGGCTGCGTCTTCATTAATGAGCTCCCGTGCTGGCTGCGTCTTCATTAATGAGCTCCCGTGCTGGCTGCGTCTTCATTGATGAGCTCCCGTGCTGGCTGCGTCTTCATTAATGAGCTCCCGTGCTGGCTGCGTCTTCATTGATGAGCTCCCGTGCTGGCTGCGTCTTCATTAATGAGCTCCCGTGCTGGCTGCGTATTCATTAATGAGATCCCGTGCTGGCTGCGTCTTCATTAATGAGCTCCCGTGCTGCGTCTTCATTAATGAGGTCCCGTGCTGGCTGCGTAATGCACCTTATGTCAGGTGTTTCCTGTATCTCATAACATTTTGTCTGTTTGTTTCTTTCTGTAGTTCTACATTGTGAAGGAGAACCGTGGGAACGAGGGGACGTGTGTCGGGGTGTCCCGTTGGCCTGTCCATGACTTCAACCACCGCACCACGTCAGACATGTGGCTGTACCGGGCCTACAGCGGGAACCTGTACCACAACGGAGAGCAGACACTCACCCTCTCATCCTTCACCCAGGGAGACTACATCAGCTGTGTGTTGGACATGGAGGCACGCACCATCTCCTTCGGGAAGAACGGAGAGGTGAGTGGATAATGCTAGAACTATCAGTTTTGCCTTTTCCCCCTCAGTTTTGAGTTGCTTTTCACCGTGGCTGGTCATTCGAGACGGATTATCTTCCCAAAACAATTAAACCTAGAGACACCAGGGTGTCGTCGTAACTCCCCCCTTCCGAGTCTGAAACCTAGAGACTAGAGACACCAGGGTGTCGTCGTAACTCCCCCCACCCCCCAAGTCTGAAACCTAGAGACTAGAGACACCAGGGTGACGTCGTAACTCCCCCCACCCCCCAAGTCTGAACCCTAGAGACTAGAGACACCAGGGTGTTTGAGACCGTCTCTGCTGTGTTTACAGAAGCCTGTTATTGTTCTCCACAGGAGCCCAAGTTAGCCTTTGAGGACGTGGACGCCGCGGAGCTCTACCCCTGTGTCATGTTCTACAGCAGCAACCCTGGAGAGAAGAGAAGGTAAGACTACCAGCGCTGAACCTAGAACAGAACCACAGAGCTCTACCCCTGTGTCATGTTCTACAGCAGCAACCCTGGGAGAGGTAAGACACCAGGTGAACCTAGAACCACAGAGCTTAATGTTCTACAGCAGAACGCTGGAGAGAAGGTAAGACTACCAGCGCTGAACAGAACCACAGGCTCTACCCCTGGTCATGTTCTACAGCAGCACCCTGGAGAGAAGGACTACCAGACGGAACCTGAACCACAGAGTTACCCTGTGTAAGTCTACCAGCGCTGAACCTTGAACCACAGAGCTCTACCCCTGTGTCATGTTCTACAGCAGCAACCCTGGAGAGAAGGTAAGACTACCAGCGCTGAACCTAGAACCACAGAGCTCTACCCCTGTGTCATGTTCTACAGCAGCAACCCTGGAGAGAAGGTAAGACTACCAGCGCTGAACCTAGAACCACAGAGCTCTACCCCTGTGTCATGTTCTACAGCAGCAACCCTGGAGAGAAGGTAAGACTACCAGCGCTGAACCTAGAACCACAGAGCTCTACCCCTGTGTCATGTTCTACAGCAGCAACCTGGAGAGAAGGTAAGACTACCAGCGCTGAACCTAGAACCACAGAGCTCTACCCCTGTGTCATGTTCTACAGCAGCAACCCTGGAGAGAAGGTAAGACTACCAGCGCTGAACCTAGAACCACAGAGCTCTACCCCTGTGTCATGTTCTACAGCAGCAACCCTGGAGAGAAGGTAAGACTACCAGCGCTGAACCTAGAACCTTGTTAAATCTAGAACCTAGTTAAACCATGTTACATTTAGAACCTAGTTAAACCTAGAACCTTGTTAATTCTAGAACCTAGTTAAATCTAGAACCTAGTTAAACCTTTTTAAATCTAGAACCTAGTTAAATCTAGAACCTTGTTAAATCTAGAACCTAGTTAAATCTAGAACCTTGTTAAATCTAGAACATTGTTAAATCTAGAACCTTGTTAAATCTAGAACCTAGTTAAACCTAGAACCTAGTTAAACCTAGAACATTGTTAAATCTAGAACCTAGTTAAATCTAGAACCTTGTTAAATCTAGAACCTTGTTAAAGCTAGAACCTAGTTAAATCTAGAACCTAGTTAAACCTCAACTGTAAGGTTTGTTCAAATGACTGGTTAGATTTTTCTATCTTGCCGTTGTTTGTTCAACCTCTGTCATTGTTACCTTCGGCCTGTCATGTTTTTAGGTTATTCAAAAACAACTTCCAACCTTCTGAGAACTCAGTTGGATAAATTCATTGTTTGATCATGAAGTAGCGTGCAGGGATGGGCAAGAGTAATCCAGTTCTCCAACAGACGTCAAAACTCCATCTTTAACCAGAGTTCACATTGTTTTCAAATACTGTAAAACTATTTGGTGGAATGTGCTTTGTGGCAAATGACCATTACCCTCACAATTTTTTTTTTTTATTGTCTTGAAGACGACGTTAATGTGCTTTGACTCTAGTGTTCCATTTGTACATGTGCATTTGCGGGGCACAACAAAAAAGAAACCATGCCAAGCGTCACACAGTTCTTCCCCCTAAATTCCCTTTCCCCTCTGTGTCTCTTTCACTCAAATGCGTTCCGACCGCTCCCTCTACACACGCCTGCTGAGTGCTCACCCAAGCTCCCGTTAGGCCTACAGAAATAAATGCCTATACAAATGTATCTAACTGATGGGATACACAAGCTACATTCCTTGCCAAAGGACGAATGACAAATTCAAAATGGACTGGTTGATTGAAGTAGGAAAATATATGTTCAAACAACGAGCTGCAGTTTTGGAATAATTGCATCACGTCTATTTTCCGCGTATGCTACTTTGCGAACTGCTAGCGTCATTTAGAATTGGTTAGCCTCGGCTATAAACCCCCCTAAACATAGACAGGTTAGTTAGCCTCGGCTATAAACCCCCCTTAACATAGACAGGTTAGTTAGCCTCGGCTATAAACCCCCCTAAACATAGACAGGTTAGTTAGCCTCGGCTATAAACCCCCCCTTAACATAGACAGGTTAGTTAGCCTCGGCTATAAACCCCCCCTTAACATAGACAGGTTAGTTAGCCTCGGCTATAAACCCCCCCTTAACATAGACAGGTTAGTTAGCCTCGGCTATAAACCCCCCTTAACATAGACAGGTTAGTTAGCCTCGGCTATAAACCCCCCTTAACATAGACAGGTTAGTTAGCCTCGGCTATAAACCCCCCTTAACATAGACAGGTTAGTTAGCCTCGGCTATAAACCCCCCTAAACATAGACAGGTTAGTTAGCCTCGGCTATAAACCCCCCTTAACATAGACAGGTTAGTTAGCCTCGGCTATAAACCCCCCTTAACATAGACAGGTTAGTTAGCCTCGGCTATAAACCCCCCTTAACATAGACAGGTTAGTTAGCCTCGGCTATAAACCCCCCTTAACATAGACAGGTTAGTTAGCCTCGGCTATAAACCCCCCTTAACATAGACAGGTTAGTTAGCCTCGGCTATAAACCCCCCTAAACATAGACAGGTTCCACACTGAAAATACGCAAAAACATAAGTTTGATAAAGACGGAGCATATTTTCATCAGAATCATTAAGCCTAGGCCTACTCACCAAACAGATGTTGTGGCCGTAATTCATCACCATGCAATGTTCCATGTGGAATTGTTAATCCATTTAGAAAATTCAAAAGAACATCCTGAATAAACTCTATCGAAAAGAAGACCGGTTTTGGTTTGTAACCCAGAAATGTTTTTTTTTTTTTCAGCTCGCCAAATTGAGCCCCGTTTCAAATGATCACTTAGAGAATAACTGTCCCAGATGCAAGATGCGCATCACTTTGCACTACTTTGCACTGGCAACTTTTTTCATTTGTAAAAAAATATTTTTACTATAAAATAGGTGTGTCTTGACTGTGATAAGGGCCTCGGGAAATAAGAGCGTCTTGTCTGCTAAATGAACAAAGCAAGGCTATGCCATTGCACAGCCGGAGGCTTTCTACAAGCAAGCGCATTCTGCTTCCCGGTCAGCTCTATACTGCCTCTCTGTCTCCAGGTAAAGATCTGTGATATGCAGATGCGGGGTACCCCTCGTGACCTCCTGGCTGGTGATCCTATCTGCAGCCCTGTGGCCACAGTCCTGGCTGAGGCCACTACACAGCTCATCAGGATCCTGCACCGCACGGACCACTGGACTCACTGCATCAACAACATCATGATGGAGAGGTTACACAAGATCAAACCCTGCTTCAGAGACGCAGCCAACGGTACTGGAGGAGGAGGTGAGAGGAGAGGTGAGGAGAGGGGGAGAGGAGAGGAGAGGAGAGGAGAGGAGAGGGAGAGGAGAGGAGAGGAGAGGAGAGGAGAGGAGAGGAGAGGAGAGGAGAGGAGAGGAGAGGAGGAGAGGAGAGGAGGAGAGAGGGGGGAGGAGAGGAGAGGAGAGGAGAGGGAGGGGAGAGGAGAGAGGGAGAGGGGAGAGGGAGAGGAGAGGGAGTGAGAGGGAGGGAGGGAGAAGAGGAGAGGAGGGAGGAGAGGAGAGGAGAGGAGGAGAGGAGAGGAGAAGGGAGGTTGAGGAGAGAGGAGAGGAGATTAGAGAAGGGAGGTTGAGGAGAGGAGAGAGGAGAGGGAGAGGGGAGGAGGGAGGAGGAGAGATGAGAGAAGGGAGGTTGAGGAGAGAGGAGAGAGGAGAGGAGATTAGAGAAGGGAGGTTGAGGAGAGGAGGAGGAGAGGAGATTAGAGAAGGGAGGTTGAGGAGAGGAGAAGATATTTGTACTTTACTGTCTTCTTTGTGTCATGTCACAAAGGCAGTTTAAAGTACAGTAGACCAACATAGCTCTTGTAGTAGATGTCAAATCTGGGTTCTGGAGAACCTTGTTAGTGCATGGGTGAAGAAGGGGTTGTGTTGCTCATTTGAATTTCCTGACTTTTGCACATTTTGACCAGCCTGACTTAAACTCACTTAAACATAGTTTTTGTGAGTTAATATTAAAAGGTCCACCGTCATCACCATCACATATACGTAACACATTAATACACACAGGAACAGTCAGGTTAAGAAGTCGTTGTGCAGAGCAGAGACATGATGCCAGAGCAAGACTCCTCCAGGGACCCAGAAGGGGGGGCGCAGGGCATTGGACGGGTCTGAGAGGATCTCTACTGTCACGCATCTTGCAGGACACACGTCTGTACCAGGAAGATTGATAAAAATGCGCCTACAGCCATGAGCAACGCATGAGACGTGAGCACGCATGAACAAGCGCATACCATCCATGACACAACAGCCATGAGCATAACGCGATGTACACAACACATGGACCCAAGGCATGATCAATCTTGATGAACAGCAACCATGACCAACGCCATGACACAACGCCATGACACAACGCCATGACAACCCAGCACAACACCATGACACAACGCCATGACACAACACCATGACACAACGCCATGACAACACCATGACACAACGCCATGACACAACGCCATGACACAACGCCATGAACCATAACAACGCCATGACAACCAAAACACCATGACACACCATGACACACACGCCATGACACAACACCATGACACAACTGACCCATGACACAACACCATGACAAACCCATGACACAAACGCCATGACACAACACGCCATGACAACACACCATGACACAACGCCATGACACAACGCCATGACAACACCATGACACAACGCCATGACACAACGCCATGACACACCATGACACAACGCCATGACACAACGCCATGACACAACGCCATGACACAACACCATGACACAACGCCATGACACAACGCCATGACACAACGCCATGACACAACGCCATGACACAACGCCATGACACAACGCCATGACACAACCCATGACACAACACCATGACACAACACCATGACACAACGCCATGACAACACAATGACACAACGCCATGACACAACACCATGACAACACCATGACAACATGCCATGACACAACGCCATGACACAACACCATGACACAGAGGGGGAAGGCAGCTCTTATGTTACAGTTCAAACTAAATGAACTACAGTATGTGATGTGAGATGTTACATCAGGATATTTCTATTTTAGGTCATTTATATTGATATAATTAATAGCTATGTGATTTACATTCATGTAATATTTACAAGTAGCACAATGCTCATTATGAACTGGAGCCGCAGTCTTTTATTGTAAATATCTATTTCAGAGCTTGCTGTCTGTTCTTAAAGGCATTTCATGTTGAACTCTAAAGGTGTGGCCTGTGCTGGCCGTGATGGGGGGTGCTGACGCAGGGCTGCGTGTGGGGGGGCGCTGTGTACACAAACAGAACCTGGTCGTCACGCTACTCTACTGGGTGTGGTGAAGGAGGGGAGCGCCTCGGCCAAGGTGCAGTGGGACGAGGCGGAGATCACCATCAGGTATTAACGTTAGATTTGACCCAGCAGGTCTCGATAGCCCTGGTCCCAGATCAGTTTGTGCTCTCTTGCCTGATGGAATTCTCATGGGGGTGACAATGCCAGTGGAGTAGGCAAGAGCGGAAACAGATCTGAGACCAGGCTAAGGCCTTGAGAGAAGCAAGGCTTATTATTAGGGCTGGCACAATGGACAATAACCGTGAACCCCTTAATACATTCATTTCAGGAGAAGGGAGGATTCAGCTTTATATTCAAGCAGATTATAGTTTAGTCAATAGCAGTTTCATGTCTTGCTGAATATGTACACTGGCTATGTTCACATAACTATTCTGTAAAACTCCATCACCTAGCCCTGTTTCAATACTTTTCCTCCATAACCACCCTCATCCACTACCATTAATACCTCCCAATAACTTATCCACCATCATCCATATCCCATATATAAGCTATTGACTCATTCATTGACTCATCCCAACTCTGCATGGTACCATGATATCACCAGCCCCTCTTCCACCCATCCACCTAGCCTGGTCCCAGATGTGTTTATGTAATGCCAACTCCATCTGTGTCATTGTCAAGCCAAACATTGGCATGAATATTCCATAAGGAGATGGCAAGAAGCAGAAACAGACTGGCTCCCAGGGCAGACTACCATCCATCCATATCCATCCCCCAGACTACCATCCATCCATCCCCCAGACTACCATCCCATCCCCCAGACTACCATCCATCCATCCCCCAGACTACCATCCATCCCATCCCCCAGACTACCATCATCATCCCCAGACTACTCCATCCATCCCCCAGACTACCATCCATCCATCCCCCAGACTACCATCCATCCATCCCCCAGACTACCATCCATCCATCCCCCAGACTACCATCCATCCATCCCCCAGACTACCATCCATCCCCCAGACTACCATCCATCCCCCAGACTACATCCATCCATCCCCAGACTACATCCATCCATCCATCCCCCAGACTACCATCCATCATCCATCCCCCAGACTACCATCCATCCATCCCCCAGACTACCATCCATCCCCCAGACTACCATCCATCCATCCCCCAGACTACCATCCATCCATCCCCCAGACTACCATCCATCCATCCCCCAGACTACATCATCCATCCCCAGACTACCATCCATCCCCAGCTACCATCCATCTCCCCCAGACTACCATCCATCCATCCCCAGACTACATCATCCATCCCCAGACTACCATCCATCCCCCAGACTACCATCCATCCATCCCAGACTACACATCCATCCATCCCCCAGACTACCATCCATCCCCCAGACTACCATCCATCCATCCCCCAGACTACCATCCATCCATCCCCAGACTACCATCCATCCATCCCCCAGAACTACCCACTAATCCATCCCCCAGACTACCATCCCATCCATCCCCCAGACTACCATCCATCCATCCCCAGACTACACCATCCATCCATCCCCCAGACTACCATCCATCCATCCCCCAGACTACCATCCATCCATCCCCCAGACTACCATACCATCCATCCCCCAGACTACCATCCATCCATCCCCCAGATACCATCATCCCCAGACTACATCCATCCCAGACTACCATCCATCCATCCCCAGACTACCATCCATCCATCCCCCAGACTACACCATCCATCCCCAGACTCATCCATCCCCAGACTACCATCCATCCATCCCCCAGACTACCATCCATCCCCCGACTCCATCCATCCCCCAGACTACATCCATCCATCCCCCAGACTACCATCATCCATCCCCCAGATACCATCCATCCCCAGACTACCATCCATCATCCCCCAGACTAACATCCATACCATCCATCCCCCAGACTACCATCCATCTCCCCCAGACTACCATCCATCATCCCCAATCATCCACCCGATACCATCCATCCATCCCCCCAGACTACCATCCATCCATCCCCCAGACTCCACCATCCATCCCCCAGACTACCATCCCCAGATCCATCCATCCATCCGACTCCCACTCCAATCCATCCCCAGCACTCCATCCCATCCATCCATCCACCAGACTCCATCCAATCCATCCATCCCCCAGACCTCCATCATCCATAATCCACATCCCAATACATCCATCCCCAGACTACCATCATCCATCCCCAAATCATCCCCCATCCATCCATCCCCATACCATCCATCCATCCCCAGTCCATCCCATCCATCCCCAGTCCATCCATACCCATCCATCTCCCAGCACCTCCACCATCCATCCCCAGCCATCATCCATCCCCCAGACTACCATCCATCCATCCAATCCATCCATCCATCCCACCTCACCCCCAGATCCATCCATCACCCCCATATCCTCCAATCCACATCCCCCAGCCATCCATCCATCCATTCCATCCACCCCAGCACATCACCCATCCATCCCCAGATCCACATCCATCCATCCTCCATCCACCATCCATCCATCCCAGCTAGCCATCCATCCACATCCATCCCCCAACTACCATCACCATCCACCATACCATCCATACCACCATCCACATCCATCCCCACACAGCCATCCATCCATCCCCCAGCCATCCATCCATCCCCCAGCCATCCATCCTCCACTCCTCCACCATGTCTTGCATGCTCTCTGTCTTCCTCCTCCTTTCCCTCACTCTGTTTTTCCTTGTGTTCCTCCACTTCTGGTTCTTCATTAAAGCTTCCCAACTTTCTGGTCGCCTAGTGACACTCCCCTGTACAACCTGGAGCCCTGCGAGCCGCTGCCCTTTGACGTGGCACGCTTCCGGGGCCTCACCGCTTCCCTGCTCCTCGACCTCACCTACCTCACCTCCATCCACGAGGACGCTGGGAAACTCAGCGCCCGGCGCCACGAGAAGAAGCACCGTAGCGGTAGAGGTCACGATACAACGACGACGACCGCCACGACAAACGACGACATCAACAACAAACCTAGTGAGACAGAGCTGAGCCACCAACACAGGGTCTCCCCAGACCCCAAAGACACAACAACAACGGGGACCGTCACCACGACGACGACCTCTGATCTGAGAGTGTCACACAGCCTGGACGAGGTCAAAGCCCACGTGGTGCCCAACTCCAAATCAGAGAGCGAGATCTCCTCCTACGCCTTGGACTCCCAAAACCAGGGTGGAGGAGGAGGAGGAGGAAGTCCAGAGAACCTCTCCCCTGCTCCTCAGACCCCCCAGGAGGGCAACAGGAGGAAGGGCCATGAGGGGCTGTCTCACGGGGGCCGGGGCCACGATGGCTCTCCCTCCTCAGGGGCCAGTCAATCTGAGATCCATGCGGTGCAGCTGTCCTACCTCTACCTGGGGGCAATGAAGGCTCTCAGCACCCTGCTCACCTGCTCCAAGTATGCTGAGCTGCTGCTCATACCCAAGGTTAGTAGTACTGCATCTGGTGAGTCAGTTTGGTGGCAGCAACATCAGGGTTGTGGGTTCGAATCCCGCATGGCTCTCACATCATATAGTACCTGTCCGAGAAATGCCTGGGCCCAGGTTACGTTGTCAGGAAAAAGTCACTGGCCCCAAGTATACTGTAAATGTGTGTTTTGTCAATCAAAGCGTCTGCTAACGGCCCACTCTGTAATCGGTCCAGGTTCAATCAAAGCATCTGCTAACGGCCCACTATGTAATCGGTCCTGGTTAAATCAAAGCGTCTGCTAACGGCCCACTATGTAATCGGTCCAGGTTCAATCAAACCTTCTGCTAACGGCCCACTATGTAATAGGTCCAGGTTCAATCAAAGCGTCTGCTAACAGCCCACTCTGTAATCGGTCCAGGTTCAATCAAAGCGTCTGCTTAACGGCCCCACTATGTAATCGGTCCTAGGTTCAATCAAACCTTCTGCTAACGGCCACTATGTAATCGGTCCAGGTTCAATCAAAGCGTCTGCTAACGGTCCACTATGTAATCCGGTCCAGGTTCAATCAAAACTGTCTGCTAACGGCCCACTCTGTAATCGGTCCAGGTTCAATCAAAGCGTCTGCTAACGGCCCACTCTGTAATCGGTCCAGGTTCAATCAAAGCGTCTGCTAACGGCCCACTCTGTAATCGGTCCAGGTTCAATCAAAGCGTCTGCTAACGGCCCACCTGTAATCGGTCCAAGGTTCAATCAAAGCGTCTGCTAACGGCCCACTTGTAATCGGTCCAGGTTCAATCAAAGCTGTCTGCTAACGGCCCACTCTGTAATCGGTCCAGGTTCAATCAAAGCGTCTGCTAACGGCCCACTCTGTAATCGGTCCAGGTTCAATCAAAGCGTCTGCTAACGGCCCACTATGTAATCGGTCCAGGTTCAATCAAAGCGTCTGCTAACGGCCCACTCTGTAATCGGTCCAGGTTCAATCAAAGCGTCTGCTAACGGCCCACTATGTAATCGGTCCAGGTTCAATCAAAGCGTCTGCTAACGGCCCACTATGTAATCGGTCCAGGTTCAATCAAAGCGTCTGCTAACGGTCCACTATGTAATCGGTCCAGGTTCAATCAAATGTCTGCATAGGCCCATCTGAATAGGTCAGGTTCAATCAAAGCGTCTGCTAACGGCCCCATGTAATAGGTCCAGGTTCAATCAAAGGTCTGCTATGGCCCACTCTGTAATCGGTCCAGGTTCAGCGGGCCTGCTCCAGGCACAATGCGGACCACTGAACGTGGTCACAACGCCTGGCTGACGGCCCCCCTGTAACGGAGTTGAATAAAGCGCATGCTAAGTCCTATGTTCAGTCAGGTCATCAGGCGTTGTAGGTCCCACATTAAGGTCCGTTGGATGGCGTTTGGCCATGGTCGGCCGGTTCAATCAAAGTCTGTAACGCCTGCTGAATCGGTCCAGTCAGCAAAGCAGTGCCTTGAAGGTCCCTCTACTGGACCATCGGTCGGTTGGAACTTCAAACTCTGTCGGACTGTAGGTCCAGGTAACAAACTCCTGTTATAAGGCCTAGTTAATTGGGTCTCTCATCAAGTGTTGCTTGTGACCTGCAGAGTCAGGTAAAAACGTTGCTAAGGGTGTGTCAGGTTCATCGAGCGTCTCTACGGCCCAATGTACGGCCAGGTTCAACAAGCCGCTACGGCCTCAACGCCAGTCACAAGCCCTCGGCCCTCACGCACACTCCTTCATGACGCCTCTCTGGAGGGATACTACCAACCGCCACTACGACCAGTTACTGACACAGAGCGTCTGTCCCTGCCTCAAGTCCACGTGGGTTCATGCCGCTTAGCCTGTCAAGGTAGTTCAATCAAACCGCAACGCCCACACACACACACAACGTGAACTTTTAAGTCAGGTTATTACACTATGTAACGGTCCAGGTTCAATCAAGCGTCTGCTAACGGCCCACTATGTAATCGGTCCAGGTTCAATCAAAGCGTCTGCTAACGGCCCACTATGTAATTGGTCCAGGTTCAATCAAAGTGTCTGCTATTGGCCCACTCTGGAATCGGTCCAGGTTCAATCAAAGCGTCTGCTAACGGCCCCTCTGTAATAGGTCCAGGTTCAATCAAAGCGTCTGCTAACGGCCCACAATGTAATCGGTCCAGGTTCAATCAAAGCGTCTGCTAACGGCCCACTCTGTAATCGGTCCAGGTTCAATCAAAGCGTCTGCTAACAGCCCACTCTGTAATCGGTCCAGGTTCAGCCGGAGCCTGCTCCCAGTGGACACAATGCAGACCTGAACGCTGGGTCCACCCCCAGTGGCGGAGCGGCCTCGCCCGTGTGCCAGGAGGAAGTTGAGATGAGGGCGGCACTGCAGTTCCTGATGCGTCACATGGTCAAGCGGGCCGTGATGAGGTCACCCATCAAGCGGGCGTTGGGATTGGCCGATTTGGAGAGGGCTCAGGCCGTGATCTATAAATTGGTGGTCAGCGGGCTGCTGGACGGACACTGCAGCGGGGGCAAAGCCAGGCCTGGTGAGTCCCTCTACACTGAGGAAAACAACATGGTGTTTGTTAGGGAAGGCTTTTCCAACTCTGGTCCTGGACTGGGTTCTTCCTGGGGTAAACATCTATACACCTGTTAATACTAGCTAGCTAGTTACCTTGGAGGTTTCTCTGACCATCTGATGTTGTGACCTGTCAAGAGTAAAGGAAAACTCTGTACTAAGGTGGTTGTTGGTCTCTCTCCCGGCGTCTTAGCTGACCCAGAGTGTGAGGAGGGTGTGCAGGGAGAGCAGCAGGCCCAGACGCCCATCACCACTAGCCCCTCGGCCTCCAGCACCACCTCCTTCATGAGCTCCTCTCTGGAGGATACTACCACCGCCACTACACCAGTTACTGACACAGAGACTGTCCCTGCCTCAGAGTCCCCTGGGGTCATGCCGCTTAGCCTGCTCAGGTATATCAATCACACACACACACACACACACACACACACACACACACACACACACACTGTGGATACTTTTTAAAGTCAAGGTATTTATTACAATGCCTGGTCTTTACAGGCAAATGTTTTCAAGCTACCCGACCACCACTCTGCTGCCAACGCGTCGTGCCCAGACCCCCCCGGTGTCTTCTCTCCCCACGTCTCCCTCTGACGAGGTGGGCCGCAGACAGAGCCTCACCTCCCCTGAGACCCAGACCTCCAGACCAACCAACAGGACAGGAACATGTATGGATTACACACCAAGCATCGCATGCATACACGCACACAAACACAGAGACACAGAGACACACAAACACACAGACACAGAGCCTCAGCTCCCCTGAGACCTTGTTTTATCCCAGTCCAACAGGCTGGCTAGTACTGGCCCTGTTTTATCCCAGACCAACAGGCTGGCTAGTACTGGCCCTGTTTTATCCCAGGCAACGGGCGGGCTATTTACGGGCCCCTTTTATCCAGCCAACAGGGGCTAGTAGGGCCTTTTTTACCCAGGCCAAAGGGGTAGTATGGCCTTTTTTCCCAGGCCAACAGGCGGCTATATGGCCCATTTATCCCAGGCCAACAGGCTGCTATACTGGCCTTTTATCCCGGGCCCCCCAAAAGGGCTGGCTAGATGGCCTTTTATCCCAGGCCAACAGGCGGGTAGTACGGGCCCTTTAATCCCGGCCAACAGGGGCTAGTACGGGCCCATGTTTTCCCCCCCACCACCCAACCAGGCTGGCTGTACGCCCTGTTTATCCCAGCCCAAAACAGGTGCTAGTGCTGGCTTGTTTACCCGGGCCAACAGGCTGGAAGTACTGGCCTTGTTTTATCCCAGACCAACAGGCTGGCAGATGGCCCTGTTTTATCCAGACCAAAGTGCTGTAGGCCTTTTTATCCAGACAAGGCTGGCTGTGCTGGCCCGTTTATCCGGGGCAACAGGCTGGGTAATGGCCTGTTTATCCCAGACAACCAGGCTGGCTAGTACCTGTTTATCCCAGACCAACGGGCTATTTGGCCCTTTTTATCCCAGCCAACAGGCTGGCTAGTACGGGTTTTTACCCAGCCAACAGGCGAGTACTGGCCCTTTTTATCCCAGACCAACAGGCGGGTAGACTGGCCTTTTATTCCGGGCAACAGGTGGCTAGTTACTGGCCCTTTTTATCCCAGCCAACAGGTGGCTAGTACGGCCCTTTTTACCAAGCCAACAGGCTGGTAGTACTGGCCCTATTTTATCCCAGCCAACAGGCTGGCTAGTACTGGCCTTGTTTTATCCCAGGCCAACAGGCTGGCTAGTACGGCCTGTTTTATCCCAGGCCAACAGGCTGACTAGTACTGGCCCTATTTTATCCCAGGCCAACAGGCTGGTAGTACGCCCTTTTATCCGGGCCAAACAGGCGGGTAGTACGGCCCTTTTTATCCCAGCCAACAGGGGCCCTAGTTGGCCCTTTTATCCCGCCAACAGGCTGGCTAGTATGCCCTTTTACCCAAGCCCAACAGGGGGACTAGTACTGGCCCTATTTTATCCCAGGCCAACAGGCTGGCTAGTACCGGCCTTGTTTTACCCCAGGCCAAAGCTGGCTAGTACGGGCCCCTTTTTACCCCGGGCAACAGGCTGGCTAGTGCTGGCCCTGTTTTATCCCAGACCAACAGGCTGGCTAGTGGCCCCTGTTTTATCCCAGGCCAACAGGCTGGCTAGTACTGGCCCTATTTTATCCCAGGCCAACAGGCTGGCTAGTACCGGCCCTGTTTTATCCCAGGCCAACAGGCGGCTAGTAGGCCCTGTTTACCCCAGCCACAGGTGGCTTGGGCGGCCCTGTTTTACCCCGGGGCCAACAGGCTGGTATACGGGCCCCCTTGTTTTATCCCCCAAGGGGCTTACCCCTGTTTATCCCAACCAACGGCTGGTATTTGGGCCCTTTTTATCCCAGCAAACAGGCTGGCTAGTCCCCTTTTTTATCCAGCCAAAGGGCGGGCAAGTACGGGCCCTTTTTATCCCAGGCAAAGGGCTGGTATTTTTACGGCCCTGTTTTACCCCCAGCCCCAACAGGCTGCTGTACTGGCCTGTTTTTACCCCCAACAGGCTGGCTAGTAGGGCCCCTTTTATCCCGGGGCAACAGGCTGGTATACCCGTTTTTCCCGGCAACAGGCGGGTAAGGGCCCCTTTTTTTATCCCAGCCAACAGGGGGCTAGTCGGGCCCTTTTTATCCCGCCAAAGGTGGCTAGTACTGGCCTTTTTATCCCGCCAAACGGCTGGCTAGTCTGCCTTTTTACCCCAGCCAACAGGCGGCTAGTAGGCCCTTTTACCCCAGCAACAGGCGGGCAATCCCTTTCCCCCCCTGTTATCCCAACCAAACGGTGGCTATTACTGGGCCTTTTTTATCCCAGGCCAAGGTGGCTATTTTAACCCCCTGTTTTATCCCAGCCAAAGGGGGGCCTAGTGTTTCCCTGGTTTATCCCAGGCCCAGGCTGGTAGATGGCCCTGTTTTTTCCCAACCAAAGGGGGCTATACGGGCCCCTGTTTTATCCCAGACCAAAGGCTGGTGACTGGCTTTTTTTATCCCGGGCCCAAAAGGGCGGTAGTCGGGCCCCCTTTTTTTACCCCAAAACCAACAGGCTGGCTAGTTGGCCCGTTTTACCCCAGAAACGGCGGGCTAGTACCCTGTTTATCCAGCCCAACAGGGGGTAGTAGGGCCTTTTTTTCCCGGGCAACAGGGGGCGTACCCCTTTTTTTATCCCAGACCAAAAGCGGGAAATACGGCCCCTTTTTATCCCGACCAACAGGCGGGGCGTCGGGCCCTTTTATCCCAGCAACGGGCTCTTACTGGCCTTTTTTTATCCAGCCAACATGGCTAGTACGGGCCCCCATTTTACCCCCAGCCAAAAGGCTGGCTATTGGCCCTTTTTATCCCAGGCCAACAGGCGACTAGTATGCCCTATTTTATCCGGGCCAAAGGCTGGCTTTTGGGGCCCGTTTACCCAGGCCAAACCGGGGGCCCCTAAAATGGCCCTTTTATCCCCAGCCCAAAGGGGTAGTTGGCCCTTTTTTTCCCAGCCAAAGGGGCTAGTTGGCCCTTTTTACCCGCCCACAGGCGGGCTAGTAGGGCCCCGGTTTTACCCCGGGCCAAACAGCTGGCTATCGGGCCCCTTTTTTCCCAGCCAAAAGGGCCCTTAGTATGGCCCTTTTTATCCCAGACCACAGGCGGGGAGTATCCCCCCCTTTTTTAAAACCCCGGGCCAAAATTGTGTGCGGCCCGTTTTACCCGCCCAAAGGCTGGCTAGTCTGGCCCTTTTTTCCAAAAAAAGGCTGGCTAGCTGGCCCCTTTTACCCCCGGGAAAACGGGCTGGCTAGTCGGGCCCCTGTTTTTCCCAGGCCAACAGGCTGGTAGTCTGGCCCTTTTTATCCCAGACCAACAGGTGGCTATTGGGGCCCCCTGTTTTACCCGGGGACAACAGGGGGCTAGTAGGCCCTGTTTTCCCCAGGCCAACGGGGGCTAGTCGGCCCTTTTTATCCCAGACAACGGTGGTAGTATCCCCGTTTACCCAGACCAACGGGCTGGCTAGGGGCCCCTGTTTTACCCCCACCAACCAGGCTGGTATTTGGGCCTTTTTTCCCAGGCCAACAGGGCTGGCTAGTCCCTGTTTACCCCGGGCCAACAGGGGAGTCGGGCCCCCTTTTTTACCCCGCCAACGGGGGGTACGGGCCCCTTTTTTACCCCAGCCAAAGGCGGGTATTACTGGCCCCTTTTTTATCCCGGCCACAGGGGGTAGTATGGCCTTTTTATCCAAAGGCAACAGGCGGCTAGTACCCCTTTTTACCCAGCAACAGGCTGGTTTGGCCCTTTTTTTTTTACCCCAAAACCAAACAGGCTGGCAAAAGGGTAAGACTTTTTTTTTATTTGCTTGAGGGAAATGTTTTACGTGACATACATGAATACTTTTTAAATTTTAAAATTTTTAGCATTGAGACGCTCTTACCCAGAGCGATTTACATTTTAGGGTGCATACCTTTTATGACTGTGATTTAAATTTTACTTGACTGTGATATGATATTACTATGACTGTGAAATGATATTACTATGACTGTGATGATATTGATATATGTTGGACTGTGAATGCATATACTAGTGACTGTGGATAAGAGATATTACTAGTACGTGATATGAAAACTTAACTAGACTGGACCTGACTGAAGCTCTGTGATTATTCTATGACTGCTGATTGAATATATAATGCTGTGAAGTTACTTGACTGTGATATGTATTACTATGACTTGTTGATATGTGGTGGGTCACCTCCTAGCTATCTTCAGATGAATGCACCTAACTGTAAGTTGCTCTGGATAAGAGCATCTACTCAATTACTAAAATTAAAAACTGTAAACGTAGGACTAGGGCCCCTGGAACGAAGGCGGCTCTTGGTGACTTCATTCTTAAGGCTCTTACTTTTTTTCTGATCAATAAAATATACCTGTCCATAGTAGCACACAGGATACGTTCTGTAAGTCCTGTTTGTCTCTGTATGTGATGGTAACATCCTCTCCTCCGTGTTGTCCACTCCAGCCCTGTCGGACCCCAGCAGCAGACTCTCCACTTCCCCTCCACCCCCGGCCATCGCTGTGCCCCTCCTGGAGATGGGCTTCTCTCTGAGGCAGATCACCAAGGCTCTGGAGGCTACAGGGACAGGTACAGACTTCACTATACACTACCTTATACCAAGGCTCTGGAGGGTACAGGGGACATGACTTCAGATACACTACCTTATCCCAAGGCTCTGGAGGGTAACAGGGACTGACTTCAATATATTCTATACACTACCTTATACCAAGGCCTCTGGAGGGTACCATGGTACCGACTTCACTATACACTACCTTATACCAAGGGCTCTGGAGGGTACCTACTTCCCCCTTACCAAGGCTCTGGAGGGTACAGGGACTGACTTTCACTATACACTACCTTATACCAAGGCTCTGGAGGGTACAGGTACTGACTTCACTATACCACTACCTTATACCAAGGCTCTGGAGGGTACAGGGTACTGACTTCACTATACACTACCTTATACCAGGCTCTGGAGGGTACAGGTACTGACTTCACTATACACTACCTTATACCAAGGCTCTGGAGGGTACAGGGACTGACTTCACTATACACTACCTTATACCAAGGCTCTGGAGGGTACAGGGACAGACTTCACTATACACTACCTTATACCAAGGCTCTGGAGGGTACAGGGACTGACTTCACTATACACTACCTTATACCAAGGCTCTGGAGGGTACAGGGACTGACTTCACTATACACTACCTTATACCAAGGCTCTGGAGGGTACAGGGACTGACTTCACTATACACTACCTTATACCAAGGCTCTGGAGGGTACAGGGACAGACTTCACTATACACTACCTTATACCAAGGCTCTGGAGGGTACAGGGACTGACTTCACTATACACTACCTTATACCAAGGCTCTGGAGGGTACAGGGACTGACTTCACTATACACTACCTTGTTTTTCATGGTTCGGGCTTGGCCCCTTAGTTTAAGTGAAGGGAAATCTTAACGCTACAGCATACAATGACGTTCTAGACGATTCTGTGCTTCCAACTTTGTGGCAACAGTTTGGGGAAGGCCCTTTCCTGTTTCAGCATGACAATGCCCCCGTGCACAAAGTGAGGTCCATACAGAAATGGTTTGTCGAGATCTGTGTGGAATAACTTGACTGACCTGCACAGAGCCCTGACATCAACCCTGCCTTTGGGATGAATTGGAACGCCGACTGCGAGCCAGGCCTAATTGCCCAACATCAGTGCTCGACCTCACTAATGCTCTTGTGGCTGAATGGAAGCAAGTCCCCTCAGCAATGTTCCAACATCTAGTGGAAAGCCTTCCCAGAAGAGTGGAGGCTGTTATAGCAGCAAATGGGGGACCAACTCCATATTAATGCCCATGATTTTGGAATGAGATGTTCGACGAGAAGCTGTCCACATACTGTTGGCCATGTAGTGTATCACAAATATCACATGTTGTATCGCTGAATATGAGCGAGAACACTTTGGTTACTGTTGGCAGCAAACATGGAGTCAGTCAGTCAGCCATCAGTTCAGAATGTCCAGCTTGTTTGCAAATGAGCCTCCTACTTTATCTAGTGGCCATTCAGGATTCAGCCACTTCTAATGGACCGTCTCTCTCCCAGCCAATGGCCATTCAGGATTCAGCCACTTCTAATGGACCGTCTCTCTCCCAGCCAATGGCCATTCAGGATTCAGCCACTTCTAATGGACCGTCTCTCTCCCAGCCAATGGCCATTCAGTATTCAACCACTTCTAATGGACCGTCTCTCTCCCAGCCAATGGCCATTCAGTATACAACCACTTCTAATGGACCGTCTCTCTCCCAGCCAATGGCCATTCAGTATTCAACCACTTCTAATGGACCGTCTCTCTCCCAGCCAATGGCCATTCAGTATTCAGCCACTTCTAATGGACCGTCTCTCTCCCAGCCAATGGCCATTCAGTATTCAGCCACTTCTAATGGACCGTCTCTCTCCCAGCCAATGGCCATTCAGTATTCAGCCACTTCTAATGGACCGTCTCTCTCCCAGCCAATGGCCATTCAGTATTCAACCACTTCTAATGGACCGTCTCTCTCCCAGCCAATGGCCATTCAGTATTCAGCCACTTCTAATGGACCGTCTCTCTCCCAGCCAATGGCCATTCAGTATTCAAACCACTTCTAATGGACCGTCTCTCTCCCAGCCAATGGCCATTCAGTATTCAACCACTTCTAATGGCCATTCAGTATTCAACCACTTCTAATGGACCGTCTCTCTCCCAGCCAATGGCCATTCAGTATTCAACCACTTCTAATGGACCGTCTCTCTCCCAGCCCAATGGCCATTCAGTATTCAACCACTTCTAATGGACCGTCTCTCTCCCAGCCAATGGCCATTCAGTATTCAACCACTTCTAATGGACCGTCTCTCTCCCAGCCAATGGCCATTCAGTATTCAACCACTTCTAATGGACCGTCTCTCTCCCAGCCAATGGCCATTCAGTATTCAACCACTTCTAATGGACCGTCTCTCTCCCAGCCAATGGCCATTCAGTATTCAACCACTTCTAATGGACCGTCTCTCTCCCAGCCAATGGCCATTCAGTATACAACCACTTCTAATGGACCGTCTCTCTCCCAGCCAATGGCCATTCAGTATACAACCACTTCTAATGGACCGTCTCTCTCCCAGCCAATGGCCATTCAGTATACAACCACTTCTAATATTATTATTATAACTGCTTATATTTGTCCTGCTACAGACTTGTTAATGTGTTCATCATTACAAGTGTGTAATGGTAATGTGTTGCATATCCCAACTCCCCCTGAAACACCCGCAGGGAGTGGGGTCACGGCCGGGGTCACCATTGGCCAGCGCCAAATGGAGCAATTGGGGGTTAAGTGCCTTGCTCAAGGGCACAGCGACAGATCTTTTTCGGCTCAGGAATTCAAATTCAGCAACCTTTGTTACCTGGTCCCAACGCTCTAACCTCGTGGCTACCTGCCACCCCTGTTAGCAGCACCCTGACAGTGATCTAAGTATGTCATCAGTTCCTATCTGCACCCCATCCCCCCCCAGGTACTCGTGGCGAGGCTGATGCCCAGAACATCACAGTGCTGGCCATGTGGATGATAGAGCACCCCGGGACGGAGGAGGAGGAGCAGGAGGAGAGCCACTCTGGAGGAGGGGGGTCAGACAGCTCCACCTGCCCAGGGGCCACAGCCTCGGGAGGGGGTAAGAGTCTGGAGAGGAGCTACCTACACTCCCCTGGAGATATCCCTAACGCTGACGCTGCAGACATGGAGGAGGGCTTCAGTGAGAGGTAGGTACAGTCTACAGTAACTGAACCTGTTCTAGAGTACAGCCCCCTCAGGGTCAGGGGTCAGGTATGACTGTCTAAAGCCTTCTGTTGCCCATAGTGCACTTAGTAGCACTTGGATAAAACTGCTGTAGATTCAGGATTCAACAACAACATGAACTTACAATACTTCCTGCTACAGCGCAGAAAGAGTCAGGGGATGCCGTCTATTCTGTTTGCTATTGCTATTGAACTACTAGTTATAATTTAAAACCGATATTAGATCATCTGTTTCCATGTTTCTGGTTGTACGAGGGCTGTGTTGTCCTTGTTGTCAGTTTCCACGTGACTGACTGACTGTGAGTGCAGTGTAAAACAGCGGATCATTTCCCCATGTTTACTGACTGTGTGTCCCTGCAGTCCAGAGGGTCTGGACCAGAGTGCAGTGTAAAACAGCGGATCATTTCCCCATGTTTACTGACTGTGTGTCCCTGCAGTCCAGAGGGTCTGGACCAGAGTGCAGTGTAAAACAGCGGATCATTTCCCCATGTTTACTGACTGTGTGTCCCTGCAGTCCAGAGGGTCTGGACCAGGACAGTGCCTCAGCCTCCAGTGGTCCAACACCCAGAGGCCACTCTGCTGTCAGCAGGAAACACCGCTTTGACTTGGCTGCTAGGACGCTGCTGACCCGTGCTGGTGAGACTCTCTCTCTCTCTCTGCTCTCCCTTCCTCCCTCCTTTTTCCTTTCCTCCGAGACGTCTAAGAAAAGGAAAACCCACACACTGCTCTTGCCAGTATCACTTTATGTTTTTGAAAGTAAACTCAGGGAGAAAAAAATTATAAAGAAACTTCCCTTTTTCAGGACCCTGTCTTTCAAAGATAATTAGTGAAAAATCCAAATAACTTCACAGATCTTCATTGTAAAGGGTTTAAACACTGTTTCCCATGCTTGTTCAATGAACAATAAACAATTAATGAACATGCACCTGTGGAACGGTCGTTAAGACACTAACAGCTTACAGACGGTAGGCAATTAAGGTCACAGTTATGAAAACTTAGGACACTAAAGAGGCCTTTCTACTGACTCTGAAAAACACCAAAAGAAAGATGCCCAGGGTCCCTGCTCATCTGCGTGAACGTGCCTTAGGCATGCTGCAAGGAGGCATGAGGACTGCAGATGTGGCCAGGGCAATAAATTGCGATGTCCGTACTGTGAGACGCCTAAGACAGCGCTACAGGGAGACAGGACGGACAGCTGATCGTCCTCGCAGTGGCAGACCACGTTTAACAACACCTGCACAGGATCGGTACATCCGAACATCACACCTGCGGGACAGGTACAGGATGGCAACAACAACTGCCCGAGTTACACCAGGAACTCACAATCCCTCCATCAGTGCTCATCTTATGTTCATACAAATATTTACACATGTTAAGTTTTCTGAAAATAAACGCAGTTGACAGTGAGAGGACCTTTCTTTTTCTGCTGAGTTTATATTTACCCAGATAAGCACCCTAAGGGCTCGTCAGTCAGCATTTCACATTAAGGTCTACAGCTGTTGTATTCGGCGCACGTGACAAATAACAACATTTGATTTGATTTACTAAAGTTCCTACTAAAGCGTTTGGTGGTGCTGGTATCTCCTCTTCTGTTAGCTGTGTAGTACTACTCGGTGCAGGCTAGTGATGGGGGGAAAACAATCGATAGTTACATATCGGGATATTATTTTGTATCGTTTTGACAATATCACAATATAATTTTTGCACTAGTTGGCTGTACCTGCGCCCAAAAAAAACTCGCAGTATTTTTCCCTCATAGCTTGTTCTCTCATCTTCTTTTTAAATAGAGAGACAATTTGTTTTCAGCACTTTTATTTCCATGACTGATTATTATTATTTATTTGTCTTTCTCACGGCTCTCTCTTGTCTCTCTGCAGTAGATATATTTACATTTACATTTTAGTCATTTAGCAGACGCTCTTATCCAGAGCGACTTACAGGAGCAATTAGGGTTAAGTGCCTTGCTCAAGGGCACATCGGCAGATTTTTCACCTAGTCGGCTCGGGGATTAGAACCAGCGACCTTTCGGTTACTGGCACAACTCTCTTAACCACTAAGCTACCTGCCGCCCCACAATATATATAATATATATGGTGAGCAATATGTTTGGAACGTAAAATCACAGTATTGAATCGCTATACATATGGTATCGGCACCTAAGTAACGTGATAATATGGTACGGTGAGGTCCCATCCCCCTCCCCTCTCCTCTAGCTGGTCTGTACCGGCCCGGTCCAGGTCATGGTGGTCATCCGTACAGCAGGACCCTGGACCTCTGTGTCACTAAACTTCTATACTATTCTAACATATACTCTCTCCTCCCCTCTCCTGTAGCTGGTCTGTACCGCTCGGTGCAGGCCCATCGTAGCCAGTCTCGTAGGGAGGGCAGTGCCCTACAGCAGGACACTGGAGCGCTGTATGACTTTAACCAGATGTAGCTGGTCTGTACCGCTCGGTCAGGCCCATCGTAGCCAGTCTCGTAGGGAGGGCAGTGCCCTACAGCAGGACACTGGAGCGCTGTATGACTTTAACCTAGATGAGGAACTGGAGCTTGATCTGGACGAGGAGGCCATGGAGGCCATGTTTGGTCAGGACCTGGCCAGTGACACTGACATCCTGGGCATGTGGATCCCAGAGGTACTGGACTGGCCGACATGGGTGTGTGTGAGTGCAGCGGGGTGCTGCTTCTTTCCTCCCCTTTAACTCAGGGGTTCATCCTGACTTCCACTTCACTAAACATCTTGCTTTAGTGGAAGTCAGGATTTTGACTCTTAACAAATTAACTTTCACTCGCACACTCATTCACTTAGTGCTGTAAATGCTAACCATCTGCTTAGAGAGGTTGAGGCTCACACACGCTCACACACGCTCACACTATCTCCCTCTCTCTCGCTCTCACACACACACTGCGTCATGCTCTGCCATTGGCGGTGATTTCTGTCGTTAGCCTAACTAGCATGGGATGTCAATAGGGTTTGGTTGGAAACCAGATGGAATGCTAACATGCTAAGGGTGATTACAGTGGGTGGCATTGATCATCATCAATTCTTGGTGCTTGTGGTTAATTTATCAAGTCTTGGTGCTTGTGGTTAATTAATGAAGTCTTGTTGCTTGTGGTTAATTGATCAAGTCTTGCTGCGTGTGGTTAATTCGTCAAGTCTCGTTGCTTGTGGTTAATTCATCAAGTCTCGTTGCTTGTGGTTAATTCATCAAGTCTTGTTGCTTGTGGTTAATTCATCACATCTTTCGGTGCTTGTGGTTAATTCATCAAGTCTCGTTGCTTGTGGTTAATTCATCGACTGTTAGTGGCATCATGGCATTGATGACCTAGATTTAAACTGACTTTGTGTTTATGTGTGTGTCCCTCCCCTCCCCTCGCTGTCTCTGTCCCCTCCCTCCTCTCCCTGTCTCTTTTGTCCCCCCTCCGGGTCCTCCTGTCTTCCTCCCTGGTCTCGGTGTCCCTCCCTGTCTCCTCTCTGGTGTCCTCCCCCTGGTCCTCTCTGTCTTCTCTCCCTGTCTCTCGTGTCCCCTCCCTGTCTCTCTGTGTCCCTCCCTTCTCTCTGTGTCCCCTCCCTGTCTCTCTGTGTCCCCTCCCTGTTCTCGGCTGTGTCCCCTCCCTGTCTCTCTGTGTCCCCTCCCTGTCTCTCTGTGTCCCCTCCCTGTCTCTCTGTGTCCCCTCCCTGTCTCTGTGTGTCTCTGTGACCCCTCCCTGTCTCTCTGTGTCCCCTCCCTGTCTCTCTGTGTCCCCTCCCTGTCTCGGTGTCCCCTCCCTGTCTCTCTGTGACCCTCCTTCTCTCTTGTGTCCCTACCCTGTCTCTGTGTCCCCCCCCCAGGTCTCTCTGTGTCCCCTCCCTGTCTCTGTCTCCCTCCCTGTCTATTGTGTTCTCTGTGTCCCCTCCCTGTCTCTCTTTGCCCCTCCCTGTATCTCTGTGGTCCCCTCCCTGTCTCTCTGTGTCCCCTCCCCTGTCTCTGCTGTCCCTCCTTTCTCTCTGTGTCCCCTCCCTGTCTCTCTGTTTCCCCCTCCCTGTCTCTGTGTCCCCTCCCCTGTCTCCTCTGTGTCCCCCTCCCTGTCTCCTCTCCTGTGTCCCCTCCCGGTCTCTTCCTTGGTCCCCTTCCCTGTCTCTGTCTCACCTCTCCTTCTATGTGTGTCTCTGTGTCCCCCTCCCTGTCTCTCTGTGTCCCCTCCCTGTCTCTCTGTGACCCCTCCCTGTCTCTCTGTGTCCCCATCCCTCCTGTCTCTCTGTGTCCCCTCCCTGTCTCTCTGTGTCCCCTCCCTGTCTCTGTGTGTCTCTGTGTCCCCCCCTGTCTCTCTGTGTCCCCTCCCTGTCTCTCTGTCTTCTCTCCCTGTCTCTGTGACCCCTCACTGTCTCTCTGTGTCCCCCATCTCTGTCTCCCCTCCCTGTCTCTCTGTGTCCCCTCCCTGTCTCTCTGTGTCCCCCTCCCTGTCCTCTGTTCCCCTCCCTGTCTCTATTTTCCCCTCCACTGTGCGTTCTGGTTCTTCTCTCCCTGTCTCTCTGGTCCCCTATCCCTTCTCTCTGTGTCCCCCTCCCTGTCTCTCTCTGTGTCCCCTCCATGTCTCGCTGTCTCCCCTCCCTGTCCTCTGTGGTCCCCTCCCTGCTCTGGTGTCCCCAATCCCTTTCTCTGTGTCCCCTCCCACCCGGTCTCTTCTGTGGCCCCTCCCTGTACCTCTCCTCTTGTGTCCCCTCCCTGTCCTCCTCTGTGAGACCCATCCCTGTCCTCTGTGACCCCCATCCCTGGTCTCTCCGTGTCCCCTCCCTGGTTCGCTCTGTGTCCCCCTCCCTGTCACTCTCGTTTCCCCTCCCTGTCTCTCTGTGTCCCCTCCCTGTCTCTCTGTGTCCCCTCCATGTCCTCTCTGTCTTCTCTCCCTGTCCGCTTGTGTCCCCTCCCTGCTCTCTGTGTCCCTCCCGTCTCTCTCTCTCTGGTCCCCTCCCTGTCTCTCGTGTGTCCCCCTCCCTGTCTCTCTCTGTGTCCCCTCTCCCATGTACCTCCTCTGTCTCCCCTCCCTTCTCTCTCTGTGTCCCCATCGCCTGTCTCCTGTGTCCCCCATCCCTTTCTATCTGTGTCCCCCTCCTGTCTCTCTGCTCTGGTGTCCCCTCCCTGTCTCTCTGTGTCCCCTCTCTGTCTCCCCTCCCTGTCTCTCTGTGTCCCCTCCCTGTCTCTCTGTGTCCCCTCCCTGTCTCCCTGTGTCCCCTCTCTGTCTCCCCTCCCTGTGTCTCTGTGACCCCTCCCTGTCTTCTTCTGGTTTTCCCCTCCAATTCGCTCTGTGTCCCCTCTCTGTCGCCCCTCCCTGTCTACTCTTGACCCCTCCCTGTCCTCTGTGTCCCCCTCCATGTCCTCTCTGTGTCCCCTCCCTGTCGCTCTTTGTCCCCTACCTGTCTCTTCTCTGTGTCCCCTCCCTGTCTCCTCCTGTGTCCCCCTCCTGTCTCTCTGTTCCCCTCCATGTCCTCTTCTCCTGTCTCTCTCCCTGTCTCTTCTGTGTCCCCTCCCTGCTCTCGTGTCCCCAGTCCCTGTCTCTCTGTGTCCCCGAGCGTCCCTTTCTCTCTCTCTGTGTCCCCTCCCTGTCTATCTGTGTCCCGCGCCCTGTCCTCTGTCGCCCCTCCCTGTCTCTCTCTGGTGTCCCCTCCCTGTCTCTCTGTGTCCCTCCCTGGTCATCTTTGTCCCCCCCTCCCCTGTCCTCTCTTGTGTCCCCCCCCCATCCCTGTCTCTGTTGTGCCCCTCTCTGTCTCCCCTCCCCTGTCTCCCCTCCCTTTCCGCTCTGTGACCCCTCCCTGTCTCCTGTGTCCCCCTCTCTGTCTCCCCTCCCTGTCGCTCTTTGTTCCCCTCGCTGTCTCTCTCTGTCTTCTCTCCCTGTCTCTCCTTGTCCCCCTCCCCTGTCTCTCGTGGCAGTTTCCCCTCACCTTTCTCCGTCTGTGTCCCCGCCCTGTCTCTCTCTCTGTGTCCCCTCCCTGTCTATCTTGTCCCCTCCCTTTCTCGCTGTCTCCCCCTCCCTGTCTCTCTGTTCCCTCCCTGTCCTCTGGGTGCCCCTCCGCTGTCTATCTGTGTCCCCTCCCTGTCTCTCTCTCTGTTTCCCCTCCCTGCTCTCTGTGTCCCTCTCTGCTCCCCTCCCTGTCTCTCTGTCCCTCCTCCCTGCTCTCCTGTGCCCCGTCCCCTGTCTCCCTGTGTCCCCTCTCTGTCTCCCCTCCCTGTGTCTCTGTGACCCCTCCCTGTCTCTCTGTGTCCCCTCCCTGTCTCTCTCTGTTCCCCTCCTGTCTCCATCCCCTCCCTGTCTCGCTGTGACCCAGCCTCCCTTCTCTCTGTGTCCCCTCCATGTCTCTCTGTCTTCTCTCCCTGTCTCTCTGTGTCCCCTCCCTGTCTCTCTGTGTCCCCCTTCCCTGTCTCTCTGCATCTGTGTCCCCAAGTCCCTGTCGTCTCTGTGTCCCTCCCTCGTTCTCATCTTCTTTTTCCCCTCCCTGTCCTCTTTCTCCCTCTCCCCTTCCCTGGTCTCTCTTTGTCCCCTTCCCCTGTCTCCTCTTGTCCCATCCCTGTCTCTCTGTGTCCCCTCCCCTGTCTCTTCTCTGTGTTCCCTCTATGTCGCCCCTCCCTGTCTCTCTGTGACCCTGTCCTGTCTCTCTTTGTGTCCCCTCCCCTCCCGTCTCCCTGTTTCCCTCTCTGTCTCCCCTCCCTGTGTCCTCTGTCCCCCTCCCTGTCTCTCTGTGTCCCCTCCCTGTCTCATCCCTTGTCCCCTCTCTTGTCTCCCCCTCCCTGTCTCTCTCTGTGACCAGCTGTTGACCGCCCTCCCCCCTTCTCTCTTGTGTCCCCTCCCTGTCTCTCTGTGTCCCCTCCCTGTCTCTCTGTGTCCCCTCCCTGTCTCCTGTGACCCCTCCCTGTCTCTGTGTCCCCTCCCTGTCTCTCTGTGTCCCCTCCCTGTCTCTCTGTGTCCCCTCCCTGTCTCTCTGTCTCCCCTCCCTGTCTCTCTGTCTCCCCTCCCTGTCTCTGCGTGTCCCTCGCAGCATGTGTGTGAGACAGAGGAACGAGACGAGGTGGTAGTGTGTGTAGTTGTGTGAGGCCAGCGTTGCCAACTTCAACCAGCACATGAAGAAGACCCACCCTGGCTGCGGGCGCAGTGCCAACCGACAGGGCTACCGGAGCAACGGGTCCTACGTAGACGGATGGTTCGGTGGGGAGTGTGGCAGTGGCACCCCACCTACCCGAGGAAGGGCGGTGGGGCGAACACTGTGTCCTCTGGCTGCGGTAGCTGCCGGGACAAACACCTGGCGGTCAAGAGTAAAACCACAGTCCCCGTGATGGAGAGGTCAGTGGCAGACAGAAGGTGACACTCAATTAAACACTACGCTTTTAATACAGACAATGACATGTACAGCTGAAACTAAGATTCAATACACACTGTATCACAGTGACGAGATGACGATCTAATCACTGACGTGTTGTGGTCCATGTTCAGATATAAGGGACAGGCTCCGGACCTCTTGGGCAAGCAGGACAGTGTCTATGAAGGTAATGGTTATGATTTAAAAAGATGATGATTGAATTGTTCCAGAGTTTCTTGTTCCTGACCCTCTGAATGAATAGTTCACTGCAGCTTTATGGCTGATAGTATGACTGTGGTATTCTCTATAACCACGTGGCTGATAGTATGACTGTGTTATTCTCTATAACCATGGCTGATAGTATGACTGTGGTATTCTCTATAACCATGTGGCTGATAGTTAATGACTGTGGTATTCTCTATAACCATGTGGCTGATAGTTTACTTGTTACCTTTAACCCGTGGCTGATGTTGACTGGGGTTTTTTTTTAAAACCATTGGCTGATAGTTATTTGGGGTATTCTCTAAAACCCCCGGGGCTGATGTTACTGTGTTTTTCTCTATAACCAGGCTGATAGTATGACGTGGTTTCCAAAAACCGTGGCATAGTTACTGGGGTATTCTCTATAACCACTGGCTGATATTGACTGGGGTTTCTCTATAACCACGTGGCTGATAGTATGACTGTGGTATTCTCTATAACCAGGGGCTGTAGTATACGTGGTATTCTCTATAAACCAGTGGCTGTGTATCTGTGGTATTCTCATAACCAGTGGCTGATGAGACTGTGTTTTCTCTATACCAGGGGCGATAGTATCTGTGTTTTTCTCTATCCCAGGGGCTGATGTATATGTGTTTTCTCTATAACCTGGCTGAAGTTGACTGGGTATTCTCTATCCGTGGCTGATAGTATGACGTGTTTATTCCTAAACCCGTGGCTGATAGTATGACTGTGTTTTTCTCTACCCCCCTTTGATAGTATGACTGTTGGTATTCTCTAAACCCGGGGCGTAGAGCCTTTGTTTCCTAAACCACGGGCTGTGTATACGGGTTTTCCAAACCATTGGCTTTTTATGAGTGGAAACCAAAACCCAGGGGAAACGTTGGTATCTTTGGTTTTTTTTAACCATTTTTGGGATAGTTACGTTTACCATAAAAAAATGGTGTTAAAAAATGGGGTTTATTCTCTATAACCAATTGCGAAGTTCTGTGTTTTTTTCTTAACCACGTGCTGTGGTATGACGTGGTTTCCTATCCCTTGGTGAAGTAAACGGACCCCATCCCAAGGCTAAGATGACGTGGTATACCCTATAACTGGACATGTGATGTTGGGTAGTGACTGTAGAGTTGACTCTGGCGGGTTGGTCTAGTGAGCGCCGTCGTCCAGAGCCTCGTCCTGACAGCGACCCGCTGGGGGCGTCCGTAGCCATGGTGACCGCCACCAACAGCATGGAGGAGACCCTGTTGCGATAGTGAGGCTAACCACAACAGAGAGAGGACAGTACTGATTAATACACGTCTGTGTTTTGTTTACCCAATAGTTGATTAGTTCATATTAACAAAGTCTTTGCACATATGATTTGGTCAAGATGGCGATTGTATGGTCCCTCTGTAGGGGGGGGGGGGGGGGGGTCAGTTCCCTGTCTTTCTATATTGTGTCTCAGTTGTTGTGTGTTAGCTTCAACACTGTGTCTGTGTGTGTCTTTCCCAGGCTGCCACGGCTCGGTGGAGAACAGCTCCTCCAGCAGGGTGACTCTGGGTGAGCAGGCTGCAGCGCTGCAGAACCCCCATGACAGCATGGCTCTGAGGAGAGTGACCTCTGCAGCTCAGGTCCCTGGCCAGGACCATGGTGATGAGAGCCCTGTCTCTGCTCTCTGTCAGGTGGGTCTTGTCTGTAGGACTGGGGTGCTAGGGTAGGACTGGGGTAGCTGGTGTAGGACTGTGTGTAGACTGGTGTATAGGGGACTGTGTGTAGGCTAGGTGTAGGACTGTGTGTAGCTAGGTAGACGGTGTAGACTAGGGTAGGACTGGTGTAGGCTAGGTGTAGGACTGTGGTAGCAGGTGTAGACTGTGTTAGTCTGTGTGTAGGACTGTTGTAGGCTGGGGTAGGACTGGTGTAGGGCAGGTGTAGGACTGTGTTTAGGCTAGGTGTAGGACTGTGTGTAGCTAGGTTGTAGGACTTGTGTAGGCTAGGTGTAGGACTGTGTGTGGCTAGGTGTAGGACTGTGTGTAGGCTAGGTGTAGGACTGTGTGGAGCTAGTGTAGGACTGTTGTAGGCTAGGTGTAGGACTGTGTGTAGGCTAGTGTAGACTAGGTGTGGCTGTGTGTAGGCTAGGTGTAGACTGTGTGTAGGCTAGGTGTAGGACTGTGTGTAGGCTAGGTGTAGGACTGTGTGTAGGCTAGGTGTAGGACTGTGTGTAGGCTAGGTGTAGGACTGTGTGTAGGCTAGGTGTAGGACTGTGTGTAGGCTAGGTGTAGGACTGTGTGTAGGCTAGGTGTAGGACTGTGTGTAGGCTAGGTGTAGGACTGGTGTAGGCTAGGTGAGACTAGGTGTAGGACTGTGTGTAGCTAGGTGTAGGACTGTGTGTAGACTAGGTGTAGGACTGTGTGTAGGCTAGGTGTAGGACTGTGTGTAGGGCTAGGTGTAGGACTGTGTGTAGACTAGGTGTAGGACTGTGTGTAGACTAGGTGTAGGACTGTGTGTAGGCTAGGTGTAGGACTGTGTGTAGGCTAGGTGTAGGACTGTGTGTAGGCTAGGTGTAGGACTGTGTGTAGGCTAGGTGTAGGACTGTGTGTAGGCTAGGTGTAGGACTGTGTGTAGGCTAGGTGTAGGACTGTGTGTAGGCTAGGTGTAGGACTGTGTGTAGGCTAGGTGTAGGACTGTGTGTAGGCTAGGTGTAGGACTGGGTGTAGGGCTAGGTGTAGGACTGTGTGTAGGCTAGGTGTAGACTAGGTGTAGGACTGTGTGTAGACTAGGTGTAGGACTGTGTGTAGGCTAGGTGTAGGACTGTGTGTAGGCTAGGTGTAGGACTGTGTGTAGGACTAGGTGTAGGACTGTGTGTAGACTAGGTGTAGGACTGTGTGTAGACTAGGTGTAGACTAGGTGTGTGGACTGTGTGTAGACTAGGTGTAGGCTGTGTAGACTGTGTGTAGGACTAGGTGTGGGACTGTGTGTAGACTAGGTGTAGGACTGTGTGTAGGCTAGGTGTAGGACTGTGTGGTAGGACTGTGGTGTAGGCTAGGTGTAGGACTGTGTGTAGGCTAGGTGTAGGACTGTGTGTAGGCTAGGTGTAGGACTGTGTGTAGGCTAGGTGTAGGACTGTGTGTAGACTAGGTGTAGGACTGTGTGTAGACTAGGTGTAGGACTGTGTGTAGACTAAGTGTAGGACTGTGTGTAGGCTAGGTGTAGGACTGTGTGTAGACTAAGTGTAGGACTGTGTGTAGGCTAGGGGTAGGACTGTGTGTAGGCTAGGTGTAGGACTGTGTGTAGGCTAGGTGTAGGACTGTGTGTAGGCTAGGTGTAGACTGTGTGGTAGGTAGTGTAGGACTGTGTGTAGGCTAGGTGTAGGACTGTGTGTAGACTAGGTGTAGGACTGTGTGTAGGCTAGGTGTAGGACTGTGTGTAGACTAGGTGTAGGGCTAGGTGTATGACTGTGTGTAGGCTAGGTGGTTAGGACTGGTGTGTAGGGCTAGGTGTAGGACTGTGTGTAGGCTAGGTGTAGGACTGTGTGTAGGGCTAGGTGTAGGACTGGGGTAGGCTAGGTGTAGGACTGTGTGTAGGCTAGGTGTAGGACTGTGTGTAGGCTAGGTGTAGGACTGGGTGTAGGCTAGGTGTAGGACTGTGTGTAGGCTAGGTGTAGGACTGTGTGTAGGCTAGGTGTAGGACTGTGTGTAGGCTAGGTGTAGGACTGTGTGTAGGCTAGGTGTAGGACTGTGTGTAGGCTAGGTGTAGGACTGTGTGTAGGCTAGGTGTAGGACTTGTGTAGGCTAGGTGTAGGACTGTGTGGTAGGCTAGGTGTAGGACTGTGTGTAGGCTAGGTGTAGGACTTGTGTAGGCTAGGTGTAGGACTGTGTGTAGGCTAGGTGTAGGACTCTGTGTAGGCTAGGTGTAGGACTGTGTGTAGGCTAGGTGTAGGACTGTGTGTAGGGCTAGGTGTAGGACTCTGTGTAGGCTAGGTGTAGGACTGTGTGTAGGGCTAGGTGTAGGACTCTGTGTAGGCTAGGTGAAGGCTAGGTGTCTGTGGTCTGTATATACACTGAGTGTACAAAACATCCCTGTGGAACACCTTCCTAATATTGAGTTCCACCCCCTTTTGCCCTCAGAACAGCCTCAATTTGTCGGGGCAGGGACTCTACAAGGTGTCGAAAGCGTTCCACAGGGATGCTTGGCCCATGTTGACTCCAATGCTTCCCACAGTTACACACGGGAAACTGTTGAGCATGAAAAACCCAGCAGCGTTGCAGTTCTTGACACACTCAAACCGGTGCGCCTGGCACTTACTACCATACCCCGTTCAAAGGCACTTCAATATTTTGTCTTGCCCATTCACCCTCTGAATGGCACACATACACAATCCATGTCTCAAGGCTTAAACATCCTTCTTTAACCTGTCTCCTCCCCTTCATCTACACTGATTGAAGTGGATTTAACAGGTGACATCAATAAGGGATCATAGCTTGGTCACCTGGTCATTCTATGTCATGGAAAGAGCAGGTGTTCCTAATGTTTTGTACACTCACTGTATGTAACCGCTGCAGCTGTCTGTCTGTCTCTGCTCTCTGTCAGGTAGGACATCACTCTCTCTCTCTCTCTCTCTCTCTCTCTCTCTCTCTCTCTCTCTCTCTGTCTCTCTCTCTCTCTCTCTCTATCTCGCTCCTCGTCCCTCTCCTCTCTCTCCTCTCTCTCTCTCTCTGTCTCTCTCTCCTCTCTCTGTCCTCGTCCTGTGTCTCCTCTCTCTCTGTCTCTGTCTTCCCCTGGCGGTCTCGCTCTCCTCTCTCTCTCTCTGTCTCTCCCTGTCTCTGTCTGTCTCTCTCTCTCTCTGTCTCCGTGGTGTCTCTCCATCTCTCTTCATCCATCTCATCTTTCACTGTGTGTTTAGTTGGTGTCAGTGTATAAGGGGGAACTGCATGACAAAGTACTGTATGTTTATGAGTATGTCCTTCTGTGCACAGTGAGCCAATCACCTGAGTCTCTCTCTCTCAGTGGTTCTAGCTGCAGCCTGGCAGCAGGGTTGGAGTCCCTGGGTCTGACAGACATCAGGACCCTGGTCCGGCTGATGTGTCTGGCTGCGGCAGGGCGAGCCGGCCTCTCCACCAGCCCTGCAGCTGGCTCGGGGGCCTCCGAGCGGCCCCGCGGGGCCACCAAGGCCAGCAAACCTATCTCCTGCCTGGCATATCTCAGTACGGCCGTTGGCTGTCTGGCCTCCAACAGTCCCAACGCTGCCAAGCTGCTGGTCCAGCTCTGCACACAGGTGACGACGGGGACACAGCTCAGACTCACACAAAGATCATAGACTCACAGCTCAGACTCACACAAAGATCATAGACTCACAGCTCAGACTCACACAAAGATCATAGACTCAAAGAGAAGGAGAAAGACGGACACACAGCTCAGACTCACACAAAGATCATAGACTCACAGCTCAGACTCACACAAAGATAATAGACTCACAGCTCAGACTCACACAAAGATAATAGACTCACAGCTCAGACTCACACAAAGATCATAGACTCACAGCTCAGACTCACACAAAGATCATAGACTCACAGCTCAGACTCACACAAAGATCATAGACTCACAGCTCAGACTCACACAAAGATCATAGACTCACAGCTCAGACTCACACAAAGATCATAGACTCAAAGAGAAAGAGAAAGTTACAAGTTCTCTGCTGCACTCAACGACTTTCAAAAAGACAGGAAATTCAAGTCAGTACAACCTTAGTCCTCACCGCCACACTTATGAAAATACTTAACTTGACCTATACACTATGGAAGCTGCTCGGCAAATCATCCTGTGTTAAATCATCACTGGCTGTGTTCAATTTAACACTGGTCCAGTGTCTATACGGGTCCACACTTTTCAGTGTTAAATGAACACTGCTTAGTGTAAAGCCTTATTTGCATATTTCCCAGACTGCCTTGCCTTCCGAGTGAATTGTAGTTACATGACTTGTATTTGTTAGTGACAGAGACGTGATTGTTGCAGTCATTTTCTTGGTCCTGTGGGTTTCACCAAGTGAGATCCTAAGCGAATATGTTATATCATTCAAATTCTTCAATACAATACAACACGTGTTTAATGAGGCCTTATTTTGAGGACATCGTTTTACCCTAATACAGTAGCCTGAAAGTCCCATTATGATGGTTTGCAAAGTGATGTGTAATTGTTATTGCAATCCAGCCAGAGTGGAGATATCCAACATTTGGAATTGTTATTCTCCCACAACCTGCATTCAGATTGACTAAGATATGAGACTTCCTAAACCATCTAAACTGGAATAACCATTTCAGTAACGGCTGCAATAAGTCCAACTAACAGATTGGATTAGTTTAGAAAAATTTATGTTATCTATATTTGAGTAGTGTAAGATGAATTATTCAATCAACATAGATATTGAAAAAAAAAAACGATTCTAAAAATCAACCTGCGATAGAGCATGCTGGGAATTATGATAATGATGGGCATGGTTTTGATTTAACACTGGTTATTAACACCAACACTGGGGTTATTTTACACCATGTAGTGTTAATTTAAGACCTACAGAGTTCATTTAACACCTGAATCAACACTAGAAATGTTACACTGAAAAATCAATACTAGGTAACACTGGCCAATTTGCTGTGTACAATACAGATAGTGTACAATACAGATAGTGTACAATACAGATAGTGTACAATACAATACAGATAGTGTACAATACAGATAGTGTACAATACAGATAGTGTACAATACAATACAGCTAGTGTACAATACAGATAGTGTACAATACAGCTAGTGTACAATACAGATAATGTACAATACAGATAGTGTACAATACAGATAGTGTACAATACAGATAGTGTACAATACAATACAGCTAGTGTACAATACAGATAGTGTACAATACAGATAGTGTACAATACAGCTAGTGTACAATACAATACAGATAGTGTACAATACAGATAGTGTACAATACAGATAGTGTACAATACAGATAGTGTACAATACAATACAGATAGTATACAATACAGATAGTGTACAATACAGCTAGTGTACAATACAGATAATGTACAATACAGATAGTGTACAATACAGATAGTGTACAATACATACAGATAATGTACAATACAGATAGTGTACAATACAGATAGTGTACAATACAATACAGATAGTGTACAATACAGATAGTGTACAATACAATACAGATAGTGTACAATACAGATAGTGTACAATACAGATAGTGTACAATACAATACAGATAGTGTACAATACAGATAGTGTACAATACAATACAGATAGTGTACAATACAATACAGATAGTGTACAATACAGCTAGTGTACAATACAGATAGTGTACAATACAGATAGTGTACAATACAGATAGTGTACAATACAGATAGTGTAGCTCTTGATCCAATAACTTCCTTCCTTCTGCACCACTAATGTACTTCCACTATCTCTTCACTAATACTCACCTGTAGCAAAAGGTTGGCTGGTCCTCATTAAAGTCCCGTAGATCAAATCATTATTCCTGTTTGATTTACAAATCCCTACTACATAAGCTTCCATCTTATCTAACTTCGTTGCTAACGTTTAAAAGAACGAGCTCCGTCTCGCAGGATTGGTTAACTCTTGAGGTCCCTCTGGTCTCGACCAATTTAGGTAAATCCTCCTTTAGTTTAAGTGCCCCCCCCCCCCCCCCCATTAGTTGGAATAACATACAACATTCCTTGCATCTTGATTCCCTGGTGCCTCTAGGGCAGTTTAGGACTGATTGCAGTGGTTTTATTATGTAGACATTGTGGTGTTGACAGTCCCATCCAGTGTGTTGGGGTTAGGGTTGATCAGACTGTTCTAGAACCTGTATATCTATCTATCTCTCTCTAGAACCTGATCTCGGCGGCAACGGGGATGAACCTGACCACGGTAGACGACCCCATCCGGAGGAAGTTCCTCCCCAGCTTCCTGAGGGGCGTGGCCGAGGAGAACAAGCTCGTGACGTCGCCCAACTTCGTGGTGACCCAGGCCCTCGTGGCGCTGCTGGCCGATAAAGGGGCCAGGCTCAGACCCAACTACGACAAGGCTGACATGGAGAGAAGAGGTCTGTAGACCTGGAGGCAGCCACACTGTCGTCCTCATACATTGTCTGTCATTGACATTTCGTTATCACGCGTCGTCATATTCAATAGAATTTTTGTAATGACTTGTGTGTCAGTTTGTTTGTAAACATTTGCATTTGGGATGAATAAAGATATTTTTCAGCTCATTAGAATTAGATTTAAGAAACGGTTAAAGGGGCCAGTGATTGTAGACTTGTAGTCGCCTCGCATTTAATATCGGATGACAGTACACGCAAACACGTAGCTACTAGCTATTGTTATCAGCTGGTGCTAGCCACCATAGTCCCCATTCTAGTTGTCATTATTACCATACTGTTTGTACCATGCATTGTGTTATGTTATGATTTTGATTCTCTCATCTCTTCCCCAAATCACTCCCCCTATTCCTTCTTTCCCACCTTGTTTCGTTCCGGCAGGTCTAATTGCACATTTGTATACCAATCCTTCCTATAATTCCACTGCTGTAGGGCCGCTTGAGCTGGCCAACGCGCTGGCGGCGTGCTGCCTGTCTTCTCGCCTGTCCTCGGGCCACCGCCAGTGGGCCGCTCAGCAGCTGGTCCGCACGCTGGCCGCTCACGACAGAGACAACCAGAGCCGGCCGCAGACCTTTGCCGACATGGCGGGTGACCTGCGCAAATGCTCTTCTGTGAAGTTGGAGGCTCACCAGAGCAGGGTGAGCACTGGAGGGTTAGGGTGGAGGGGTTAGGGTGGAGGGTTAGGGTGGAGGAGTTAGGGTGGAGGGGGGTATAGGGTTAGGTCGAGGGGTATAGAGTGGGTTAGGGTTAGAGGGTAGGGTAGAGGGTCTAGGTAGAGGTAGGGTGGAGGGTTTAGGGTGAGGGGTTAGGTTAGGGTTAGGGTGGAGGTTAAGTGAGGAGGGTTAGGGTGGAGGGTTGGGTGGGAGGGTAGAAGGGTTAGGGTGGGAGGGTTAGGGTGGAGAGTTGGGTTGAGGGTCAGGTAGAGGGTTAGGGTGGAGGGTTAGGGTAGAGGGTTAGGGTAGAGGGTTAGGGTGGAGTGGTAGGGGGTAGGGGTTAGGGCTTGGGTTGGGTCATTGAGTTAGGGGTTGGCGGTTTTGAGGGGTTGGGTGGGTTATGGGGTTAGGTGAGGTTAGGGTGAGGGTTTAGGTAGAGGGGTTTTTTGTGGGGTTTTTGGGTAGGGTTTAAAGGGGTTTGGGTGAGGTCAGGTAAGTTAGGTGAGGGTAGGGTTAGGGTTAGGGTGGAGGGTTAGGTGGTGGGTTAGGGTGAGGGGGGGGGGCTGCCACATTTGTCCCCATTTTTCTTTTTTTTTTTTTTTTTTTTTTTGTCGGGTATAGGTTTAAAAAAAAAAAAAAAAGGGGGAGGGCGGGGGGTTGGGGGGGTTTTTTTACCAGGGGGGGGGGGGGGGCATTGGGTTTTGGTTGGGGGGTTTGGGGGATTGGTTGAGGTTTTGGGGGGGGGGGGGGTTTTTTTTTTTTTTTTTTCCTTTTCTTTTTTGGTGGGGAGTTTAGGGTTTTTGGGGGGTTTTGTGAGGGTAAGTCTTTGTTTTCCTGATTATTGGTTAGGCGTTGAGTTTTGGTTCCCGGTTGTTTGTTGGCTGGTTGTTTTCTTCTTTTTCGTCATGGGTCTTTTCTGCGTTCATTGTCCCCTTCCGTTGAACACTTTTCCACATTGGTACCTTAAATTCTCTTTTTTGACCACAGACTTGATTCTATTAAGGTTTTTTCTTGTTAGATTCTTTTTTTTGAATTATTAGTCTTAATTTTACCCCTTTTTTCCTTTAATTTCTTTACTCCTTTTAACCCCTTACCCTTTTTTTTCTTCTATTCTAGTGTTTTCCCCTCGCTGGGGGAGTTTTAAAAATTTTGGGTGGAGGGTTTTTATACCCCCCTCCCCTTAATTATCCAATTTATTTTAAATTAGGGATTTATTTGGGTTTTTGTTTTAATTTATTTATTTAATTTGGTATTTATTTGGGTTTATGGTTACCCTTAATCTTATCTTAACCCCCTTCATTTTATAGGTTAGGGGGTTTTGGGGTATTCCCTTTATTTTATTTTTCCCCCCTTTCCGCTTTACCTTCAACCCCTCTTTCCCTTCCTAGTTACTCCCCGTTATTCTACTTTCGATTCTTTCTCCCTTTACTCCTTTTTTATTCCTAAATACCCCCCCTCTATTTTAAAGGCCCTTCTCTTCCCCCCTTGCCTTCATTCCCAACGGTCTCACTTTTCAAAATACCACTCGCCCTTAAAATATCCCCGCCCCTCACTCCCCTTTTCTTTACACCCTTCTTCCTCCTTCTTCCCCCTCCTATTTCCTAATTCTGTTCCTTTGGGGTCCCAACTCCCTCCCCTCCCCCTCCAGACCCTCCCCTTTTTCTACTTTCCCTCTCCAACCCTCTCCCCCCTTCCCCTCTCTCCCCCCTCTTAGCCCCCCTCTCTCCCTCTCTACCCCCCTCTCTCCCCCCTCTCTCCCCTCTACTCCCTCTCAACCCCCTCTCTTCCCCCCTCTCCCTCTCTACCCCCCTCTCTTCCCCCCCTCTCTCCCCTCTCTCTACCCCCTCCTACCCCCCTCTCCCCCCTCTCTCCCTCTCCCCTCTCCCCAAACCCCCTCTCTTTTTCCCCCCTCTACTCCCCTCTCTACCCCCTCTCCCCCCCTCTCTCCTTCCCCTCTCTCCTCCCCTCTCCTACCCCCTCTCTCTTCCCCTCCTCCCCCCCCTCTACCCCCCCTCCCCACCCCCTCTCTGCTCCCCCCTCTACTCCCCTCTCTACCCCTTCTCCCTACCCCCCTCTCTTCTCCCCCTTTCTCCCCCTCCCCCTACCCCCTCTCTCCCCCTCTCTACCCCCTCTCTGCTCCCCCCACTTCCCCCTCTCTCTCCCCCTCTCCCTTCCCCTCGTCTTCCCCTCTCTCCCCCCCTTTTCTCTACCCCTCTATCCCCCCTCTCTGCTCCCCCTCTACCCCCTCTTCCCCCCTCTCTACCCCTTCTACCCCCTCTCTACCCCCTCTCTACCCCCCCCCCCACCCCCCTCTCTTCTCCCCCTCTCTACCCCCTCTCTACCCCCTCTCTACCCCCTCTCTATTTCCCCTCTCTACCCCTCTCACCACCCCCTCTCTACCCCCTCTCTACCCCCCCCTTTTCTCCCCCTCTCCCCCCCCTCTACCCCCCTCTCAAAACTCCCTCTCCCCTCTACCCCCTCTCTACCCCCTCTCTGCTCCCCCTCAAACCCCCTCTCTACCCCCTCTCTACTCCCTCTCTACTCCCTCTCTACCCCCTCTCTACCCCTCTCAACCCCCCTCTCTACCCCGCCTCTACTCCCTCTCAAACCCCCCTCTCTACCCCTCTCTACTCCCTCTCTACCTCTTACCCCCTCTCTGCTCCCCCTCTACCCCCTCTCTACTCCCTCTCTACCCCTCTCTACCCCCCTCTACCCCTCCTCCCCTCTAACCCCTCTCAAACCCCCTCTCTACTCCCCTCTCTAACCCCCTCTCATACCCCCCTCTCTCTCCCCCCTCTATCCCCTCTCAAACCCCTCTCTACCCCTTCTACCCCCTCTCTACCCCCTCTCTACGCCCCCTCTCTACCCCCTCTCTACTCCCTCTCCCCCTCTACCCCTCTCTACCCCCCCTCTTTTACCCCCCTCTACCCCCTCTCTACCCCCTCTCCCCCCTCCTACTCCCTCTCTACCCTTTTACCCCCTCTCTACTCCCCTCTCTCCCCCTCCCCCCCTCCTACCCCCTCTCTACCCCCTCTCTATTTTTCCCTCTCAAACCCCCTCTCTCCCCTCCCCCTCTCTACCCCTCCTCTCCCCTCTCCTCCCCCCTCTACCCCCCTCTCTCCCCCCCTCTCCCCCCCTCTTCCCCCTCTCTACCCCCCTTTCCCCCTTTTCACCCCCCTCTTCTCTACCCCCTCTCTACCCCCCTCTCCCCCCCCCCCTCTCTACTCCCCTCTCTACCCCCTCTCTACTCCCCTTCTCTACCCCCTCTCTACTCCCCTCTCTACCCCCTCTCTACTCCCCCTCTCTACCCCCCCTCTCTACCCCCCCTAACCCCCTCTCCCCTCTCTACTCCCCTCTCTACTCCTGGGAAAATGGCATGATTAGACCGAGTCCTTCAGACAGAACCCACAGACATCTCTGTAACACACTCACTTTGTAATAGGAACTCCAGAGGGCATTTATCTAACAACAAGCAGCTGTGGGAGTTTTTTAAGTGGATCTTTTCTGGCGGTGTGTTTGTGTCTACAGTTTCTCTGTCTGTCTGATAGGTGAATTGAGGGTAATTCATAGCAGTGCTCTTACGTCTGAAATTGTTAGATTATCATTGAGGGTAATTTTATGTATTGTCCCAGGTGATGTCCGTGTCTGGCTGGCTGGCTGATAACCCAGGGTCATTTTCAGTTCATCTATGTAGGCCTCATAAAGCGTTTATGAAGACTTTGTTATAATGTGTGTTTAAAGTTTGACTATGTGTATAGATAAATGAGAATCGTTATGTGTTGCATAGTACAGGCCTTATAGAGAGTTGATGAAGACCTTTTAAAGGGTCATGGATACTTAATTTACACCTTGACGGTATTACTTAGTTTACAGTGAAACCTTGTGTGTTTTCTCCAGGTGATCACGTGTGGTTGGTGCAGTAAAAAAGGCCTGTTGGCCACCAGCGGCAACGATGGAACCGTCCGAGTGTGGAGCGTTACTAAGAACCAGTACACCCTCCAACAGACCTGCATCTTCAACAGAAGGTAAGCAGCACTGCTAACCTCTGACCTCTGACCTCTGAAGACATGCTTAATATGCATTAAACCACAGCATTTGCTTTGCTTTGACCAAAACACAGACTAGCTTTCAGTCTACTACAGACTACAGACTTCTCTAACCCTAACCCTTTCAGTCTACTACAGACTACAGACTTCTCTAACCCTAACCCTTTCAGTCTATCAGACTACAGACTTCTTTTAACCCTAAACCCCTTTTAGTCTAAAATACAGACTTCTCTAACCCTAACCCTTTCAGTCTACTACAGACCCGACTTCTCTAACCCTAACCCTTTCAGTCTACTACAGACTACAGACTTCTCTAACCCCTAACCCTTTCAGTCTACTACAGACTACAGACTTCTCTAACCCTTTCAGTCTACTACAGACTACAGACTTCTCTAACCCTAACCCTTTTTAGTCCTAAATACAGACTTCAACTTTTCTCTAACCTCTAACCCTTTCAGTCTACTACAGACCCCAACCTCAAAAACCCCTTTTAGTCTACTACAGACTCCTCTAACCCTAACCCTTTCAGTCTACTACAGACTACAGACTTCTCTAACCCTAACCCTTTCAGTCTACTACAGACTTCCCTAACCCTTTCAGTCTACTACAGACTACAGACTTCTCTAACCCTAACCCTTTCAGTCTACTACAGACTACAGACTTCTCTAACCCTAACCCTTTCAGTCTACTACAGACTTCTCTAACCCTAACCCTTTCAGTCTACTACAGACTACAGACTTCTCTAACCCTAACCCTTTCAGTCTACTACAGACTACAGACTTCTCTAACCCTAACCCTTTCAGTCTACTACAGACTACAGACTTCTCTAACCCTAACCCTTTCAGTCTACTAAAGACTACAGACTTGTCTAACCCTTTCAGTCTACTAAACCAACTTTACAAATTTTGTTGTGTTTTCTCCCCCCTTGTTACCGCTCCAATTCTTTTTCAGTTACTACAGACACGTTGTCCCTAATTCACCCAACTTGTCTTTCCTACCCCACCCTTATTAATCAGACTACTTTACTAAAAACCCTTGTCTACTGAGATAAGGTTTCTACTTCTAGGATACTAACTAAGCTTCTCTAATAATCAGTTTTCTAAAGACTACATTTATTTAAACCCTATTTGTTTGTGTCCCCCCCTTTGTTTGCTGGTTCTCTCCTCTTGTTTCCCCGTGTTTTTTTCCTTTTTTGTGTTTCTCTCCCCTTTGTTTGCTGTTTTTTCCCTCTTTGTCTCTGTGTTTTTTTTCTCCTCCCCTTTGTTTGGTGTTCTCTTCCCCCTTTGTCTCTGGTGGGTGTTCTCTCCCTTTGTTTGTGGTGTTCTCTTTTTTTGTCTCTCCCCGTTTTTTTTGTCTCTGTTTTTTTGTTTGTGTTCTCTCCCCCTTTTGTTTGTGTTTCTCCTTTGTTTGTTTTTTGTTCCCCGTTGTTTTCCCCCCCTTTGTGTGTGTTTCTCCCCAATTTTGTTTGTGTTTCTCCCCTTTGTTTGTGTTTTTTGTTGTTTTGTTGTTTTTCCTTGTTGGTGTTTCCTCTCTTTTGTTTGTCTTTTTTTTTGTTTGTTCCTTTTCTTCCCCCCTTTGTTGTGTGTTTTTTTGTTTTGTTTTTGGTTCGTTTGTTTTTTTTTTTTTTTTTTTGTTTTTGTGTTCCTCCCCCTCTGTTGGGTTTTGTGTTTTTTTGTGTTTGGTGTTTTTTTTTGTCTTGGCCGTTTCCCCAATTAGGTCTCTAAGAGGTCATCTTTTCCCCCCCAGGCTACACCCCAGCTTCCTCTCCCTCCCCTTCGGTCTCTCAGGTAAAACTTCTCTCCCTAACCTTTCACTCTCACAAACTAAGACTTCCTAACTAACACTTTTGTCTACACAGACACAGACCTTCTCTCATAACCCAACTTCAACTACTACATCAACATAAATCCCTAACCCGACCAGCACTACAACTTTCAACCCTTCATTACTACAAATACACTCATACCCAACTTTTTTCACACAGACCCCTAACCCCATCTACTACAACTACAACCAACCCAACCCCAGCTACTACAACTACAACTTCTCATAACCACCCAACCCTTTTTTCATACAAAACAGACCCCTAACCAACCTCATCTAACGCAACACAGACACCCAACCCAACCCTTCATCACTACAAACACCAACAGACCGAACCCCTTGACCCCCTAACCATACACACTGCCACCACTTACACACCTTTTTCCACTACCACAGAACACACACAGGGAAAAACAATTCACAGAAGGGCCACACTTTTTCAAATGAACACTAACTGAACCCAGAAAACCCCCCTAAATAACCCCCACATTTTTTGACACCCTTTTTTCCCCTTTTTTGGGGGGCCCTTTTTTCCCTTTTTTCGTGTGTGTTGTGTGTGTGTGTGTGTGTGTCGTGTGTAGTGTGCTGTGTGTGTGTGTGTGTGTTCGTGTGTGTGTGGTTTGTGGGGTTGTGGTGTGTGTTTTGTTGTGGTGTGTGTGTGCTCGTGTGGGTGTGGGTGGGTTGGTGCTGTCCTGTCCCAGTGATGGTCTCCAGAGGAGGGTGGCATGTCTTGGTTCCCCAGGCACCCAGTCGTCCTCTGGTCTGAGCTCTCAGGGAATACTCGCATGAGAAATAGCAACACGCAGGTCACTAGACACATACTACTACTGACTACACACAGACACAGAAACATACCAACATCATCAACATACACACCATACAACACATACAACATAATACATACATACATACATAACACACACTACATACAACATACATACATACAAAAACACACGACATCAACACATCACTACATACATACACATACAGACACACACCATACTACACAACAACATACATCCAGACACACACATACACAACACGACACACACAACACACACAACAACACATACACTACATACATACACATACACACCAACACAACAAACATCACACACACACCACACACAGACACACACATCCACCACAACACCAACAGACCACCACACACAGACACCACACATACACACAGACACACACACACACACACATACACACAGACACAGACACATACATACATACATACATACATACATACATACACACACATACACACACAGACACACACACACACACAGACACACACATACTGTAGCTATTCGAGGTTCAGAAACCTTTTTTAATTTGTATTTGTATTTTTTTTTACCTTTAACTAGAATTGCTGTATGTTTGATCAAGCCACGTTTATGGAAGACACTTATATTGAATAGTTTAAAAGAATGTGTTTTTTGGTGGAAGCTTTGTATTAGCTTGTGTTTTAGCCCTCTGAGCGTCTTCTATCAGAGTGTTGGAGGTCTGTGTAGTGCAGGTGGGAAACATATTAACAATTGATTTTCTCCAGTAAAGTTTGATAGGCCTTGGGGCTCTCATCACCAGGCTCTGCTGGCGTCCCAAATGGCACCCTATTCCCTTCTAAGTGCACTACTTTTGACCGGAGCCATCCATATAGTCCCTGGTCAAAAGGAGTGCGCTGTAGAGGGATAAGGGTGCCATTTGAGACTCGGGCTCTGTTTCCAGGATGGAGCCCTAGACACAGCCCAGACCATCTGTCCGTGGGTGGGGTTCTGTAGCCCGTGGATGGGGTTCTGTAGCCCGTGGATGGGGTTCTGCAGCCCGTGGGTGGGGTTCTGCAGCCCGTGGGTGGGGTTCTGCAGCCGGGAGGGGGTTCTGCAGCCCGTGGATGGGGTTCTGTAGCCGTGGATGGGTGTTCTGTTAGGCCCAGGGGGTGGAGGCCAATAAACACTCCTATGAGATCTGGATGATCACGTCAACGTTCCTGCCTTTGCATGTTATCCACTCTGATGTTCTGCCTTTGGCTGTTACCAACCCTTATGTATGCCTTTGGCATGTTACCAACTCCTTCTGTTGCTGCCTTTGGCATGTTACCAACTCCTTCTGTTCCTGCCTTTGGCATGTTTACCAACCCTTATGTTGTCCTTGGATGTACCAACTCCTTCTGTGTCCAGGGCCTTGGCATGTTACCAACTCCTTCTGTTGCTGCCTTTGGCATGTTACCAACTCCTTCTGTTCCTGCCTTTGGCATGTTACCAACTCCTTTGGCATGTTACCAACTCCTTTACAGCACCGCAACACTCCCTTTGTATTCAGAGTTAGAAGGGTCGCGCGATCTTCAACTTAGCTTAATTCGTATCATTTAGTTGTTATGAAGCCTTGTTAGTTATTAGTTGGCTCAAACTACATTATCTTATTATTATTATGTACTCCCTTAGAAGGTAGACTCAGCAATATGGCGTCATTCTAAACAGCGGGTAATTTCCTGCTCACAACAACATCATTCAGTTCTGCCAATACTGGCTCTGTTGGCTCTTCATCAATGTGTGGTCCTCACTGGAGGCATGTCTTTGGTAATAGACACCCAGTTGGGTCAATGTGTGGTCCTCACTGGAGGCATGTCCTTGGTAATAGACACCCAGTTGGGTCATTCAGACAATGTTTATTACTTCATGCAGGAAGTCGCCCCCCCCAGTGTCTTAGGATGTTATATTGCCTAGTCTACCATAGATGTGGTTGTTTTGACCTATCTTAGTTAAATGCACTGTAAGCCACTCTGAATAAGAGTGTCGCTAAATTGTAATTGTCAGTCAGCCAAAGCCTGAGTTCAGATGTTAATGGTTTTATATTAGAATCTATCTGACCTTTTAACCCTTCCACTCTGACCCCCTCCACCAGGCGGTAAGGGTCTGCTGGACGTGCAGCCCCACTGGGTGTCAGCTCTGGCCTGGCCGGAGGGGGAAGCCGTGTCCCTGTGGTGTGGGGAACCCAAAGATGTGCTGCTGGTGGGACGTATGGATGGATCCCTGGGCCTGATAGAGGTCCATGACGCCTGCACCATGCACCGCACGGAGCTGGAGCACTGCTACAGGAAAGGTGGTATGTAGTCTGGAGGGTGGATTGGCAGGTCCCCAGTTTTCACATAAACGTGAGAAGTGTGTGTCTCTTGTGTTGTTGATCGTATGCTTTTACTTCAAGGCAATACGCTGATCTGAAATCATCTTCATTTGTGACTATCCTGATCAGATGTTTGATCAGACGCTGATCTGAAGTCATCTTCATTTGTGACTATCCTGATCAGATGTTTGATCAGACACTGATCTGAAATCATCTTCATTTGTGACTATCCTGATCAGATGTTTGACCGTTTTGATATATTTTGTGTGCATGACGACAATATTATGTAGGTATTCCATGATCTGAACTTGGTTGTTTTTCTGTTGCAGTGGCTGTGATGAACATAGCCTGGTACAGCGAGGACAGGCCGTTCGCTGTGGGCTACGCTGACGGGAAGCTGCTGATTGGAACCAAAGAGCCTCTGGAGAAAGGAGCCATCGTGGTCATAGATGCCCATAAGGTCAACACCATCTCTATATAACATACTATACACAGCAAGACAGTATTCCAAAGTTTCCTAGAAGCTAACACAGATAGATGCTTGTTAGTTGTAGAGAATTTCTCTATCCATTAATCTTTCCTGACTTTCATTGTTGTAGGAATCAACGTGAGTGAGACAAAAAGTCCATAAGTCCATACATTTATTAGAACCTAGACTTTCTGGCCCAGTGTCAGAGTTTTTTGCTCTGTAGCGTAAACACACCGCTGGGACAAAACACCACATAGAAACTAACACATCGTCTATTGATGGTCCTATACCTTAGGTAAAAGTTTTTAGTCTCTGTCCCCCTCCTGTGTATCTCGTATAGTACTAGGTCACTAGATATATTCATGTTTTTAGTCTCTGTCCCCCTCCTGTGTATCTCGTATAGTACTAGGTCACTAGATATCTTCATGTTTTTAGTCTCTGTCCCCCTCCTGTGTATCTCGTATAGTACTAGGTCACTAGATATCTTCATGTTTTTAGTGTCTGTCCCCTCCTGTGTATCTCGTATAGTACTAGGTCACTAAATATCTTCATGTTTTTAGTCTCTGTCCCCTCCTGTGTATCTCGTATAGTACTAGGTCACTAGATATCTTCATGTTTTTAGTCTCTGTCCCCTCCTGTGTATCTCGTATAGTACTAGGTCACTAGATATCTTAATGTTTTTAGTCTCTGTCCCCTCCTGTGTATCTCGTATAGTACTAGGTCACTAGATATCTTAATGTTTTTAGTCTCTGTCCCCTCCTGTGTATCTCGTATAGTACTAGGTCACTAGATATCTTCATGTTTTTAGTGTCTGTCCCCTCCTGTGTATCTCGTATAGTACTAGGTCACTAAATATCTTCATGTTTTTAGTCTCTGTTCCCTCCTGTGTATCTCGTATAGTACTAGGTCACTAGATATCTTCATGTTTTTAGTCTCTGTCCCCCTCCTGTGTATCTCGTATAGTACTAGGTCACTAGATAACTTAATGTTTTTAGTCTCTGTCCCCTCCTGTGTATCTCGTATAGTACTAGGTCACTAGATATCTTAATGTTTTTAGTCTCTGTCCCCTCCTGTGTATCTCGTATAGTACTAGGTCACTAGATATCTTCATGTTTTTAGTCTCTGTCCCCCTCCTGTGTATCTCGTATAGTACTAGGTCACTAGATATCTTCATGTTTTTAGTCTCTGTCCCCCTCCTGTGTATCTCGTATAGTACTAGGTCACTAGATATCTTCATGTTTTATTATTAAAACCTGGTTATTTTAATGGTTCCTCACAATGTAAAGAGCTGTGGGTTTTCTGTCTGTAAATGAAAAGCGCTCTACAAATGCTATTGATTTGTATTATGATTATTATTAGTAGTAGTAGTATTATTGATTATTATTGTTATTTTGATTATAATTATTATTTGTATTAATATTAGTAGTAGTAGTAGTATTAGTAGTATTATTGATTATTGTTATTATGATTATTAGTATTATGATTATTATTTGTATTAGTATTAGTATTGTTATTATGATTATTTATAATATTATGATTATTAGTAGTATGAATGCTATTATTATTATGATGATGATGATGATGATGATGATGATTATTATTATGATGATGTGTGTCTCTCCCAGGAGTCCATCACCAGTATGAAGTGGGATCCTAGTGGTCAGATGCTGTTGACCTGTGCCAAAGAGGAGGTGGTGAAGCTATGGTCCAGCCCTGGGTCCGGGTCCAGCCCTGGGTCCGGGTCCAGCCCTGGGTCCGGGTCCAGCCCTGGGTCCGGGTCCAGCCCTGGGTCCGGGTCCAGCCCTGGAGCAGCCTGGAAGTGCCTACAGATCCTAACCCACCCTGCCCAGGTCAATGGAGTGGCCTGGTGTGGCCTGGCTGGACACGGAGCCAGACCTCTCAACATGCTGGCCACGTACGTAGAGTATTCAACCGGACTGGACTGTATTGATATTCATGAATTACGTTTTAGTCAAGTATGGAACTGAACTGGACTGTAGTGGACTATATATATCTTTAGTGGACTATAGATGTATTTAGTGGACTATAGTTGTCTTTAGTGGACTATAGATGTCTTTAGTGGACTATATATATCTTTAGTGGACTATAGATGTCTTTAGTGGACTATAGATGTCTTTAGTGGACTATATATGTCTTTAGTGGACTATAGATGTCTTTAGTGGACTATAGATGTCTTTAGTGGACTATATATGTCTTTAGTGGACTATATATGTCTTTAGTGGACTATAGATGTCTTTAGTGGACTATATATGTCTTTGGTGGACTATAGATGTCTTTAGTGGACTATAGATGTCTTTAGTGGACTATATATGTATTTTGTGGACTATAGATGTCTTTAGTGGACTATATATGTCTTTAGTGGACTATAGATGTCTTTAGTGGACTATAGTTGTCTTTAGTGGACTATAGATGTCTTTAGTGGACTATATATATCTTTAGTGGACTATAGTGGTCCTCTGTAGCTCCTCTGTAGCTCAGCTGGTAGAGCACGGCGCTTGTAACGCCAAGGTAGTGGGTTCGATCCCCGGGACCACCCATACACAAAAAAAAAAAAAATGTATGCACGCATGACTGTAAGTCGCTTTGGATAAAAGCGTCTGCTAAATGGCATATTATTATTATTATTATTATTAGATGTCTTTAGTGGACTATAGATGTATTTGGTGGACTATAGATGTCTTTAGTGGACTATATATATCTTTAGTGGACTATAGATGTCTTTAGTGGACTATAGATGTCTTTAGTGGACTATAGATGTCTTTAGTGGACTATAGATGTCTTTGGTGGACTATAGATGTCTTTAGTGGACTATATATATCTTTAGTGGACTATAGATGTCTTTAGTGGACTATAGATGTCTTTAGTGGACTATAGGTGTCTTTAGTGGACTATAGATGTCTTTAGTGGACTATATATATCTTTAGTGGACTATAGATGTCTTTAGTGGACTATAGGTGTCTTTAGTGGACTATAGGTGTCTTTAGTGGACTATAGATGTCTTTAGTGGACTATATATATCTTTAGTGGACTATAGATGTCTTTAGTGGACTATAGATGTCTTTAGTGGACTATAGATGTCTTTAGTGGACTATAGATGTCTTTGGTGGACTATAGATGTCTTTAGTGGACTATATATATCTTTAGTGGACTATAGATGTCTTTAGTGGACTATAGATGTCTTTAGTGGACTATAGGTGTCTTTAGTGGACTATAGATGTCTTTAGTGGACTATATATATCTTTAGTGGACTATAGATGTCTTTAGTGGACTATAGATGTCTTTAGTGGACTATAGATGTCTTTAGTGGACTGTACGATGCTGAATTCTACTCCCACTTACTCAGCCAGTCCACTTAGCCAGGTCAGGCAGACAGACAGACAGGTCAGGCAGACAGACAGGTCAGCCAGTCCACTTAGCCAGGTCAGGCAGACAGACAGACAGGTCAGCCAGTCCACTTAGCCAGGTCAGGCAGACAGACAGACAGTAGAAATGTGCAGTAGTGCTGTGTTTAATCAGACTGTCAGCCCACAACCATTCATAATCAGTGTTATATCCCTGACCTTGTTGCGTTCAGCGCTCTGTGGTCAGGTTGAACAGTCTCTGTACCAGTGTGGATAACTGACATTTTAGGGAGGTTTTGACATTCTCACACTCGGATACTTCCACAAGGCTAACCTTCTCGCTCCTCAGTTCTAATCTGGTACTGCTTGAATGCGAGGACACTCTGTTTTTCCAGAAAGAGGAATAAAAATAGAATCGAATTGAAAAGAAAGTGTGGATATCTACATTTTCTTAGGCTCTGCTTCCACAAGGTCTCCCAATGTCCCCACAGGTATAGTAATACAAACACACACATTTGTAAGAGCGCTATTTAACAGGAGGTTGCGTTTGTTATTCCAGGTGTTGCCAAAACGGACTGGTGTCAGTCTGGACTGTGCCTCAAGACGCCTCTGCCTTCCCAGAATCCACCTCTTCTGGCTCTGAGGGCTGGAGGGATAACGAACCCAAAGCCAAACGCAAGGTATGATAACTCGGTAGTAGGTAGAAGTGTCTTCCTAACCACTGGTTCAGGGTCAGATATTGTTTAGCCCTACTAATGGAGAAGGTTGGAATTGGATTAGACTAGATCTGTGGTTAGGGGGGGAAACTTCTACCCCTAAGTGTTTAATCGGTACAAATTCTAAACTGTATCCAGATTTGATCAGTTGTGTCAGGTACAGCTTTTCAAAAGCTAATATTTTCCTCCTCACCCAATTTTGTGTGTGTGTGTGTGTGTGTGTGTGTGTGTGTGTGTGTGTGTGTGTGTGTGTGTGTGTGTGTGTGTGTGTGTGTGTGTGTGTGTGTGTGTGTGTGCACGTGCGTGCCCCAGCAGCAGAGGTCCAGTAGGCGTGGTGAGGGGGCGGTGTATGTCTTCCAGCTGAAGGGTCATATCACCCCCGTCAGGACAGTAGCCTTCAGCCCAGACGGCCTGGCTCTGGTGTCTGGAGGGGTGGGAGGCCTCATGAACATCTGGTCCCTACGGGTGAGGACACACACGGACACACACGATACACAAGCAGAGACCAATGCAGATGCACACACACACAGAGGAAACAGTGTTCACCATGTGCTAGGAGTTTGTTCTAGAGGTTTAAAGAATAACAGTATACTTCCTGGATCTTATTTGAACTATGTTTAGACAAACTTAATGGACTGTTGCTCAAATAAGCACTTTTAGCTGTGTGTGGTCACTTTCCTGTAAAACCTGTTTAAAACACTGAATACTTTTTCACTACGGTCATTGTGTGTGTAACAGGACGGGTCAGTACTCCAGACAGTAATAGCGGGGTCAGGAGCCATCCAGAACATTGTCTGGATCCCAGATGTGGGCGTGGCCGTCTGCTCCAACAGGTCAAAGGTGAGGTGGAACCAGAATCAGTTCACTAGATGGCCGTTCGTTGTTATATTAACTTGCTCGGGCAGAATGACAGATTTTTTACCTTGTCAGCTCGAGGATTCGATCCAGCAACCTTTCGGTTACTGGCCCAACGCTCCTACCCGCCAGGCTACCGGCCCCAGGGTTATGGTTGAAGGGTTATGGTTGAAGGGTTATGGTTGAAGGGTTATGGTTGAAGGGTTATGGTTGACGGGTAATGGTTGAAGGGTTATGGTTGAAGGGTTATGGTTGAAGGGTTATGGTTGACGGGTTATGGTTGACGGGTAATGGTTGAAGGGTTATGGTTGAAGGGTTATGGTTGAAGGGTTATGGTTGACGGGTAATGGTTGACGGGTAATTGGTTGAAGGGTTATGGTTGAAGGGTTATGGTTGAAGGGTTATGGTTGAAGGGTTATGGTTCTTAAATGTCTCATATGTCTCTACATATCGTCAGGATGGGCTGGTACTGAACTGCTATAGTGGAGGGTATATAGACTAAAGTCAATGTAGGATACTGCAGTATGGACTGACTCCACTCTGACTAAAGGATACTACGGTATGGACTGACTCCACTCTGACTAAAGGATACTACGGTATGGACTGACTCCACTCTGACTAAAGGATACTACGGTATGGACTGACTCCACTCTGACTAAAGGATACTACGGTATGGACTGACTCCACTCTGACTAAAGGATACTACGGTATGGACTGACTCCACTCTGACTAAAGGATACTACGGTATGGACTGACTCCACTCTGACTAAAGGATACTACGGTATGGACTGACTCCACTCTGACTAAAGGATACTACGGTATGGACTGACTCCACTCTGACTAAAGGATACTACGGTATGGACTGACTCCACTCTGACTAAAGGATACTACGGTATGGACTGACTCCACTCTGACTAAAGGATACTACGGTATGGACTGACTCCACTCTGACTAAAGGATACTACGGTATGGACTGACTCCACTCTGACTAAAGGATACTACGGTATGGACTGACTCCACTCTGACTAAAGGATACTACGGTATGGACTGACTCCACTCTGACTAAAGGATACTACGGTATGGACTGACTCCACTCTGACTAAAGGATACTACGGTATGGACTGACTCCACTCTGACTAAAGGATACTACGGTATGGACTGACTCCACTCTGACTAAAGGATACTACGGTATGGACTGACTCCACTCTGACTAAAGGATACTACGGTATGGACTGACTCCACTCTGACTAAAGGATACTACGGTATGGACTGACTCCACTCTGACTAAAGGATACTACGGTATGGACTGACTCCACTCTGACTAAAGGATACTACGGTATGGACTGACTCCACTCTGACTAAAGGATACTACGGTATGGACTGACTCCACT
>LR778284.1:6521981-6544337 GCA_902810595.1 Coregonus sp. 'balchen'
ACAGGTACACACTACCACCCTCCTTCTCTCAGACACAACAGGTACACACTACCACCGCACCCTCCTTCTCTCAGACACAACAGGTACACACTACCACCCTCCTTCTCTCAGACACAACAGGTACATATTACCACCCTCCTTCTCTCAGGCACAGCAGGTACACACTACCACCCTCCTTCTCACAGGCACAACAGGTAGACAAACTATACACATGATGCCCTCTCACCCTACTCTCCATGGTTGTTGATGATGACTGTGATGATCCCATTACAACTACATCATATAAATCCTATTAGATTGAACACCTTCATCAGACGACACTGTCTCAGAACCTCTGGAGTGATGAAGCTACTGGGGCTTGTGTCTGTCTCCTGAGGCTGAAAAAGGAGACCGAGTTAGGAATTAAACATGCAACATCTGTAGGTGATCATTCAGTCTGATGTCCTCTCTGGTGGCCTGGTCAGTCCTATTCTTAGATCATTATTCTAAATGATTCTGGTCAGGACACGGTGTTATCTATTTGTCATGTTGTGAACTGAACTCTACTCCCCCTCCCTCTCTCTCCCTCCCTGCCCCCCTCTTCTCTTCTCTTCTCTCTAGGTGGTGTGTGGTCAGAACTGTACGTTTGTGATTCAGGCTAACGGGACAGTGTTAGCCTGTGGGGAGGGCAGCTACGGCAGACTGGGACAGGGCAACTCTGATGATCTGCATGTAATCACCGTCATCTCAGCATTGCAAGGTACGCAATGGGGGACTGCATCTCAATAGTCCTCTACTCGTCTCCTTCCTCTACTCGTCTCCTTCCTCTACTTGTCTCCTTCCTCTCCTTGTCTCCTTCCTCTACTTGTCTCCTTCCTCTACTTGTCTCCTTCCTCTACTTGTCTCCTTCCTCTACTTGTCTCCTTCCTCTCCTTGTCTCCTTCCTCTACTTGTCTCCTTCCTCTACTTGTCTCCTTCCTCTACTTGTCTCCTTCCTCTCCTTGTCTCCTTCCTCTCCTTGTCTCCTTCCTCTCATTTGCACTGATAAGGAAACAGGGTGAATGCAGTAGTGGAGGATTTACTATGAGTCCAGTGTTTTAAAGGTATTGATGGTGAAGAAGAGATGAGGAGAGGAGGTAATTACCCTGCTGCAGAGCTGCTTTCTGTTAGGGGACCAGAGCCCCCGCTGCAGAGCTGCTTTCTGTTAGGGGACCAGAGCCCCTGCTGCAGAGCTGCTTTCTGTTAGGGGACCAGAGCCCCTGCTGCAGAGCTGCTTTCTGTTAGGGGACCAGAGCCCCCGCTGCAGAGCTGCTTTCTGTTAGGGGACCAGAGCTCTAACATATGTATTTTGCCTGTGTCTGTCTGTCTGTCTCCCCCCAGGCTTTGTGGTGACCCAGCTGGTGACGTCGTGTGGTAGTGACGGCCACTCCATGGCGCTGACGGAGAGTGGCGAGGTGTTCAGCTGGGGAGATGGAGACTACGGGAAGCTGGGACACGGGAACAGTGACCGCCAGAGACGACCGCGACAGATCGAAGCCCTGCAGGGAGAGGAGGTGGTGCAGGTACGTGGACAAACAGAGGAGTGCTACTTTAATAGGCCATAGTCTCCTGTCATTTAGAGGTGCAACAATACAGGGTAGTAGGAGAGAGCCTCAGGGCATCAAGGTTTAAAACAGGGGACGGAAAACCCCCAAAAACCCCACAGGCTCAGGTTTTAAAACAGAGGGAGTTTAAACACCTATCAGGGGCTAAGGGTTTAAAAACAAAAGGACGTAAAAAAAACCTCCACCTAGGATTCCCATTTTAAAAAAAAGGGAAGAAAACCTCCCCCCCGGGGTAGGAAAAAAGAGGACGTTAAAAACCCCCCACCCAGGATATCAAGGTTAAAACCCAGAGGACGTTTAAAATCACCTGGAATCAAGTTTTAAACAGAGGACGTTAAACACCTCCACCTCAGATTAAATTTAAAAGAGGGATTTTTAAACCCTCCCCCATTCAATTTAAAAAAAAGGGCGTTAAACCCACCCCCCCCAATTTTCGGTTCAGAGGGGTTAAACACCCCCCTAGGAAAATTTTTTAAAACAGAGGGGTTAAACACCCCCAAACCCAGGAATCAAAGTTTTAAAAAGGGACTTAAAACCCCCTAGGATAAAATTTTTAAAACAGGGGATTTAAAACACTCCCCCTAGGACCCCAGGGTTTTAAAACAGGGGAGTTTAAACACCTCCACCTGGGGGATAAAAGGTTAAAAACAGGGGTTACACACCTCCCCCCGGATAAAAGGTTTTAAAACAGGGGGATAAAAAACCTCCACCTAGGATAAAAGGAAAAAAAAACAGGGGATTAAACCCCTACTCGGGGGTCAAGGAAAAAACGGGGAAAAATTAACACCTCCCCTAGGATAAAAGGTTTAAAAAGGGGATAAACACCTCCACCTAGGTTTAAAAGGTTTTAAACAGGGAGTAAAACCCCCCTGGGGATAAAAGGTTTTTTAAAAAAGGGGAGAAAAACCCCACCCCCCAATGAGTCCAGGGGACTAGAAATAAAAACAAAGGCAAATGAAGACCAGTTAACAGGGTGCGGTAGTTTAACCAGAATAAAAAAGTGACGTAGATCCGACCAGAATACCAGGTGCAGTAGATCAACCAATTACAACAAAGCTGACGAGATCAACCAGATATCAAAAATTTGACAGTGGAAAAACCAAATAAACAGAAGGCAGTTGTTTAACCCAAATCAACAGAAGTACAGTGACAGAAAAAAAAAAACTACAATAAAAACCAGTTAAAAAGGTGACAAACCCCATTCATTTGGAATAGGGGAAAGGTGGGAAAAACCCATTTCCCTTCATCTGCAAAAAAAAAAAAGCCTTGGAGGGTTTCCCATTCCACAACTTTTCCCTCTTTGAGAGTCCGTGGGGTAAGAAACTCACGGGGGATCGTGGGAAGTGTTTTCCCTTTGGGAAGGAACAGGGCGGTGGTGGGGAAAACCCTCCAAAAGAAAAAAAAAAGTCACTTCAGGGGGGATACCGGGTTTGGGACGGTGAGAAAAAAAAGTAACACGGGAGGATTACCATTTGGACGGTGAGATAAACAACAGTCACATCACTGGAGGGATACCAGGTTGGACAGGTGAGATAAACAACAGTCACATCACTTTACTGGAGGGATACCAGGTTGGACAGGTGAGATAAACAAAGTCACATCACTGGAGGGATACCAGGTTGGACAGGGGAGATAAACACTAATAGGGAGGGATACCGGTTGGAAAGGTGAGAAAAACAACATACATCACTGGAGGATCCGGGTTGAAGGTGAGATAAAAAAACATAACCCACTGGGGGATCCCGGTGGAAACGGGGGAGATAAAAAACACACATCATGGGGGCCCGGGTTTGGACAGGTGAAAAAACAACGCCCCAAATCACTGGGGACCCCCGGTTGGAAGTGGGAAAAACAACGTCCTCACTGGAGGGATACCGGGTTGGCAGGTAGATAAAACAGTCAATAAATGGGGATCCCGGGGGGGGACGGGAGATAAACAACTCACTCAGGGGAGGGATACCGGGTTGGACAGGGGAATAAAAAACAGTCCACACGGGGGGGAACCCGGGTTTGGACGGGTTGGAGATAACAACAGTCCATCACGGAGGGATCCCGGGTTTGGACGGGGGAGAAAAAACAACAGTCCAATTACGCAAAAAAAAAAAAACTCTCACTGAAAGTTTTGGGTTTCCCTTTCCCAGGGTAAATACATCAAGCACACCTCAAGTATTGGACCATTTTTTTGACGTGTATTGACCAGAACCCCGGTTTTTTTCTGGCCCAGGGGCTTTGGGGGTCTGAATAAAACACGTAGCCGTCTCTGCCGATGGAATGATGGTCTGGGCCTTCGGAGACGGCGACTACGGGAAACTGGGACTGGGGAATTCTACCGCCAAATCCTCCCCAGGTATGTACTAGTTTTGGTTGTTCTCCCCTCATATGTAAGTAGTTTTGAGTTGTTTTCCCCCTCAGGTATGTACATAGTGTGAGTTGTTCCCACCTCGGAGTACGTAGTTTTTGATTTTTGTTTCCCCCTCAGGTAGTACAGTGTTTGATTTTTCTTTCCCCCCTCGAAAATGTACATGTGTTATGTCTGTTCCTCACCTGGTTTTTACATAGTTTGATGTTTTCCTCCCCAGGTATTGTTTTTTACTTTTTTTAAGTTTTGGGTTTGGACTGTCTTTTCTCAGTTTGAGGAGGGGAAAGGGAAAGATGTGACATTGAGGGTGAAAATTTTGGGGGGTGTTTGTTGATTTTGGTTGTATTTCTGTTGTATATTCTGTCTGTTATTCTGTCTAATTCCTGTATATTCTGTCTGTATTTTCTGTCTGTATATTCTGTTTGAAATTTCTGTTTGTATATTTGTTTGTATATTCGGGTTTTATTCTGTTTTATTTTTGTATATTGTATATCTGTCTGTATATTCTGTCTGTATATTCTGTTTGTATATTCTGTCTGTATATTCTGTCTGTATATTCTGTCTATTCTGTCTGTATATTCTGTCTGTATATTCTGTCTGTATATTCTGTTTGTATATTCTGTCTGTATATTCTGTCTGTATATTCTGTCTATATTCTGTCTGTATATTCTGTATATTCTGTCTGTATATTCTGTAAATTCTGTCTGTATATTCTGTATATTCTGTTTGTATATTCTGTCTGTATATTCTGTCTGTATATTCTGTATATTATGTCTGTATATTCTGTTTGTATATTCTGTATATTCTGTTTGTTATTCTATATTCTGTCTGTATATTTCGTCTGTATATTTCTGTTTGTATATTCTGTCTTATATTCCCTGTCTTTTATTTCTGTCTGTATATTCTGTTTGTATATTCTGTCTGTAATTTTCTGTCTGATATTCTGTCATATTCTGTCTGTTTTCTGTATTTTCTGTCTGTATATTCTTTTCTGTATATTCTGTATATTCTGTTTTTAATATCTGTCTGTATTTTCTGTCTGTATATTCTGTCTGTGTATTCTGTATATTCTGTCTGTAATTCTGTTGTATTTCTGTTTGTATATTCTGTCTGTATTTTCTGTTTGTATATTTGTCGGGATATTCTGGTTGTATATTCGGTCTGTATATTCTGTTTGTATATTATGTTTGTATATTCTGTCTGTATATTCTGTCTGTATATTCTGTCTGTGTATTCTGTATATTCTGTCTGTATATTCTGTTTGTATATTCTGTTTGTATATTCTGTCTGTATACAGTGGGGGAAAAAAGTATTTAGTCAGCCACCAATTGTGCAAGTTCTCCCACTTAAAAAGATGAGAGAGGCCTGTAATTTTCATCATAGGTACACGTCAACTGTGACAGACAAAATGAGAATTTTTTTTCCAGAAAATCACATTGTAGGATTGTTAATGAATTTATTTGCAAATTATGGTGGAAAATAAGTATTTGGTCAATAACAAAAGTTTCTCAATACTTTGTTTTTTACCCCTTTGTTGGCAATGACACAGGTCAATCGTTTTCTGTAAGTTTTTCACAAGGTTTTAAAACCCCACTGTTGCTGGTATTTTGGCCCATTCCCCCATGCAGATCTCCTCTGGAGCAGTGATGTTTTGGGGCTTTTGCTGGGCAACACAGACTTTCAACTCCCCCCAAAAGATTTTCTATGGGGTTGAGATCTGGAGACTGGTAGGCCAATCCAGGACCTTGAAATGCTTCTTACGAAGCCACTCCTTCATTGCCCGGGGCGGTGTTTTTTGGGGATCATTGTCATGCTGAAAGCCCCCCACCCACTTTTTCATCTTCAATCCCCTTGCGATGGAAGGAGGTTTTCACTAAAAAATCTCACGATACTGGCCCCATTCATTCTTTCCTTTACACGGATCAGTCGTCCTGGTCCCTTTGCAGAAAAAAAAGCCCCAAAGCATGATTTTCCCCCCCCCATGCTTCACAGTAGGTAGGGTGTTCTTTGGATGAAACCCAGCATTCTTTGTCCTCCAAACACGACGGTTGAGTTTTTACCAAAAAAATTAATTTTGGTTTCATCTGACCATATGACATTCTCCCAATCCTCTTCTGGACATCAAATGCACTCTACAAACTTCAGACGGGCCTGGACATGTACGGCTTAAGCAGGGGACACGTCTGGCACTGCAGGGTTTGGCGTAGTGTGTTTCTGATGGTAGGCTTTGTGCTTTGGTCCCAGCTCTCTGCAGGTCATTCACTAGGTCCCCCCGTTGGTTTGGGAATTTTTGCTCACCGTTCTGTGAGCTCATTTGAACCCCACCGGGGTGCGCTGTCTTGCGACCAAAGGCAGCACCAAACACGGATCGAGGGAGATTATCAGTGGTTTAAAGTATGTCTTTCACCATTTCCTAATAAATGCTCCCCACAGTTCTGATTTTATTCAAAACCAAGCTGCTCTACCCCTCTTAGCTCCGTCTTCACCCAGCCTGGTGCCGGTAGCCCCCACCTTTTGTTTTGGGGTGTCCTTTGCACACCAGCTCTTTGGTCCTCGGCCCTCGTGCGTTTGGAGTGTGCCTGTTGGCGGTTGGCCCGGTGTCTTTATCCTGCCTCCCCCCGTCTTCCACAAAAACCCACCCTTCACCACACAACACAAACCAACCATACCACCCCACCACCGGAAAAAATCGAACACACCAACCACCCTTCCATCCCGGTCCCACGCGTGGAGGCAGCCCCGGGAGCCTCTTCCCGCCCAGTTCCCAGGTTCTGGGACGAGCAGAATCTTGCTGGTGTGGTGACCAAGATACTTATTTTCCACCATAATTTGCAAATAAATTCATTAAAAATCATACAATGTGTTTCTGGATTTTTTTCTTTTCAATTTGGTATGTCATAGTTGACGTGTACCTCGAGGAACAAAATTTACAGCTCTCTCATCTTTTTCAGTGGGAGCACTTGCACAATTGGTGGCTGATAAATATTTTTTCCCCACTGTATTCTGTCTGTATATATTCTGTCGGTATATTCTGTCTGTCTATTCTGTTTGTATATTCTGTTCTGTATATTCTGTCTGGAACAAGTATTCCTCGACGGTATATTCTGCTCTGTCCCTATTTGTTCTGTACTATTCTGTTTGTCTGTATTCCTGTCTGTACTTCTGTCTCGTCTATTCTGTTGTATAATTCTGCCTGTATATTCTGTATCTTCTGTCTGTATATTCTGTAATTATGTATAGTATATTCGTCTGTGTACACCAACCCCACCAGCACACTATACCCCATCCACCACCCCAACACGCGACCCTTACCTAGGCAACCACTTCACCAAGTCATATTCCAGTTCTGTGTAAATGTACTTGGTGAGTGAAGGTGATTCAGATAGCTGTTTCTGTGTTCCACAGAAGGTTGACGTTCTCTGTGGAATTGGTATCAAGAAGGTGTCCTGTGGAACTCAGTTCTCTGTTGCTCTCACCAAAGATGGCAACGTGTACACATTCGGACAAGGTATGGATACGCTGCATGCATACTATTCAGTACAACAGTTAACATATGAATATTATAGAATAGAACGTGCGGAGGAAAAAACAATATTCTCTCACAGTGTTGTCTGTTACTGTAGTTCTACAGTTCATAATCTATCTTGATTCTTGCCATAAATATTCTTTCTACTTTAGACATAGCATAACATACAGAATGTGACTTCCAATACTGTTGGAGATGCAGCCTCCAGATACAGAATGTGTCTTTGTAACCCAGTACACTCCTCGTCAACCCTCCTGTGTCCCCCCCTGTCTCCAGACCGACTGATAGGGCTACCGGAGGGCCGGGCCAGGAACCACAACCGTCCCCAGGTGGTGCCAGCTCTGTCTGACGTGTTTATAGAGGATGTGGCAGTGGGGGCCGAACACACACTGGTCCTCTCCTCCACTGGAGAGGTCTATACCTGGGGCAGCAACTCAGAGGGACAGGTAGGATACAATACACGGGCACACACACACACACACACACACACTGGGACGGGTACACACACTGGTCCTCTCCTCCACTGGAGAGGTCTATACCTGGGGCAGCAACTCAGAGGGACAGGTAGGATACAATACACGGGTTACACACACACACACACACACACACACACACAGGGACGGGTACACACACTGACAGGTTCACACACACACACACACACACACACACACACACACACACACACACACGCACACACACACACACACCACGCACACACACACACACCACACACACACACACACACACACACACTGGGACGGGTACACACACTGGTCCTCTCCTCCACTGGAGAGGTCTATACCTGGGGCAGCAACTCAGAGGGACAGGTAGGATACAATACACGGGTACACACACACACGCACGCACGCACAGACACACACACACACACACACACACACACACACACACACACGGACGGTTACACACACTGACAGGTTCACACACACACACACACTTTTTAGCACCAGTTCTCTCTGTCATTGTACTGTGGTTATTGTGCATGTCTACCTTGTGAGGGCTTTTCTTATAAAGACAAATTCCTACACTTGTGGAATGGCAAACAAACTGATTCTGGTTCATCCAATATGAGTTGAGTAGCTCACTGATACTGTTTCTCTGTGGGTTGTAGCTGGGTCTAGATCTGTTTTCTCTGTGGGTTGTAGCTGGGTCTAGATCTGTTTCTCTGTGTGTTGTAGCTGGGTCTAGATCTGTTTCTCTGTGTGTTGTAGCTGGGTCTAGATCTGTTTCTCTGTGTGTTGTAGCTGGGTCTAGATCTGTTTCTCTGTGTGTTGTAGCAGGGGAGGGGTCTGACTTAGATTGTTTCTCTGGTGTGGTTGTAGCTGGGTTTAGATCTGTTTCCTGTGTGTTTGTAGATGGGTCTAGATCATGTTTCGCTGTGGGTTGTAGAGGGGTCTCTAGATCGTTTCTATGTGTGTTGTAGCTGGGCCTATAGATCTGTTTCTCTGTGTGTTGTAGTGGGTCTTAGATCTGTTTCTATGTGGGTTGTTAAGCTGGGTTATAGATCGTTCTATGGGGTTGGGGTGTAGCTGGGTCTAGATCTGTTTCTCGTGTGTTGCTAGCTGGGTCCTAGATCTGTTCTCGTGTGTGTGTAGCTGGGTCTAGATCTGTTTATCTGTTATCCACCTTATAAAGAGTTGAGGTTCTATTTCTCTTGGTTCTTAATATGTTTTCTCTGGTTTCTCCAGGTATCATAGGTGGGTCTGATCTGTTTCTCTGTCTCCCTGTCTCAATAGTTGGATCTATATCTGATTCTCATGTTCTCCAGTGGTACTCATAGTTGGGTCTAGATATGTTTCTAGGTTCTACCTGTTACTAGTTAGCGGTCAAAAATCTGCTTTCTCGTTCTCCCTGTCTCCTAGTTGGGTTATGGGCACACAAGCCACGTGTGTGTGAGGAGAGCCACCCTGGTGACATCCCACTACACAGGGGCAAAAAACCATAACCGATCTATGCTGGTCGCTGTCACTCAGCTGCCGGGACGACGGCAACGAGGGCGGCCCGCCACGGGCGCCAGGGGGGGGGGAACACACACACACAATCACATCACTACACACACACACACACACACACCACGAGACCACCACACACAACACACACACACCACACACACAAAAAGCACATCACACACCACACACACACACAACACACACAGCAAAACACACACACACACACCAAACACACACACCACACACACCAAACACCACACACACACACACACACACACCACACACACACACACACACACCACACACAACACACATTCAGCAGGCAGGTAGTTCTCTCTAATCAGTATTAAACGCATGACGTCAAATGACAATAGGACTCTGGTACCTGGTGAAGTGTTTCATGGGCAGGTAACTAATTCCAACGATGTGTGTTGAATCGATTGTTGTTCTTATCTCCCTTGGTCATAATGTAACTAGTGTGAGAACATTAAAACCTAGGGGGATGGTTATCTGGGTGAAGAGATTGATAATGATTTTGGATTCGAAAAGGAGGCATAAAAGAGAAAGAAGGGAGAGAGGGAGAGAGAGAGAGGCGAGACGAAGAGGAGATAGGGAGTCAGAGCTCTGAGAGAGAGAATATTGAGCGAGGATGAGATGAGAGAGAGAGAGCGGGCGTATCTCTATCTCTCTATATCTATCTATATCATCTCCTCTCTTACTCCCTATCCCTGTCCTATCTCTCTCCCTCTCTCTATATCGGTCTCCTCTATCTCTCTTCTCTCTCTCTCTCACTCTCTATATATATGTAAAGCTCAACTATCTCTCCTATGTCTCGCTCATATCTATCTACTCTTATCAATAAACTGAATATATACATATCCCCATCCCTCCCTCCCACCCTCCCTTTCTGTCTTTGACATCTTCTTTGATCCCCTCTCATCTCCAGGTTCCTCCCCCCGGTCCCTCCAGATAGGGCTGCCGGTAGCAGTACCTCCCCAGTTCAGCTGTCTGAGAGAGGTCAGCATGGAAGCAGTCCGGGCCAGGCTACGCATACTTTACCACTTCTCTGACCTCATGTACTCATCATGGAGATTACTCAACCTCAGCCCCAACAACCAGGTACACACACACCTCACCTCACCACACACATACACACACACCTCATGTCTCACCACACCACACACAACACACAAACAAACACACAAACCATTCACTCAACCACAAACACACACACCACACACACACCTCACATCACAACACACATACACATACACACATAACCACACACAATACACACACAAACACCTCACTCACCACACACACATACAAACAACACACCTCACCCAACACCGCACCACACTCTCACCACAAATCTCACCCACACCCGCCACAAACCTCACCCCACACACCTCACACACACCTCACCACAACACCTCACACCACAGTACCTCACCACACACCTCGCCACACACCTCGCCACACACCTCACCACACACCTCGCCACACACCTCGCCACACACCTCACCCCACACCTCACCACACACCTCACCCCACACCTCACCACACCTCGCCACACACCTCACCACACCTCACCCCACACCTCGCCACACACCTATCCGCACACCTCGCCACACACCTCACCCCACACCTCACCACACCTCGCCACACACCTCACCACACCTCACCACACAACTCACCACACACCTCGCCACACACCTCACCCCACACCTCACCACACACCTCACCACACACCTCACCCCACCCCTCCCACCACACCTCGCCACACACCTCGCCACACACCTCACCCCACACCTCGCCACACACCTCGCCACACACCTCGCCACACACCTCACCCCACACCTCACCACACACCTCACCACACACCTCACCCCACACCTCACCACACACTCGCCACACCAACCATCACCAACATTCCTCACCCCACACCTCGCCCACACCTCGCCAAACACCTATACGCACACCTCGCCACACACCTCACCCACACCTCACCACACCTCGCCACACACCTCACCACACACCTCACCACACCCACCAGACACCTCACCACACCCACCACACACCTCGCCACACACCTCACCACACACCTCACCACACCCACCAGACACCTCACCACACCCACCACACACCTCACACACCTCACCACACACCTCACCCCACACCTCGCCACACACCTCACCCCACACCTCACCCCACACCTCACCACACACCTCACCACACACATCACCACACACATCACCACACACCTCACCACACACCTCACCACACACCACGCCACACACTTCACCACACACCTCACCACACACCTCACCTCGCCACACACCTCGCTATCTCCTCCAGTTTAATGTCCTCAGATACAGTAGCATGTGTCCCTTTTACTGTATAATCCTGTATTGACTGTCCATTATGATTCATACATCTGACTCATTCCTCAGAGCTGTGCATCCCACTACAACACAGGGACATGGGGCATCGTCCAGGGCCAGTTGAGGCCCCTGCTGGCCCCCAGGGTCTATACTCTCCCCATGGTGAGGTCCATAGGGAAGACTATGGTACAGGGGAAGAACTACGGACCCCAGATCACTGTCAAGAGGATCTCCACACGGTATGTCCAGCGTCCTGGAGTAGTAGAAATGGAGTAATACGTCGGAATAATTATAGATGTTTTGTTTATAGCGCTTTTCATTACAAAGAATCTTAAAAGTCTCTTTGAAAACCCAAATAAATGTAGTGATCTGACAGTTGATGGTTGATGGTGTTCCACAGCTTCAGATGTCTGGTGGTTAAGGCAGTAGGACATGCAGTGTGTATATGTTACATTGAGATTGAACTAATAGTTCTCTGTCTCCTTTTTCCAACCACTAAAAGCGGAAGAGAAAGTAAGAGAGAGATGGGAGAGAGAGAGAGACGAGAGAGCCAGGCGAGAGAGGAGAGAGACAGCGAGAGAGAGAGAGAGAGAGCGCGAGAGCGAGAGGCGCGAGAGCTGCGAGAGCGCGCGAGAGACGTCGCGCTGCTCTCTAGCGTCGCGACTTCGCGAGCTTAGAGTGAGACAATGCGAGAGCGAAATACAGATCTCAGCCATAAGCCGAGATCTAATCATCATAGATGATCTCGCTCTGCTTTCATCCTTACTACTCTCTCGGCTCATCTCCCTCTCTCTCTCTCTCTTTCTACTCCTCTCTCTCTGTCCAGGGGTCGTAAGTGTAAGCCCATCTTTGTGCAGATAGGGCCCGTCAGTGGTCAGGATCGAAATGTCGTCTGACCTGCGGCTGCCGTCCAGGGCCTGGAAGGTCAAGCTGGTGGGGGAGGGGGCCGACGATGATGGAGGGCGTGTTTGATGACACAATCACTAGACTGTGCCAGGTTATAGTAACATTTTATAACTACAGTACAGTAGAGTTTACAGTAGAGGGTGTCAGTTAGTTTAGAGTGTCAGTTTACGGTAGAGTACAGTTAGAGGTGCAGGTAATGTAGAGTTTACCGTTAGAGGTGTCAGTTCCGGTATAGTGTTTACAGTTAGAGGTGTCAGTAAGAGTTACAGTTAGAGGTTGTCAGTTACAGAGTTTACAGTTGTTTAAAGGTGTCAGTTACTGAGGTTTACAGGTAGAGAGGTGTCAGTTACGTAGAGTTTACAGTTAGGAGGGGTGTAAGTTACGGTTTACGTTTACTCGGTAAGGGTATCAGTTAGAGGGTCAGTTAGGGTTGTCAGTTACGATGTACAGTTAGAGGTTTGTCAGTTACCAGAGTTTACGTTAGAGGGGTGTCAGTTACTGAGTTTACAGTAGAGGTGTCAGTACAGGGTTTACAGTAGACCCGTGATCAGTTACTGTAGAGGTTTACAGTTTTTAAGAGTTGTCAGTTACGGTATATTACAGTAGAGGTTGTCAGTTACAGAGTTACAGTTAAGGGTCATGTTACAGAGTTACAGTTCGAGGTCAGTTACTGAGTTTACAAGTTAGAGGTGTCAGTTACTGGAGTTTACAGTTAGAGGTGTCGAGTTAAAGAGTTAGTTTACAGTTAGAGGTCTCTCAGTTAGAGGTTAGAGTGTCAGTTAGAGGTGTCAGTTACAGCGGTTTACAGTTAGAGGTGCAGTTACAGAGTTTCAGTTAGAGGTTGTTCAGTACTGAGTTTACAGTTAGAGGTGTCAGTACAGAGTTTACAGTTAGTAGAGGTCGTCAGGTACTGTAGAGTTTACAGTTAGAGGTGTCAAGTTACGGTTTATTAGTTACAGTTAGAGGTGTCAGTACAGAGTTACAGTTAGAGGTGTAGGTACAGAGTTTACAGTTAGAGTTTGTTGTCAGTTACTGAGTTTAACCGTTTTAGAGGTGTCAGTTACCGGTTAGAGTAGTTTACGAGTTTACAGTTAGAGGTGGTCAGTTACGGAATAGTTTACAAGTTAGACGGTTGTCAGTTACAGAGGTTACAGTTAGAGGTATCAGTTTTTAAGAGTTGTGCAGTTAGACATAGGGGTGTTGTTTCAGTTACTGAGTTTACAGTTAGAGGTGTCAGTTACAGAGTTTACAGTTAGAGGTGTCAGTTACTGAGGTTACAGTAGAGTGTGTCAGTTACAGAGTTACGAGTTAGAGAGTGTCGTTATGTAGAGTTTACAGAGAGGTGTCAGTTACGGTATATTTATAGTTTACAGTTTAGAGGTGGCAGTACAAGAGTTACAGTTAGAGGTGTCAGTTACGTTACAGAGTTTACAAGTTAGAGGTGTCAGTTACATGACGTTGTTACAGTTAGAGGTTTGTTCAGTTACTGAGTTACAGTTAGAGGGTGGTCAGTTACAGAGTTTACAGTTAGAGGTGGTATCAGTTAGAGGTGTCGTAGAGGTTGTCAGTTACAGAGTTTACAGTGTTAGAGGTGTCAGTTTACAGAGTTTACAGTTAGAGGTTTGTCAGTAATGAGTTACAGTAGAGGTGTCAGTTACAGAAAGTTTACCCGTTGGGGTCAGTTAGGGTTAGAGTTTACAGTTAGAGGTGTCAGTTACGGTTAGAGTTTACAGTTAGAGGGTCAGTTACAGCGAGTTTACAGTTTTAGAGGTGTCAGTTACGAGTTACAGTTAGAGGGTGTCGTACAGAGTTACAGTTAGGAGGTGGGTCAGTTACAGAGTTTACAGTTAGAGGTGTCAGTTACAGAGTTTACAGTTAGAGGTGTCAGTTACAGAGTTTACAGTTTAGAGTTGTCAGTGGGTAGAGTTTACAGTAGAGGTTGCTGGCTGGTCAGTTACAGAAGTTTACAATTAGAGTGGCAGGTTACTGAGTTACAGTTAGAGGTGGTCAAGTTAGGGTAGAGTTACAGTTAGAGGTTGGCAGTTACGGTAGAGTTTACAGTTAGAGGTGTCAGTTACTGAGTTTACAGTTAGAGGTGTCAGTTACTGAGTTTACGGTTAGAGGTGTCAGTTACAGAGTTTACAGTTAGAGGTGTCAGTTACTGAGTTTACAGTTAGAGGTGTCAGTTATTGAGTTTAAGGTAGAGGGTGTTCAGTTACAGAGTTTACAGTAGAAGAGGGTGTCAGTTTAGGGTTAGAGTTTACAGTTAGAGGTGTCAGTTTACAGGTTTACGTTAGAGGTGTCAGTTACTGAGGTTCCGTTAGAGGTTGTCAGTTAGGTTAGGTTGAGAGTTTACAGTTAGAGGTGTCAAGTTACGGTAGAGTTTACAGTTAGGGTGTCAGTTGACTGAGTTTACAGTTGAGGTGTCAGTTAATGAGTTTACAGTTAGAGGGTGTTCAGTTACAGAGTTACAGTTAGAGGGGTCAGTTCAGAGTTTTACAGTTAGACGGTGTCAGTTACGGGAGAGTTTACAGTTAGAGGTGTCAGTTACATAGTTTACAGGTAGAGGTTGTCAGTTACAGAGTTTACAGTTAGAGGGTCAGTTACGTATAGTTTTAAAGTTAGAGGTGTCAGTTACTGTAGAGTTTCAGTTTAGATGGTGTCAGTAGCGGTAGCGTTTTTACAGTTAGAGGTTGTCAGAGTTACGGTTTTATAGAGTTTACAGTTAGAGGTGTTCAGTTCAGAGTTAGTTTTACGTTAGAGTTAGAGGTGTTGTCAGTTACGGAGTTACGTTAGAGGTGGTCAGTTACAGAGGTTACAGTTAGAGGTGTCAGTTAGGGTAGGTTTACAGTAGAGGGTGTCAGGTACAGAGTACAGGGAGAATTTTGTCAGGGGGCAGGGACAAGAGGTAAGGAGAGAGACCCTTGGGGTACAGTAAAGAGTTACAGTTAGAGGGGTGTTTTGTACAGTTTTACTGTAGAGTTTTTAGAGTTTACCGTTAGAGGTGTCAGTTACTGAGAGTTTACAGTTAAGAGTTTGGGGGGGGTAAACGTTAGGGTAGAGTTTACAGTTAGACGGTGTCAGTTACAGAGTTACAGTTAGATCCCGGTGTCCAGTAATGAGTTAAGTTCGAGGGGTGGCAGTTACTGAGTTTACAGTTAGATGTGTCAGTTACTTGTAGAGTTTAACAGTTAGAGGTGTCAGTTACGGTAGAGATTACAGTTTAGAGGTGTCAGTACGGTAGAGTTTACAGTAGAGGTGTCAGTACTGAGTTACAGTTAGAGGTGTTCAGTTAGTATGTAGAGTTTACAGTAGAGGGTGTTTCAGTTACGGTTAGAGTTTACAGTTAGAGGTGTCAGTTACGGTAGAGTTTACAGTTCAGAGGTGTCCAGTTACAGGTTTACAGTTAGAGGTGTCAGTTACAGAGTTTCAGGTAGAGGTGTCAGTTTAGGGTAGAGTTTACAGGTAGAGGTGTCAGTTACGGTTAGAGTTTTTACAAGTTGAAGGTGTCAGTTTACTGAGTTACAGTTAGAGGTGTCAGTCTACAGAGTTTACAGTTAGAGGTGTCAGTTAACAGAGTTTAAGTTAGAGGTTGTCAGTTACGGTGTTAGGAGGTTACAGTTAGAGGTTGTCAGTTTTACGGTTCGAGTTTACAGTTGAGGGTGTTCAAGTTACGGTATTATAGTTACAGTTAAGGTGCAAGTAACGGTATAGGAGTTTACAGTTAGAGGTGTCAGTTACAGTTACGGTAGAGTTTACAGTTAGAGGTGTCAGTTACGGTAAGTTTACAGTTGTTAGACGTTGTCAGTTTTAAGGTAGAGTTTTTACGGTAGAGGTTGTCAGTTACATAGTTTACAGTTAGAGGTGTCAGTTACAGAGTTTACAGTTAGAGGTGTCAGTTACAGAGTTTACAGTTAGAGGTGTCAGTTACAGAGTTTACAGTTAGAGGTTGTTCAGTTACGGTAGAGATTTACAGTGTAAGAGTGTCAGTTACGGTAGCGTTACAGTTACGAGGTGTCAGTGACGGTAGTAGAGTTTACAGTTAGAGGTGTCGGACGGGAAGTAGAGTCTTACAGTAGAGGTGTCAGTTACGGTAGAGTTTACAGTTAAGGTGTCAGTCAGTTACGGTTTTTAGAGTGGTTAGAGTTTACCAGTAGAAGTGTCAGTGACTGAGTTTACAGTTAGGGTGTCAGTTGGTCAGTTCACAGAGTTTACAGGTAGAGGTTGTTCAGTTACAGAGTTTTACAGTAGAGTGTCAGTTACAGGTTTACGTTAGAGGGTGTCAGTTACAGAGTTTACAGTTAGTACGGGTCTCAGTTACTGTAGAGTTTACAGTTAGAGGTGTCAGTTACCGGTTATGAGTTTACAGTAGAGGTTGTCAGTTACAGAGTTTACAGTTAGAGGGGTGTCAAGTTACAGAGTTTACAAGTTAGATGTGTAGTTACAGAGTTTTACAGTAGATGGGTGTCAGTTAGGGTAGGATTAGAGTTACAGTAGAGGGTGTCAGTTACAGAGTTTCAGTTAGAGGTGTCAGTACAGAGTTTTACAGTTAGACGGTTCGTCAGTTATTAATGAGTTACGTTAGAGGCTGTTCCGTTCGGGTAGATAGAGTTTACAGTTAGAGGTGTCAGTTACAGAGTTTACAGTTAGAGGTGTCAGTTACTGAGTTTACAGTTAGAGGTGTCAGTTACTGAGTTTACAGTTAGAGGTGTCAGTATGTAGAAGTTTACAGTTAGAGGTGTCAGTTACGGTAGAGATTACAGTTAGAGGTGTCAGTTACGGTTTTAGTAGAGTTTACAGTTAGAGGTGTCAGTTACTGAGTTTACAGTTAGAGGTGTCAGTTACTGTAGAGTTTACAGTTAGAGGTGTCAGTTACGGTAGAGTTTACAGTTAGAGGTGTCAGTTACGGTAGAGTTTACAGTTAGAGGTGTCAGTTACAGAGTTTACAGTTAGAGGTGTCAGTTACAGAGTTTACAGTTAGAGGTGTCAGTTAGGTAGAGTTTACAGTTAGAAGGTGTCCGGTACGGTAGAAAAGTTACAGTTAGATTGGTGTCAAGTGATGAGTTTCAGTTAGAGGTGTCAGGTACAGAGTTTAAGTTAGAGGGTTTCAGTAAAGAGTTTACAGTTAGAGGTTCGAGTGTCAGTTACGGTAGAGTTTTACAGTTAGAGGTGTCAGTTACCGGTAGAGTTGACAGTTAGAGGTGGCAGTTTACGGTATAGGTTTACAGTTTAGAGGTGTCAGTAACGGTAGAGTTACAAGTTGGAGGTGTCAGTTACGGTTAGAGTTTAGTTTAGATTGGGTGTTCTGTTTAGTTTCACTTTTTGGCTTTCTTCTATTGTTTAGAGTGTTACAGTTAGAGGTGTCAGTTACGTTTAGAGTTTACAGTTGAGGTGTAAGTCATATTTTACAGTAGAGGTGTCAGTTACAGGGTTACAGTTAGACGGTGTCATTTACAGAGTTTTTTACAGTTAGAGGTGTCAGTTACAGAGTTACAGTTAGAGGGCTGTCAGTTACGGTAGAGTTTTACAGGTTAGGATGGTGTCAGTTACGGTTTTAGAGTTACAGGTAGAGGGGTCAGTTACCGGTAAGTTTACAGTCGAGGTGTTCAGTTTACGGTAGAAGTTTACAGTTAGAGGGTGTCAGTTACGGTTAGAGTTTTACAGTTAGAGGTGTCAGTTTCGGTTAGAGTTTATCAGTAGATAAGTGTCAAGTACTGAGTTTACAGTTAGAGGTATGTCAGTTACAGAGTTTTTACAGGTAGAGGTGTCCAGTTTACAGATTTTACAGTTAGAGGGTCAGTTACAGAGTTTACAGTTAGAGGGTGTCAGTTACAGAGTTTACAGTTAGAGGAGAGTGTCAGTTACAGGTAGATAGAGTTTACAGTTAGAGGTGTCAGTTACGTAGAGTTTAGTTTACAGTAGAGGTTGTCGTTACGGGTTAGAGTTTACAGTTAGAGGTTGTTCAGTTACTGGTAGAGTTTACAGTTAGAGGTGTAAGTTACGGTAGTTAGTGGAGTTTACAGGTAGAGGTTGTCTAGTAATTGTGGGATAGTAACAGTAGTAGAATATGACTGTATTAGAAAATAGTAGTGGAAAACTCGTAACAGTGGAAGAATTAGTGACTGTATTAGAAACAGTAGTTGGTTTGATTAGTACAGAGAATTAGGACTGTATTGAAACCAGTAGTGGAATAGGAACAGTTAGAATAGTTGACTGTATTAGAAACAAGGGTTCGTGGGGCTAGGAAACAGATAATTAGTGACGTATAGAAATAGTAGTGGGGATTAGGAACAGTAGAGATTAGTGACTGTATTAGAAACAGTAGTGGGATAGGAACAGTAGAATTAGTGACTGTATTAGAAACAGTAGTGGGATAGGAACAGTAGAATTAGTGACTGTATTAGAAACAGTAGTGGGATAGTAACAGTAGAATTAGTGACTGTATTAGAAAAAACAGTAGTGGAGATTAGGAACCGTAGAATTAGTGACTGTATGAGAAACAGTAGTGGGATAGTAAACAGTAGCATTAGTGACTGTATTAGAAATGTAGTGGGATAGTAACAGATAGTAATAATCGTGACTGTATTAGAAACAGTAGTGGGATAGGAACAGTATAATTAGTGACTGTATTAGAAATAGTAGAGTAACAGTAGAATTAGTGACTGTATTATAAACAGTAGTGGGATAGTAACAGTAGAATTAGTGACTGTATTAGAACCAGTAGTGGGATAGGAACAGTAGAATTAGTGACTGTATTAGAAACAGTAGTGGGGATAGGACACAGAGAATTAGTGACGGTATTAGAAAACTAGTGGATAGGACGTTTAGAAATTAGCGAGTATAGAAATAGTAGAGGTAACCCAGTAGAATATGGACGTGTATTAGAAACAGTAGTGGGATAGTAACAGTAAATTAGTTAGGGAATGTAATTACGAAACAGTAGTGGGGATAGGAACAGTAGAATTAGGGACTTGGTAGTTAGAAACAGTAGTGGGATAGGAACAGTAGAATTAGTGACTTTATTAGAAACAGTTAGGGGTAGTAACAGTAGAATAGTGACTGTATTAGAAAACAAGTAGTTAGTGGGATAGTAACAGTAGAATTAGTGGACTGTATTAAGAAAAACTAGTAGTGGGATAGGAACAGTAGAATTAGAATTAGTGACTGTATTAGAAATAGTAGTGGGATAGGACAGTGAATTAGTGCCGTATTAGAACAGTAGGGCGGATCAGTAACGTAGAATTAGTGGAATGTATTAGAACACCGAGTGGGATAGGAAACAGTTAGATTAGTGACTTGTATTAGAAAAAGTAGTGGGATAGGAACAGTGAATTAGATGCGTGTTAGAAACAGGAGTGGGATAGTAACGTTAGAAATTAGTGACTGTATTAGAAAACAGTAGTGGGCTAGTAACAGTAGAATTAGTGGACTGTATTAGAAACAGTAGTGGGATAGGAACAGTAGAAGTAGGAATTAGTGACTGTATCTAGAAATAGTAGTGGGATAGGAACAACATGTAGAATTAGTGAATGTATTAGAAACAGTAGTTAGTGGGATGTAACAGGAGAATTAGTGACTGTTATTAGAAACAGATAGTGGGGATAGGAACAGTAGAATTAGGACGTATTAGAAACAGTAAGTGGGATAGTAACAGTAGGAATTAGTGACTGATTAGAAATAGTAGTGGATAGTACAGTAGAATGAGTGACTGTAGTTAGAAAGAGTTAGGGGATAGTAACAGTAGATTAGTTGACTGTCTTAGAAACAGTAGTGGAATAGTAAGAGAATTAGTGACTGTATTAGAAATAGTAGGGGTAGAACAGTAGAATGAGTGACTGTATTAGAAATAGTAGTGGGATCTTAGTAACAGTAGAATTAGTGACTGTATTATAAATCGTAGGTGGGATAGGAAACAGTAGTTAGAATTAGTTGACGTATGGATAAAAGTAGTTGGTAGTAAAGTAGGGAATTAGTAGGAAGACTTAGTGACTGATTTAGCAACAGTAAAAAAAAAGTGGGATAAGTAAAAGTAGAAATTAGTGACTGAATATTAGAAACCAGTAGTGGTTAAGGAACGAAATTAGTGACACAAACAGTTTACAGTCAGTTGATCAGGCGGACCGTAAACACCAGCGTTTATGAGATGGGAGTTGCTGCTCTTGGATCGATTTAGACGTTTAGATCATGTTTTGAATATGGTTATTGGACAAGGCGGGGGGGAGGGAACCGATCCAGATCAGAAAACTCCGACCATGAGATTGTTGGTACATGTGCCCCAGGTTTCTATAAAAACATCAGCTAAGTTTATTATCACTGGTTGTGTTTCGGGCTACATTCTCAATCCATACTAGCATACCCAATACCCCAATACATTCTAAGTGGTTTGCTATTTTGGATATGGGAACAAAGCCTCAGTTCAACCCGAAGTCATTTCCTTGTGTGTCAGCAGTATGTTCTTATGCTATTATTCAGAGTTTATCCAAAATTCTTTACCAGAGGAATTTACTAGTTTTCCTGAAATGTTCAAATAACAAAGAGTCAGAAAAAAGTTATACTATTTAAGGACAGGGCTGTGGACAGGATATCTTTGTGAGACTGACGCCTGTTTCCCTTTTCTGTGTAGAGTTGGAGACCGGAGTAGTGGATCTCCTTTTCCCCTCTCCCAACGCCACAGCCTGAGGTGGGCTACAACAGAGAGGGCAGGTGGGACTGGCAGGCGCCAAACAGAGACTCACAGTACCACGGGTTTCTGACACCGCTTTTTATTACCAGTACCAAATATAGGAGACAGTACCACGTTACTGACACGTGTCTCATTACCAGTCACCATATAGAGACAGTACCACGTTAATGACACGCTGTCTCATTACCAGTCACCATAGAGAGACAGTACCACGTTAAATGACAGCTGTCTCATTACCAGTCACCATATAGAGACAGTACCCCACGTTACTGACATGCTGTCTCATTTTCCAGTCACCATATAGAGACAGTACCACGTTAATGACACGCTGTCTCATTACCAGTCACCATATAGAGGGCAGTACCCGTTACTGAAAGCTTTTCTCATTACCAGTCACCATTAAGGGGACAGACCACTTTCTGACACGCTGTCTCATTACCAGTCACCATATAGAGACAGTACCACGTTCTGACACGCTGTCTCATTACCAGTCCCATATAGAGACAGTACCACGTTACTGACATTTCTGTCTCATTAAACCCGTCACCATATAGAGACAGTACCACGTTACTGACACGTTTGTCTCATTACCAGTCACCATATAGAGACCCGTACCCCGTTACTGACATGCTGTCTCATTACCAGCACCATATAGAGACAGTACCACGTTACTGACAGCTGTTCATTTCCAGTCACCATATAGAGACAGTACCACGTTACTGACACGTGTCTCATTACCAGTCACCATATAGAGACAGTACCCCGTTACTGACACGCTGTCTCATTTCCCGTCACCATATAGAGACAGTACCACGTTACTGACACGCTGTTCATTACCAGTCACCAATAGAACAGTACCACGTTAGACGCTTCTTTATTACCAGTCACCTTAAGGACGACCCTTATGATCGTCTAACCTCCCATACGTGTTAAAGGGGGAAAAAACAA
>LR778284.1:6544437-6551937 GCA_902810595.1 Coregonus sp. 'balchen'
TCCTCAAGCCTCCAGTCCTCTAACCAAAAGCCCCTCAGCCCCATTCCCCTAACCAGGCCCCTCAGCTTCAGCTCCAGTCCTAACCAGAGCCCCCAGATCTCAGCCTCCAGTCCTCTAACCAGAGCCCCTCAGCCTCCAGTCCTCTAACCAGAGCCCCTCAGCCTCCTTTCCTCTAGCCAGAGCCCCTCAGCCCTCAGCCTCCAGTCCTCTAACCAGAGCCCTTCAGCCCCCAGTCCTTAACAGAGCCCTCAGCACTCAGCCTCCAGTCCTCTCAACCAGAGCCCCTCAGCTCTCAGCCTCCAGTCTCTAACAGAGCCCTCAGCTCTCAGCCCCCAGTCCTTAACAGAGCCCTCAGCCTCCGTCTCAACAACCCTCAGCCTCAGTCCTCTAACCAGAGCCCCTCAGCCCCAGTCTCAACCAGAGCCCTCACTCAGCTCAGTCCCTAACCAGAGCCCTCAGCCCCAGTCCTCTAACCAGAGCCCCTCAGCTCTCAGCCTCCAGTCCTCTAACCAGCCCCAAGCCACTCCAGTCCTTAACCAGAGCCCCTCGCCTCCAGTCCAATCTAACCAGAGCCCCTCAGCCCCCAGTCCTCTAACCAGAGCCCCTCAGCTCTCAGCCTCCAGTCCTCTAACCAGAGCCCCTCAGCACTCAGCCTCCAGTCCTCTAACCAGAGCCCCTCAGCCTCCAGTCCTCTAACCAGAGCCCCTCAGCCCCCAGTCCTCTAACCAGAGCCCCTCAGCTCTCAGCCTCCAGTCCTGAGTAGACTACTCCGACTTCAGTACTAAGCCAGCGGTCAAGAACTCCAAGTTCATCTCAGCCTATGTTGCCCTTCAGTCAATTGACTTTTTGGCCGTGACGGAGACATGGATAACCCCAGAGAACACAGCTACTCCAGCTGCTCTCTGTTCATCTGGCTACGTTTTCTCTCATAGTCCGACAGCATATGGTGGTGGTGCTGGTGGCTCAGGGATACTCATTTCTCCTAACTGGACATTTTCTCTTTTCTCCCTCTCTCACCTTTTCTATCCTCATTATAATTCCATGATGCTGTCACTGACACTGATGCTGTCACTGACACTGATGCTGTCACTGACACTTGTCCACTCAAACTTAACATTGTTTGCATCTGTCGCCCACCAGGTGACCTTAGAGAGTTCCTCAATGAGCTTGCCACCTTGATAAACTCATTTCCTGACGATGGCTCACCGCTCTTCGTACTTGGCGACTTCAACCTCCCGATGTCTGCCTTCAATTAATTTATTTCCAACTCTCTCTTTCCCCTCCTTGCCTCGTTTGACCTCACCCTTTCCCAGTCCCCTCCCATTCACAAGGCAGGCAATACGCTTGATCTAATCTTTACGCCTACTAATCTCACTGCAACTGAGTAACTCACTGCGAGCTAACACAACAGGGCTGTGGGCAGCTGAGCGAAAATGGAGGAAAACTAAACTTCCGGAGGACCTATCATCCTTCCACTCCCTCCTCTCTACCTCTGTATCCACTGCTAAAGCCACTTTCTATTACTCAGACTTTCAAGCTTCTGCCTCTAACCCTAGGAAACTATTTTCCACCTTCTCCTCCCTCCTTAATCCTACACCCCTCCCCCTCCCTCCTCCCTCTCTGCTGATGACTTTGTCAACAACTTTGAAAATAAGGTTGACGACATCTGCTCCTCATTCACAGTAGGCCTATTGAGCCCACTGGTCCCACTCACACAGAACTACCCTACGCCTTTACCTCTTTCTCCCCTCTCTTTCCAGATGAAATCCTGTGACTAGCGAGGTCCGGATGCCCGACAACCTGCCTGCTCGACCCCATCCTCTCCTCTCTTCTCCAGACCCTCTCTGGAGAGCTTCTCCCATTCCTCACTTCCCTCATCCCTGACCACTGGCTGCGTCCCCTCTGACTTCAAAATGGTCCGAGTCACTCCCTTCTTCAAGAAACCAACACACGACTCCTCTGACATCAAAAACTATAGACCTGTATCCCTTCTTTCTTTTCTTTCTAAAACACTTGAGCATGCTGTCTCAGACCAACTCTCTCACTATCTCTCTTAGAACGATCTTCTTGACCCTAACCAGTCAGGTTTCAAAACGGGTCACTCAACCGAGACTGTTCTTCTCTGTGTCACGGAGGCTCTCCACACTAAAAATGCTAAATCTCTGTCCTCTGTTCTCATCCTCCTAGATCTATCCGCTGCCTTTGACACCTTGAACCATCAGATCCTCCTTTCCACCCCTCTCAGGGCTGGCCGTCTCAGGCTCTGCACACTCTTGGATTGCATCCTACCTGGCAGGCCGCTCCTACCAGGTGACGTGGAGAGGATCTGTGTCTGCACCATGTACTCTCACTACTGGTGTCCCCCAGGGCTCAGTTCTAGGCCCTCTCCTCTTCTCTTTATACATCAAGTCACTCAGCTCTGTCATATCCTTACATGGGTCTCTCCTATCATTGCTATGCGGATGAAACTCAACTACTTTTCTCCTTCCCTCCTGCTGACACCCAGGCCGCGACATGCATCTCTGCGTGCCTGGCAGACATCTCAGCTTGGATGTTGGCCCACCACCTCAAGCTCAACCTCAACAAGACAGAGCTGCTCTTTCCTCCTTGGAAAGGCCTGTCCACTCAAAGACCTCTCTATCATGGTTGACAACTCCACGGCGTCCCCCTCCCAGAATGCAAAGAACCTTGGCTTGACCCAGGACAATACCCTGTCGTTCTCTGCAAACATCAAAGCAGTGACTTGCTCCTGCAGGTTCATGCTCTACAACATCTGTAGAGTACAACCTTACCTCACACAGAAAGCATCACAGGTCCTAATCCAGGCACTTGTCATCTCCCACCTGGACTACTGCAACTCTCAGTTGACTGGGCTCCCTGCTAGTGCCATCAAACCCCTGCAACTTATCCAGAACGCTGCAGTCCGCCTGGTGTTCAACCTTCCCAAGTTCTACCCATGTCACCTCGCTCCTCCGCACACTCTAATGACTTCCAGTCGAAGCTCACATCCACTACAAGACCATGGTGCTTGCCTATGGAGCAGCAAGAGGAACCGCCCCTCCCTACCTTCAGGCTATGCTCAAACCCTACACCCCAACCCAAGCACTCCGTTCTGCCACCTCTGGTCTCTTGGCCCTCCCACCTTTACGGCAGAGCAGTTCCAGCTCAGCCCAGTCCAACCCCTTCTCTGTCCTGGCATCCCAAAAGTGGAACCAGCTTCCCCATGAAGCTAGGGGTCCCTGCCCATCTTCCGAAAACATCTGAAACCCTACCTCTTCAAATAGTACAGGGTTAGGGTTAGGGGAGCAGTAAAGAGGACCTGACTTCCATGGTTGACGAGACCCATTGGATTGTGAGGATACCTCCATTTTGCAGCAATAACAACTGGAGAACTCACTAGCTACAAGCAGTGTGGTCCAGACACAGTTTGTACTGCAAGGGCCGAAAACCATGAACATCGCCTCATAAAGCCTTTCTCTCAAAAAGAGTTGCACCATATACACACACACACACACACACACACACACACACACACACCACACACACACACACACACACACACACACACACACACACACACACACACACACACACACACACACAGAGAGAGAGAGACACACAAAATCAAAAATATCTGCAATTTAATATCAGTTTCACAATTCAGCTGAAAATTGATCGTAAACAGCAGTCTAATAGCACGTTATCAGGGTTCAGCCTAATGGTGGTTGGCAGGCTGAGTTTGTAGTGTATTCCTGTTTCAGCCTAATGGTGGTTGGCAGGCTGAGTTTGTAGTGTATTCCTGTTTCAGCCTAATGGTGGTTGGCAGGCTGAGTTTGTAGTGTATTCCTGTTTCAGCCTAATGGTGGTTGGCAGGCTGAGTTTGTAGTGTATTCCTGTTTCAGCCTAATGGTGGTTGGCAGGCTGAGTTTGTAGTGTATTCCTGTTTCAGCCTAATGGTGGTTGGCAGGCTGAGTTTGTAGTGTATTCCTGTTTCAGCCTAATGGCGGTTGGCAGGCTGAGTTTGTAGTGTATTCCTGTTTCAGCCTAATGGTGGTTGGCAGGCTGAGTTTGTAGTGTATTCCTGTTTCAGCCTAATGGTGGTTGGCAGGCTGAGTTTGTAGTGTATTCCTGTTTCAGCCTAATGGTGGTTGGCAGGCTGAGTTTGTAGTGTATTCCTGTTTCAGCCTAATGGTGGTTGGCAGGCTGAGTTTGTAGTGTATTCCTATTTCAGCCTAATGGTGGTTGGCAGGCTGAGTTTGTAGTGTATTCCTGTTTCAGCATAATGGTGGTTGGCAGGCTGAGTTTGTAGTGTATTCCTGTTTCAGCCTAATGGCGGTTGGCAGGCTGAGTTTGTAGTGTATTCCTGTTTCAGCCTAATGGTGGTTGGCAGGCTGAGTTTGTAGTGTATTCCTGTTTCAGCGGTGGTCTATCTGGCACTACTCTGCTAGGACTCTATCGTCTCAGTGCTCTGGTCAGGGTGTTGTCGCTATGAGGAAAGCCCAGGGTTACGTCATAAAAACACACTGTTTCTCACACTGCCTCAAATGACTTCTCGACACCGTCATCATAGCATACAGGACAGAAGGACCTGGGAAGGGGAGAAGAGAGAGATGACGAGATAGCGAGATCGAGAGAGAGAAGAGGAGAGAGAGAGAAGAGAGAGAGCGAGAAGAGAGAGAGGAGAGAGAGAGAGCGAGAGAGAGAGAGGAGAGCAGAAGGTCTAGGATAGCTATAGAGAGGAGAGATCGATCTCTCTGCTCTCTCTCTACTATCCCCTCTCTATCTCTCTCTCTCTTCTCTCTTTCTCTCTCTCTCTCGCGCTCTCCTCTCCTCTCTCTCTCTCCGCTCTCGCTCTTTCTCTCTCTCTGGCCACCTGTTGTCGGCTCTTCAAAGGAACATGACACAGGACTCTCTTTAACATGGTGGGGAGCCTTGGGTGACCCTCTCTGGCACACATGGCACCAAAAGGACCATGGAGATACAGGCAGAGTCACATCCAGCCGACATCTGATCCAACCTAGCAACCTGGTGCTACCTTCTGCCATCAAAGGCCTTCAGATACTGGTTCGTAGAACTTCAGAACAACACCAGAATCTGGTATGAACACAACGTTTGTGGGTTACTGCTGAGTCCTGCTCCACTGTGTCCAGTCGCTCTGGCAAGCCGCCTGCCTGCCATGGCCCCCCTCCCCAACCTCTCCTCTCTCTAGTCACAGAGACAACAGCTGTCCATGGCCAGGGATGAAGAGGCTACTTTCAGGGTGCCAGACAGTCTGACTGCCTGCAACCGAAGAGGCCCATGGGTCCTGCTGGCTCCCTCTCTCTACACACACACGAACACATGCATGTTAACACACACACACACACACACACACACACACACACACACACACACACACATGAACACATGCACGTACACACACATGAACACATGCATGTTAACACACACACACACACACACACACATACACACACACACAAACACATGAACACATGAACACATGCACGTACACACACATGAACACATGCACGTTAACACACACACACGAACACATGCACGTTAACACACACACACACACACACATGAACACATGCACATAAACACACACACATACAAGTGCTCATGCGAACGTGAACACACACCTTGGTACCATTCAGCAGTGTGTGTGTGTGTGTGTTGTTGGACACTTTCTCTAACCACCATCATACTGTGGACCACCCTATCCCATCATACTGTAGACCACCCTATCCCATCATACTGTAGACCACCCTATCCCATCATACTGTAGACCACCCTATCCCATCACACTGTAGACCACCCTATCCCATCATACTGTAGACCACCCTATCCCATCATACTGTAGACCACCCTATCCCATCATAGTGTAGATCACCCTATCCCTCATACTGTAGACACCCTATCCCATCATAGTGTAGACCACCCTATCCCATCATAGTAGACCACCCTATCCCATCATACTGTAGGACCACCCCTATCCCATCATACTGTAGACCACCCTATCCCATCATACTGTAGACCACCCGATCCCATCATACTGTAGGACACCCTATCCCATCTACTGGTAGACCCAACCCTATCATAAACTGTAGACCACCCATCCCATCATACTGTAGACCACCCTATCCCATCATACTGTAGACCACCCTATCCCATAATACTGTAGACCACCCTATCCCATCATACTGTAGACCACCCTATCCCATCATACTGTAGACCACCCTATCCCATCATACTGTAGACCACCCTATCCCATCATACTGTAGACCACCCTATCCCATCATACTGTAGACCACCTATTTCTATCATACTGTAGACTACCCTATCCCATCATACTGTAGATCACCCTATCCCATAATACTGTAGACCACCCTATCCCATCATACTGTAGACCACCCTATCCCATCATACTGTAGACCACCCTATCCCATCATACTGTCGACCACCCTATTCCATCATACTGTAGACCACCCTATTTCTATCATACTGTAGACCACCCTATCCCATCATACTGTAGACCACCCTATCCCATAATACTGTAGACCACCCTATCCCATCATACTGTAGACCACCCTATCCCATCATACTGTAGACCACCCTATCCCATAATACTTTAGACCACCCTATCCCATAATACTGTAGACCACCCTATCCCATCATACTGTAGATCACCCTATCCCATAATACTGTAGACCACCCTATCCCATCATACTGTAGACCACCCTATCCCATCATACTGTAGACCACCCTATCCCATCATACTGTAGACCACCCTATCTCATCATACTGTAGACCACCCTATCCCATCATACCGTAGACCACCCTATCCCATCATACTGTAGACCACCCTATCCCATCATACTGTAGATCACCCTATCCCATCATATTGTAGACCACCCTATCCCATCATACTGTAGACCACCCTATCCCATCATACTGTAGACCACCCTATCCCATCATACTGTAGACCACCCTATCCCATCATATTTTGAAGTAGTATAGAGTATCTACTGCACCTTCTTGAACCATACAATACAGCAGGAAGTTGAAAGAGTTATCATGAACATAATTAAAGGCTGATTAGAAAAGAAGAAGAAGAAGACAATGAAGAAGACAACGAAGAAGAAGAAGAAGAAGAAGAAGAAGAAGAAGAAGAAGAAGAAGAAGAAGAAGAAAGAAGAAGACAACGAAGAAGAAGAAGAAGAAGAAGAAGAAGAAGAAGACAATGAAGAAGAAGAAGACAACGAAGAAGAAGAAGCAAACGAAGAAGAAGAAAAATAAAAAAGCTAATTATTTGCTAATTATTTCAATTTATGCTCAGCTGTGCCTCACAAGTGCTACACCTGCTGATTTATCTTGTTATCAAAGCTTGAGTTTTGAAATATAATATGGTCTGAGAAAAACAATATTGTCAGGCCAGGCATATAGCCAATATGCTGTGATAACGTATTTGGCCTACTTCACCAACCCCATTCATACAGA